>CAJINU010000091.1:71252-461324 GCA_905178165.1 Amoebophrya sp. A25
TGGTTCTCCAGTGGTGACCCGGTCGACACGGTCCCGCCTGTGTTGCCTTCGTCTTCTCTTTTGTTTCCCTCTCGTTTTCCTCTCTTCCAGGAGATTCGAGGGCGCGCTTCGGTGGCTGGTGGTGGGCTGGGCGCAGTGTGTCCCGCTCGGTCTTCTTCGTGCTGGGTTCACTCCTGAGATTCGAGGGCGCCGCGCGGTGGCTTGCGGTGGGTTATGAGGCGAGTGCAGTGCGCTCTCCGTCTTTGTCTTTCAGAAAGCTCCCGCCGAGCTCCGGACCGCTTCAAGCCGGGAAGCTCTCGCGACTAGAATCCACACGCGGCCGGGGTCGCTTTCTGCTTCGTTCATCCGGGGAAGGGGGTCCACCTCCCTGACGAAATTAAGCCGCTAGGGGTCTTGTCGGTGAGGGCTCGACGCTGTGCGAATTTGATCAATCTGAGACATGTCCGCCTGTCATTTTGGAGACACTTAGAGACGGCACCAAACTGCCGCAAGAACATAGAAAAAACCTGAATAGGCGCCGGACTGCTTCGGGACCGCGGGCCCCCACTCGACCCGCCCCGAAACCTTTGCGGCAGCCCGGTCGAGGCTCGTGGGCGAGTCTTCTCCAAGCTTCTCGGAAAGCCTGGGAGGCTGGGGCAGGGCCCACTGGAGCCGCCTCGCAAAGCCTCCGGCAGGCTCGCAAGAGGCCGCCGCCGAAACCTTGGGGGAGGCTACTACATTCTTCACCACGTAGCTAGAGCGTAGCTATTAGAATCATTCGCAGGCAGATGGCTGCGCCTAGACTGTGGAGGAATCTAGACACAGAGCGGACGCCTCTGGTCTGATTTTGGTCGGCCGCAAGGCTTACCCGCTTCCAATTTTTAAACGCCGGGCGGGGGTAGGAAATCTTGAAAATAAAAAATTTCGGCAAAAATTGAAATTTTCAAATTTTGGCGGTTAGTTCATATATTTAAGACAGCTGTAGTGAACGCGAAAGCTATGCGCTCTCACTTTGTCTCTAACCTTCTAGCGCAGCTAGATTCTCTCCCCGAGCAATTTTTCCGAGTTTTTTCCTGTTTTTTTGGTTGCTCAGATTTTTTGAGATTCTGGAAAGTCTTCGCCTGATGCTGGTAAAATTTTCACGCCTCTCGAAACTCATTCAGGCCTCTCTAGAAAATCAAAAAAGTCGAGCTTTTCAAAAAAATTGCTCGCAGCGTTCGTGACGCGGAAAAAGGCTGGTAAATCAAGACGCGGCCTCTTCATTTTTTAAAATCTGAGATGGAAGCTCATCGAAGGAGATCGCTCTGCTATTCTTTTGGCTCTCCTCGTTTTTTTCTCATTGTGGAGAAAAGGGTAGGAAGAAAAGCACAAGCCTACTGAATTCCACAAGATTTTTGCCCGGTGACTACTAGAAAAGGCTTCAAAGTCTACCGGCTTCAAGCTGAAAAATGGCCCAGAAGTTGCTAAATCGTGCAAAAAAAACCAAACACCACCAGAGAAAGCCAGAGGCTACGGATTTCCACTGAAGAAATGGCCTAAAAGCTACCAAATCGCGCAAAAGAGAGCCCCCGGGTGCCACTGGTAAAAAAAACCCAAGCCCTGAGGGCCCAAGCTGGAAAATGGCCCAGAAGCTGCCAGCATGTGCCTACTTTGTTCCTGTCACCGCCAGGAAGTATGTCCAAGACCAGAGGGGCCAGGCTGAAAGATGCGCAAAAGTGCGCCGCTTTCTGATAGCCTTAGGCGACGCACTTAGGCCACACCCACGCCAAAGAAGCCCAACGATGCCCAAACCGTGAGCAAACTGAAACCCAGCGCAAACGAAACTCCTCGCGAATCTCTTAAGCGAAACCCCTATGGGACCGCGGTAGGTACTTCTGGGCCGTTTTCGATATTTTGCCACTTTTCTGCACAGTTTGGCACGCAAGTCCCTTTATCGCGGGGCCAGTTCGTCTCTCTCCTTTTCCCATTTCCTTATCGGTTTCGCCTCCGTCTTTCCGGGCTCTTTTCGGGTGCTCTCTCCATTCTCTTATCGGTTTCGCCGCTCGCTCGGCGTGCCCGTCTCCTCTGCAGTCCCTCCGGCTACCGATACAAACCGAATGAGACGACAGGCGACACCATCAGACACGGACCCGCCCTCCTTTTTAAGAGTCTGGAACACCATTAGCGGGAAAGGCTAAGCCTGTGCGCCTGCAGCTCTCAGAAGTGCGCCCGGTATAGGTAGCACACGCACACGAAGAAGGCCAAGGAGATAACTCCAACCGCGAACACCTTCCGGGAAGGCCGCAGAAGCTTGGTAAGACGCACTGTCTGGCGCATCGTTCCGCTGGCGGCCGAAGGCCGCCGGGGACGATGGGGCGCGGGCTAGTCCTTCAGTTACGCGGCCGCTTGTCAGGAGCATTCCCCCGCCCCCCGCCCCCCTTGTACAGGGTTACACGGTTGGGCACAGTCCGGAGGCGCACTCTTCGGCGCAGGCTCGTTATAGGGATTCACAGTCGCGCAAACATTTAACCTTGTACAAGGGGGGCAGGGGGCGAGATGCTCACGCGTTGCCCCCTCGTCCCTGGCGGCCTACGGCCGCCAGAGAGACGCTGCGCTGGTGGGCGCTGATAGGCGCGTGGGGTGCGCCACATAATCCAGCGCGAACAGCCCAGCAAGGCAACCCTCTGCCCCCTCGTCCCTCTGGCGGCCTACGGCCGCCAGAGGGACGGCGCGCCACGCTGCGCTGGTGGGCGCTGGTGGGCGCGTGGTGTGCGCCGCATAATCCAGCGCGAACAGCCCAGCAAGGCAACCCTCTGCCCCCTCGTCCCTGGCGGCGTACGGCCGCCAGAGAGACGGCGCGCCACGGCACAGAGATTAGGCACGCGGCAAGAGCACACGAGGAGAGCACATGAGAAGACGTAGAACACAAGAGCAGCCAGGCCAGAAGAACACAGACCGACCAAACTGGAACAAAAACGAGCCAAGCCAGGGGAACACAAGACGGCGACGACCTCCCTCGCGTATCTCGCGAAGTGAAAGAAGTGGAAGCAGATGGATGATGGAGGCGCGCGCGGTTTTATCGAAAAGCCGCCACGTGGAGACCGATGAGGCCTCCCGTCGGTGGCCAGTCTTTTGGAAGGTAGAATATGACGAGGCGAAACCGATAAGGAGATCCGGGAAACCGATAAGGATATCCGGAAAAAAGAGAGCGCTAAACTCCAAAGCTTTCACTTTTAATGAGAAGCGTGTCGACATATGGTCGCCCAGATAGCCCCATGAGAAGAACTTATCGCAGAACTCGATGAGCATGCCCAAGCCCTCGCATCGAGTTCGATTCCCGCATGGCACGAACTGGATGCGCGGCTTTGCGTCTTATTCTAAAATATTCACGCGAAAACCATTCCAGCACCTAAAGCATTGCTTTCAAATATTTGGCGAATATTCCAAAATATTCTCCGAATATTCTCAAATATTCGCGAAGTATTCGAATGCCCTCAAATATTAACAAAACAAAAAAGAAAGAGGCCGGCGCATCGTCTCCGACAAAAGTCGCAACTTTCTCAATTATTAACAAAACAAAAAAGAGAAAGGCCGTCGCACCGTCTCCGACAAAAATCACCGCAAGGGTTTCCCGGATCTCCTTATCGGTTTCGCCTCGTCATATTCTACCTTCCAAAAGATTGGCCACAAACAAGAGGCCGCACCGGTCTCCGCGTGGCGGCGCTTCGATGAAACCTTGCGCCACGCCTTGCGGCACGCCGCGACGTTTTTCGTCGCAAGTAAGAAAAAAGCCAAAGCATATAACAACGAAAAAGGCGCGAAAGCTTTCGCAAAAAACCTGCCAGGTTGTTGACCGTTTTGCGAGTCCCTTAACCGTTTCGAATTCGCGAAATGTCGTCCCTTAATGGTTTCGACTTTCATGCGGGTATCGGGTTCGAGGGGAATCGAACCCGATAAGAGGGCCCAGACATGCTCATCGAGTTCCGCGATAAGTTCTGCTCGTGGGGCTATCTGGGCGAGCTGATGTGGATACGCTTCTCATTAAAAGAGAAGGCCTTGGAACTTCTTTCAAGTGTTTCTTTTTTTAAGTGAGAAGCGTGCTCGCATCTGCTCGCCCAGATAGCCCCACGAGAAGAACTTATCGCGGAACCCGATGAGCATGCCCGGCCCCTCTTATCGAGTTCAGCTCCCGCATGGTACGAACTGGATGCGCCGCTTTTTATCTTATTTCAAAAGACTCACGCGAAAACTATTCTGGCACTCAGAAAATTGCTGTGAAATATTCGACGAATGTTCCCAAATGCTCTCGCATATTCGCAAAGTGCTCGAGTGTTCTCAAATATTAACAAAACCAAAAAAAGAAAGACCGTCGCAACGTCTCCGACAAAAATCGCCGCAAGCGTTTCCCGGCTCTCCTTATCGGCTTCGCCTCGTCATATTCTTCCAAAAGATTGGCCACAAGCAGGAGGCCTCATCGGTCTCCACGTGGCGGCGTTTCGATAAAACCTTGCGCCACACTTTGCGGCACGCTGCGGCATTTTTTTTCCGCAAATAAGAAAAAAGCCAAAGCATATAACAACGAAAAAGCCGCGAAAGCTTTCGCAAAAAACCTGCCAGGTTGTTGGCCGTTTTGTGAGTCCCTCAGCCGTTTCGAATTCGCGCAATGTCCTCCCTTGGTGGTTTCGACTTTCGTGCGGGTATCGGTTTCGAGGGGACTGAAGCCAAACATAGGCCAAACGTCCACCGGCCTCGAGCTGAACCAGAACCAAACGCCCACAGGTGACGCCGCCACACCTCGCGGCGCCACGTCCTCAGTCACGCACTATGTGGCGCGCCACGGCGTCCCACGTCCCGCGCCACGAATCTCCCCAGGCCACGCGTCCCGCGCCACACCCTCACGCGCCTCGTTAATACTCCCACGCGCGTCACGCTCCTCCGCGCGCTGCGCGTTGCGCTGAAACTCCTGCGCGCGTCACGCTCCTCAGGTAAATACGGCGCTCGCAGGCTTCCACCCCCCCCCGAGCGGCCTACGGGAAAGCCTTGGGGGATTAGCAACTTTGCTGGAGCCTCATCGAAGTTGGCCGGGGGCCCCCACTAGACTCCCGCCTCCGGTGAGGGAGCCAGGAGCCGAGAGGGGATCGCGCCGGCGACCCAGGAGGCCCCCTCCCCCGAAAGGGTATCCAGGGAGCTACGCAGGGCCGCGCAGCATCCCCAACAGATTCCGCGGCCTCGGCTTTGCGCCTGATGCTCCGAGCCTGGCAGCCGGTCCGCGATGGGTCGACGACCTGCGCGGACCCCCGCCGCCTGGCTTCTCCCCCTCAAGGCCTGGGCCCCTGGCGAGTTTTCCGGGACGGGCTTGGCCTCGGGTTTGGTCGGGTGCTAGAGGCGTGGCAGCCCGTCCGCGGTCAGTCGACTGCCTGCGCGGACCGCCGTCGCCTGGCTTCTCCGCGGCCAGAATAAAGGAAGCCCTCGGCCTTCTCGGAGTTTGGACGGCTAGCGCCCGAAGGGCCGAGGCGCTTTCATTCTCTTCCCCGCTCTGCGGCCTGTGACAGCGCTGCACTTGCTTCCCTGGCGCTGGTCGCTATTCTCATAGTTTACCGGTTTTGGCGCTGGTTGCGGCAGCGCTGCAACGGCCAAACACACCGCGGCTTTCTTGGAGTTCTTCTGACGAAGTCCTTGAGTATCCACTCTTCTTTCGATACCGTGCGGCCAAATTCCAATCAGAAGCGAAAAAGCTGGACTTCTTCCCCCGTAGGCCGCTCGGGGGGGCGATGTAGCACCTAGCGCACTCCCCCGGCACTTGCTAGGCCTACCCACCCTCCCCGAGACCGGCAGCGCGCTTCCGACGTCCTCGCGGGTACTTAGCCCGGCGCAACTGGGTTGCTCCCTCTCCTTTTCTTAAAACCCCGGGAAAGCGCCGCAAAATTCTCCACCGAAACTGCTGCCGGCCCCCCTCCCTCTCGGTTATCTGCGACACTGCCCGAGCGCCACTTCAAAAAAGCGGGGTCGCCCCTGTTTTCCCCTCGCTCTCCCACTCCTTCCGGCCCATCGGCTTTTCGAAGATAGGTCGTGCCCCTCGCGCTCGGAGAGATACAGCGCGCCGCCTCAACATGCGACCAGAGAGAAGCACCGACCCCGCCTCCATATGCACGCGGAGAGAAATGGCGGCCTTCCCGCTTGCGCTCGGACTAAAGTGGCGGCCTCTCCTCTGCCTTGAAGGAACGTAGCGATCCGGCCCGGAAACGAGCTTGCGCTTGAAGGAACGTAGCGATCCGGCCCGGAAACGAGCTTGCGCTTTGAAGGAACGAGGCTGCGCGCGGGCAGACTTGCATTCTCGCAACTCCTTGTCCACTTCCGCCGTGCGTGGAATGGAAAATATCAAAGGACGGGCACAGTGGTTGTATGAATATGCACTTGTGGCAGTTGAACACTGGTAATTTGAAAGGGCATTGTTCGTTACGTCGACCAGTGTGAATTTTGAGGAACATTGCTTGTTTATGTTTAAGCATTGTTTGTTTTAGTCTGTCATGTGAGTAGCGTTAAAGAAGTCGCTGAGGTGGGACAAAGCCTGACAAAAAGTCATCTCGGCCTAGTATATATAGCAGAAACACAGGTCGATTGAACAGTGAGGGACATCAGAATCTCTGACATTCTGTGCACTTACATGGCTTCTGAGTGAAAGATGGCCTGTCTGGCAACATGAGATTCTGTTCCGGAGAAGGGGTGTTGCACCTGTGTGAAAAATTATGATTATAACGCAGCAGTACCAAACCTATGTAAGTACATAGGTTTCTAGTTACTGCTGTGTTAGAAGTCGCTGAAAAATTATATTTCTAACACAGCAGTACCAAACCTATGTAAGATGAAATGTATAGCAAACGTGCGCGGCGGTCTGTCGAGCGTCTGATCTGTCATCTGTCTCAATAGGGTGACTTGTTAATGAACGTGCGAGTGGAGTGCCGGTCTGTCTCAAGTTCAACGTCTGAGCAATGGTATGATGATCTGTTGAATTGACCGTCTGAGTAATACGCTGTTCTAGCCCAGTCATCTGTGCTCGCTTGTCTTCTGTCCTTGTTGAGTGTACGATTGGAATATTTTTCTTGGCAAAATTTCATACATTCTAGAAATTGGTCTAGTTCTTGTTTACCTGACTCGGGTACGCGATTATCAGGCATTTACAGATTTTCAGCTTGTGGGGTCAGTCCGTCTTTTTTCGCATGTTGATCAGTTTTTTCTCATGTCTATCAATTCCGTGTACAGTTTTTCTAAAGACCTCAGTTGAACAGAATAAGTCTCCTGCGCGAACGGAACTTTAGAGACACGCATCATCACATTAATTGTCGCAAGATCTTGATCTTCATTGTAGAAACAATCACAAGATCCATCCGAATCCTAATAGACCTTGGAAATAGATCTTTGTATTTAAAAATAAGTAGACTCTAGAAGTGTATCTTCTAGATTGCTCGTCCCACTAACTAAGTAAGTATAGGTTGCAACGAACACAATGGCGCAAGAAAGTGACGATTTGGTTATGGGTTCGCCTACCGGATCCGAAACAGCGGAGCCAAGCCAAAAGGCTGTTACCAAAGTCCAGGACCAGGTTCTGCCGAGCACGGTGCAGCGAGGCAGAGAAGTGGAACTCTCTGCCTTCGGGAAGTTGGGGGAAATCGTAAGCGAGATCGACTTGCTGCTTCACGTTTGCGCTACTCGGGTGGAAGACCGGGAGGAGCATGAGCACGTGAGCAGCGTGTCGATTGTGAGTGCGCACTCCGTTTTTTTGTTCAAAGACCGCAACGTTGGGCAGTTGGTCACAGTGTGGGAAGCTTCTAGAGAACCTTTGATGCGCGCGTCGTTGGACCAGTGGAGGACAAAGTACTCCTCCCCCAACGCCGCTAAAGCACATCGTATCCTCGCAACCTCCTTGGTGTTTCTGCATGCAGTGGTTTATGCGAATTTTGAGGTGCTTAAAGGAGAAGATTCAAAGCCCCTTATCGCCGACAACGCCACCTTCGGTTGCATCATGATGGACCCCCTAAACAGTGGTGCCCCTAAAGAAAACATTTTTGCCAGCTTATTGCCCTTCCTGGAACAAAATCTGTTGGCTGCGCACCCAGACCCCAAGATAACCGACGACGAAGCGGAACCCTATGTGAACTACAAAGTGACCAGAGTATGCGACATTGACGTGGAGAGCAGAGCAGTGGTGGCGTCCTTGGATTGTCAGATACCAGGTCGTTTGGAAGGCAAGCAAACGGCGGTCTTAAAACTTAGCGAAGACTTGGAGTCCGTAGTAAGCGTCTCATGTGTTAAGCATTGCTGAATGTTGAGGGGACTTACTACTCAGGCTCATGTGTGAAGCTTGGTCGAGCAGTGAGGAGCATGTGCTCTCAAGTATTGCTACAAAGTCGCGAAAGAGAAAATAGACTTGTGAAAGACCTGAATTCTAAGCCCTCCTGATGAAGATGAAAGTAAATTTTTTTTGTGTAGTTTGAAGGCGATGATAATTAATGACGCAATATTGATTTAAAGAAAGGAGCAAAGACGCGGCTTAAAACGATAGAATTGGACTATTTTTAGTTTTAAGCCGTTCTTCTCGGCTTTAACGATACAATTTCATTCTTTTGCCAGTATTTGAGTTCTTCTAACGATTGCTGATTTTAGAACAACGAGGAACATGTTGATTTTAATGAAAAGGAAGACCTCCCCACGATTGGAATTTAAGAATGGCCTCGATACCGAGGTAACCTGAATTCCACGCAAACAAATGTGGACACATGGAAGCCGAGCAAGTTGGTGTTCTGTGTTTCTCTCTTTCCACTTTGTCTCTTTAGCTTGTAGGCCTCGGACCGGAAAACATGAAACGAAAGTGAAAAAGTGCTCAAGTAATATCTCAAGAAGGATGTTGTCTCAAGAAAGTAATTTCACTATACTGAAGTTACAGCAGCTCCTGCTACTTCCTTCTATGCATTTACGACAACTCCTCTTTCAATATTTTTTCTTCTGACCATCTCTTCTCTATCCCAAGGACGCGAGGATGTGCTGTCGGTAGTGAAAGAAGAAGAACCGATTGAACTAATTATCCCTACTGCACTAGGCGTAGTGTACTGAGTCACTTTTTGTACTACTACAAAAGAAGTTATTTGCCTTGTTTTTTAAGTAGTTGAATGGGAGGCAGCATGTAGTCCTATGGAAAAAAAAACTACGCAGATCTTTTGCGAGCAAGAATGAATGCTACTTACAAAAAGAATGAATCTTGTTGTACTACTACTTACAAAAGAAGTTATTTGACAAGCGTTTTCAATTGTGAAAAATGTGAAAAATGGCATCTATGGGTAAGTCGCGTGCTGGGCGGATAAAGTCGGCCAGGCCTCTCTACTCGAAGGAGTAGACACCTTTACCATCCCTCAGTGCTGCCGTAGACCGAGGTCTGGGGCGAGAGACGGGGATACCCTGAACTTGAACTTGAACTTGATCTAGAAGCAGTACAAGAGTGCAAGCAAGTAGGCACCGAACGGTCTTGCTCCCGTGATCGCAGAAGGAGATCGGCGTTGTGCAGTAGGCACCGAACGGTCTTGCTCCCGTGATCGCAGAATCCAAAAAAACGATTTTTTAGGTGAAAGAGTTGCCAAGACGATCTCAGCAAGATGGCGGACCCACAGGAAGGGTTTGATAAGATGGCGTTGCGCCAAATAGAACAGGACCTGACGAAGACCATGGGAGATTAAGGCCTGCATATCAGACCATGGGGGATAGCCACGCACCATTACCATTTTCCCCCTCATTGAGCGTGTTTACTTTCTCCCGACCTTGTTGTCAAAATTTGGCACTAACGCAGTTCTCGAAGTGCTGCATAACCTAGTTAATGGTTCAAAATAAGCAAAGAACTAATGGAATATGTAATGAAAGTAAGTACTATCTAATCACAGTTGGGACACTGGCACGAAGTTGACGGGAAGACAAGTTATATCTACGCCCCCAATTATGTCTACGACGGTCTAGACAAGATTTACACTCTCTACACGACGTACGGACTGACCAAGCAGCGTGAAATACTCCGGATCATATGTACTGATTATGCTTAAAGACAGGCAACTTTGATGCCGATCCATGCTCACCTTCACCGAGCAAGGAGAAATATTTTGCTGATCATGATATGCACCTACAGCCAATTAAGTATCGTCTTAAGAAGACTTGTCTTCTTCTTTTTGATACGTACAGTGGTGGTGGTACGCACAACACCTTTACTGAATCTCATCTGCTTGCACTCACTCTTCAATTTCATGTGTCTAAGTGTACTCTAGCTTCCTGATTATCAGAATCTCAGTCCGATGAGGCCTTCACACCACTATCTCCGACTAGGTGACCTGAAGTTCATACCCGAAGCGTTTATTCCGTTGCTAGAAACGAGGCATACTGAGGACCCAGACGCTGCGCGTCGAGTTATATCCCTTCTCGTGGTATTGACTCAACCACTGTTGAAGCGTGGCTTTACCGGAGATGCAGCGATGAAGAATCTCGGCGAGTGGAACATCGTTATGGCTTTCTGAGAACAAACAAGCATCGAGTTCTTGTTAAGCTTCTGCGGACTACATCATCGACTCTAATACTACACGTGCTGTCTTTTTATTATAGACTCTATTAACCTAACTAGTAAAGTCACACTGCTCACCTGCAATTGAGGACTGCGTTTTGGTTATTGACTTCGTACAAGCTTAGATGCTTAGCCGTAATTACTGTTTGAGCTGTGGTTCTACAACCCTGTAGAAAGCACTCCTGTCCTCTCAGACCTATCTAATACTACTGGTTCTACAACCCTGTAAAAAGCACTCCTGTCCTCTCAGACCTACCTAATACCACTGGTTCTGCAAAGGTTGTAAAAAGCACTCCTGTCCTCTGAGACCTACCTATAATGCCACATATCATCTTGATACAAACTCTACCCACAATTGCTTTATACTCTAATACCGGAGATGCGGTCGTGAGAGAGCATTTGGCGCATTTACAGATGATCAAGGAGCATTGCTCGCGGGAGGCCACTATGTCAGGAGTTTACGAACTCCTTATGGCCTCTGTAGACTCTGGGATCGACTTTAAGAAGGTACTTATGAGATACCTCTTCCAGAAAGCCCAAAATTTCATGTGAAAAAGCCAGAGATTCATGTCAAAACGCCCCCTTAGCCGTACTATGATGCATAAAGGAAGTTAGTTTGTTTTTGAGCGATTTCGGAAACGATACTGCTATTAATTTGAATTATGTTCTAGAAGGAAAAAGAGAATAATGAGGAGAGTAATCCAAGTCAACAACTAAAATACTTAATCAATCAAACAGGCCTCCCCACAAGCAGAAGAAGAGGAAAGGATTAGAAACCGGACATTATCGGAAGCGTTACTTTTGTTCCGGAATTTACTGTCCATCCCGGACCCACGACCTGGAGATGCTGGCTACACCGATAATCGGAAATTTCTTCAGTATGGCTGGTTTTCTACAAGCATAGACACGGTAGACATGATAGATGTGGTGACTTTGATGTGCATCATACTTACACCATGCTGTAGTTATGCTTGAAGACAAATGATATCCACTCGTCTAAATAACTCGTGGAGTATTTAATTAGTAGTGTAGTGATATTATTGTTCCGCTCGTTAAGGTCCCACCCTACGACCTACCCAATCTCTTTCTTCCCTGCTACAATGATATATTATCGTACCTGTCTCTTCCCTCTTCAACCGCGTGTGAAGTTCGTGAAGATGTACGCGAAGCTGGATATCCTGCACGTAATCAATACGTGGGCATACGAGGAGACCTCAGTGTTATGGTCAGCTTTGATTCATCTCTCACAATATCATGGTGTCCTCTTGTTCCCATAGAAAACAAGAATACTTACATAGAGATACCAAGATGGGGGGCCCGGGATCTATGATCCTTTCAAATGGGAAAGATACTTTTTAGGTCCGAAATATATAGTGGTCAAGTAGAAACCCCTAATAGTGGTAAAGCCGTATGCCGAATTGACCGAACGGGATCGGGAGGCGCGCTGGGTTTTATTTGATGTGGTTTATTCCTGCATCACCAAATTGAGCTGCCAAGAAGTGGTGGAAACCGACACAAGCAAAGACATGCTAAAAGCGTTTTTTTAAGACAATGATGAACTACTGTTATTTTTTCCTGCTCGGAACGTTGAGATAAGTAGGTGAATGTATTTCTATACCAGTCGTGACAGTCTCGCATTGTACGAGATTCTAACCAAATACAAATTATAATTTTTTGTAAACAACGAACAAAGGAACCTCCATTCGTATTGCTCTTGTTGTAATCATTCAGGGACACACACGAAATACATTATACTCCGGGATCGCTCTAATCCAGAGTAAAAGACAGGCAGCAGAAGGTGATAGCTGCCAGGACGGCGGCGCCCAGACACGGAGAGTTTGGAGTGAGTGCACACACGCGCCAGTTTTTGGGGGATAAAACCTTGAAGCTGGAAAGGGAAAACGTCATGAAAGCGCGCATACCTCTCAAAAAACAATACCTATGGCAAGTATAATAATGTAGTGACCCTTCTGGGCAACCCGACGTCTGGGCAGCACGCATGCACCTAATCGATACTATCTTCTGGGATAACTTGATCTCTTTCGTCTTTGCATCTATTTTTCCGATTAGATCATACTACACTATAAATCAACAGATGAATAATTATAGCAGTAGTTCCCTTCAACGTTCCGCTCATCGCCCTTTCATTATCCGGTAACAGAAGGACGAACCAGAACAAAGATAACCTTACCGACGATGTACTTTTTCAGGACCTAGCACCCGCTACCGGATCTGCGGCAGAACATAATAGTTAAGGCTCGATTATAGTTCACAGAAGACAAAGACCTTTTTTTGTTTTCCTTTTGGGCGATCTATCACTATCGAGAAGTAGGATTAGGATGAATCATATGAGTGTCCTTTTTGTCTTTGTCAGTCTGCGCAGAGAGCCATCTACTTCTCTTGTTGTGACAAGCTCATCTAAAAGAAGTTAAATCCTTTTGCGCAGCCAGGGACAACCTTAGCCGAAAGTTTAGATGCGGGTACACTTGCGATCATGCGAGCTTGGCTCTACGAGTTATTGGATTGTAAGGTACTACGGGACCACTTCTATTTGGAGTTTTTGAGTCTCCTTGTAGAAGTTCTCTTTGTAGTTCTTCTCAACTTTGATATGTGCAGACACTTAATGCCATCACGAGAAAGTTAGACCTGAAGTGCATGGCCATGACGTGCCAACACGAGTACCTAATCAATACTGCAGGTTAGTTTTTCCTCGTAGTAGCCTTATAATTTCTTTCCTGAACCAGAACCTAAAAAATTATTACTACACAGGAAGGATCAGCAGTCGAGGAGGAGGATTATTTTCCGATGAGCGTGTTGTGTCAATTTGTGATTCAAGAGGTCAAAGCAGAAAACGACCGCGTCGCAGAAGAAAAGAGGATGAATTATGTTGACTTTGTTTCAATATTCTTATTGTAAGTAGTTGTGGTGGAACATTCCCCATTTATAATCATCCTTGGTTCCGTCATCTGGTTTTTGTTTCAAGAAGAAAATAAGGCAAAGCTTGTGTTCCACAAAGCTTGTCCTTTCACTCAAGACGCGCCTTTATCATGATACTCCCGATACCACCTAGACATGTAGGAAGCCTCGTCCTGCTCTAAATAACTCCTGAGGGCGACAACTATGACCAGCAGGATCGATCGAATCCGTATGTGACCTACCACACCAAAGACCGCATCATCAATTTTATTACTTTCTTCCTCGAGTTTTACCGCTTATACGCGCGCCAGATGAAGAAAGAGAGTCCAGGGAAAAATTTTCAGTTGTTATGGTCTCTGCTGGTTGGGAAGTTTCATCTTTTTCTTTTTCGTTGTATCTCTATGCTCTAATTAGAAAGTTTCAGTTTCTCTCTTGTTGGTTGTTGCATTTCTATACTCTAATGTCACGAAGATTTCTTTCTTGTTGGTTGTATTCCTCTATATTCTAGTGCTTCCATGAGGCGTATCCATATATTCGAGTTCCACGACCAGGAGCAATCGAAAGCTGTCATTACAGTGAAGTAGACTACGACAGCTGGTCTTAATACTACTTAGTAAAATGATCTCTTCACCAACGCGGATCTTACTTCGTGGCGATCAAAGCACGGATACGACCGTACCTTAATTTTTATCGTCATTGATTATAGTGAAGTGGACTACTAGTTGTACTGCAGCTGGTTAATACTTACCCAAGTCATCATCTGTTCTTTGTGACGCCAGCACTCTCCTCTCCTCTCTAATGATAGCACCCCAGGTGATCCAGGGTTTCGTCGATTTGGATACGACAAGGTATTTAGTCGGCCAAGTAAAAGAACAGGGAAAAGACGTGAGCATCAACCCGGATCGGTTGATCCTCGTTTTACTATGGCCTGGTGTGAGCAGCGAATGACTGAGAAAAAAACATAACTACTTTGAGTCCATCGCCTGATACATTTGAGAGCGTATGCAAGTATTTATCAAGCCGAGTTAGTACTGAGAAGTACTCATAGAAGTCCATCCAATAAATTACAATTTCCTTACCCAAGTAGGTATATCATTCACCTCCAGGACCTAGGTATATCATTCACCTCCACGTCTACATATCCCGCGTACACCGACCAAGCAAACAGGCTCAAAGCCTTCCTCCTGGGCCCTTCCTCCTGGAGGATCATCTAATCCTACGTGCGTGCGTGGAGACAATGAAGATGTTGGGCGATTGCTGTCGGAGCAAGGATCCAGAAAACAAACAGCTGGCATACGTCTTAGTAGAAAACCTAGTGGGAAGGAATATTGTTACGGCTTTTTTTTTGGCTCTTCAGTAGCCACTGAAGTCTGCTGGTTTATCTAGTGGACCCACACCTAACCTAACCTAAGTTTTACTCATGATGACTCTAGTCGAAGTGTGACAAGTACGTGTCCCAAGTACAAGGAGTATGTAATCGAACAACTTCTGCAATAAGGAGTATAATATTCGAACCGTAACGAGGAGTAAAATATTGGGACTGTAACAAGGAGTATATAGTCGAACTATAACATCGAGTATAATGTTCGGACTGTAAAAATATCGATGATCACAGTCGAAGTGCTGTAATCATGTTATAGCTTATTTTCATTTACGTGGTTCTAATACCAGACAGCGACTCGTGGAGGTGTGTAAGCTGTACAAACCGCAGACTCACGACCCACGAGTGATATCCTATGCTATCGAGTGTTTGCATTTCTTAAGGCCACGAATAAGAGGGGTCTACCAAGAGAGGTGCATCCTCACCGGCATTAAAGGATCTGTAACGCCATCCTTGGGGGTCCTTTCCCTCAAAGAGGGAACAAGGGTGTCAGCCAGGGAAGACGCGAGCTAAATAATACAATTCTCTAAATTACTGTCTGCTGCTGATGGAAGAAGTTGCGCGACCAGGGGAGGGCGATAGGGAATTCCCAGTCTTGCGCTTTACGACGCAAAATATGCGAGACGTCTCCACGATAGTGACGATAAGCACTTACATAAATTATGGATGACACAACCTACTGCTTTTGATTGGTGAACATCTTCTTGGATGACACAACCTACTGCTTTTGATTGGTGAACATCTGCTTGAGCTGCTTCGGTAGAATTTTCAACAAGACCAAGACTTTATCTCCCCTCTCGTTTTCGTACGACATGAACACTTAGTTTTAACACGAGAAACATCATCCTTCTCTTCTAAGCCAAAGGCCTCTCAGACTGGGCGATAATCCAGAACTTGCTCACTTGCTTGGAGAGCTACCATCACACGAACGAGAACCAGCTTTATTCCACATGCAAATTGATTCGGAGGGTACTACTTGTTGTTACCGTGGGTTCCTTAGATGACTTGCTCTCGACGGATTTGATGCTTTCTCTTACATTAAGACCGATACTTGATCTAGATTCGCAAGACCTACCCTAGTACCTCTACTACTACAACAGATGATGTTCTTCATCTTCATGTTGTGAAAAAAAATTCCCTCACCCGCACTAGATAATCGATTCGCACCCGGCCTATATTGCGTTATTTTGGAATCTGCGGTTTTTTGCGAGGATGGACAAAATCGTAAAGTCCGATATTGTGAAGCAGAATCCGGGTAAGTTTTCAGATTTGCACCGACTCTTCAAGCAGATCATTCGCGAGTTCGTCAAAGTATGGCGTGGAGGCGATTCTGGAGGACGTGGAGACCGAGCGGACGCTAGAAAACAAGCAATTAGTAGTACTGCATCAAAAGCGGTGAAGGGTGAGGAGAATCCCTCAGCCGCCAATGCTGCGGCTACAACCACTACTACTACAACCACCAGAAAGCCTGGCAACAAGCTTGCCATCACAGAGTTGATACTGAATGTGGCACCCGCTCGCGATGACTTGAGCGGAAGTATCGAGACGTGGGCTGGGATATTGGAGAACTACGAGACTGCGCATTTCCAGAAGCATTTCAGGGATATGGTAGAAAACCGAAAGCAGTACAATGAGATGTTTGAGGATGCTCGAAACCAGAAGCGGCAAGAGCATCCATGGACAGCAGATGAAGACACCGAATTGAAGCGAATTTTCGAATCCTGCAAGAATATTCATATGTTATGGAAGACAATTCTACGCTTGATCACTTAGGGACGAAGACAATTCTGCGCTTGATCACTTCCGTCGTCTGCTCTACAGTTTAATGTTCAAGTTGAGTTCCTAAATAAGCAAAAGAACTAATGGTTGCTCCTTTTTTCTCTTGTCATCAACATGCTGCTCTACTTCGATTTCTGCTTGTCTACCTGCAGCCCTGGTACAAGAACAGTTTTTTCTACTCCCCTACAAGGAACTCTAAGCGGAACTCAGGACGCCCTCGTAAAACGTGTTGCGGCAGATATGACAACCTTTTCCGAATCCATCTCCCGCAGAGACGTCCGTTTGAGAATGGTGGCCTTGAAGTTGATAACAGCGGCAAAGAAGTTGGGCGTAGAGGACTTAGCAGAGAAAGTGGCGAAGTTTGTGCTTTCTTATGGTTAGATGTTTTTCTAGCAGATAGGGTTAAGGTTTTTTTTTGAGAGAAAGGATAACTACATGTCCTCTGTCAATAAGACCTAGTACAACACGCGCCCTTCTAAGTTCTAGCAGCAACAACAGGCGCAAACTATCGAGAGCGAGCTTGGGCGCTCCTGGAAAAAGTACATCGAGGATTGGTCGCCGTGAGGGCTGCGCGAGCGGACTATACTTTCTCATACGACTTCGCCAATTTGGAAGCAAGCTTTCGAAACAACTTCGTAGAGGTAATGATTGTGATACAACTTCATAGAGGTAATGACTTTTTTCTATACTGGAATGCTAATGAATAAGCACAGGTACTATGGTTGAAGCTATATGTAGTAAGCCTACTTCTCTATAGCTAGTTTCAACCTTCTTGCATATCATTCGATGACCCATTTTAATACAACTACTCATACTAATCAAAATCAGCTTGTTCTTGCCTCTAACCTTAAACACAAACTACACCCCAGCCAGGTCCTGAAATGTCTCGACGTGCGAAGAGTGCTTCCACCGCAGAAAAAGAAGGGTTTGGAACAGGAAGACGCCGGTTTGGATGAAGATGGTCCTCTGGAATCCAGTTTGCTGCAGTTCAAAATCCCCTTTGTGCCAACGTCGGCCATAAGCATGTGGAGGGAACTACACGACTTGTTCCGATTGTCGGAATCGGGGTTGAAGTTATGTTATACGTAGTTGGTAGTTCTTTTGAATGAGGTATTGCGATGTAAGTATGAAGAGGTTTACGCATTCAGTCGTCTTTCTTGATAATAACAAGACGCAGCAGAAGGAACCTAAAAAGATGCTTTTTACTCCATACTGTAATTTCTCACGCCTAAGATTCCCATCTCAGTCTCCTTCTCTAATGAACGAACACGCTGACGCAAAAGTCGCCCGACGTGTCAAGACTGAGCAAGGCCCTGCCAAAAAACGGCGAAAGCTCATGGCCGAAGAGGAATTCACCCTAGATGGTGTGCTAGGTCAAGATTTAGCTGCTTTCTGCGCAGAGCATTCGAACGAAACTCTGTCTGAATTTTGTCGAGACAGTGAGGACTTTGGATTGGACGGCCTAGGCGGGGAGGCGTTCGAAGATGAGGAGGCGATTAAAGAGGTCAAAAGCACAAGAACTGGTGACAAAAAGACTTCTCAAGTTCTTGTTGCGGAGGAAATTGACCTGCAAAAAAATATAGTGGAAGGAGCCATGTTGCCACCAGCTACACCAGGGACAGAACAAGCAGCAGCCGAACTAGATGAGCTGGACGATGACGATTTCGAGAGACGTATAGCAGAAATGGCCGAGAAGATGGGGGATAACGACGTCTTTGCGGACGCGCAGAACATGGAGTTGACTTTATGAAGAAAGAAGGACTGAGTAAGAGTAGTTTACTAGTAGGATTTTGTGCTGAAGAAGAACCCGATGAGTGTATCTGTGTGACCGTACTTCTAAGTACTGGTTTCGTAGAACAGATGACCTGGGTCTCTAATTATCGAAGCTGAACGAGCCGAACTTTTGGATTTGAATCCGGAGCAGATCGAAAACTTGAACGCCGAAATCGACGATAGGGACACCTTAGAGGGTATCGAAAATGACGACGAAATCAAAGCGATGAGCGAGCATTTGACCTTATGGCCGTTCATGACGATGGTGTATCTTTATTGGCTGCGATCCTATTTTGTTTGTTGTAGTGTTGACAGAGTTGCAGGTTTTATTCTACCTTCATATGTGGTTTTCTTGGGATAGTACATCTTCAAAATGGTTTTGATGACTCTCATCTAACATGAGTCTTGCTCCAAGCGGAAGCGGTCGGTGAGAGTGGCAGTGTGCTTGGCGGAAAGGCTGCAAATAAGCAAGATGCTGCTACTTCGTCTTCGTCAGGTATAACCGGCAAGACTACCAATGGGGCTGTACACCTGGGTGGCGCGTCCAGTTCGTCCTCCTCGTCTGCGATGCAAGGTCAGAGCAGTTCTTCCGTCGCACCGAAGCGACTGGAGACCTATAGTTTCGACAACGAGGATGCCTTTGCTGAGTCGCAGGCTTTGTTTGCCGCAACCTCAACGTTGTCTAGTTCCTCGACTGGGGCTGCTGCTGGTGTAGCAGGTACTACAGGTACCGGGAACATAGCGGGAACAACTTTAAGGGTCGTTTCCACCAAATAATTACATTCCCCAGCAGAACTAGACCATCCTTTCACTTACAGTTTCAAAGTAGAAAAGAAGCCAGGAACTATCTGCTGAAGAATGTACTAAAAAATTCCGTTGTTTTCTCTAACATCGGGTGCGCTGAAAAGGAGTTGTCGTTACTTGCATCTCCCAGCTGCCCAGTCTCTGGTTCGCAATGTGGATATCTTTCTGCACGATGCGATGGATTTGGTGAAACAACTACAAGATGGTCCACCCGCTCCGCGTGTGCGGAAAAACTTGGTTACGGAACAAGACGCGCTGAGAGGGAACAAGAATGCGGTGGATTACAAGACTATGGAGCAACGAGGAGCCCAAGACGTACAGAATAATACGGCAACAGAATCGTCTGAACGACAACAGAATCATGATCTTGGTCAGAACCAGAATCATCTTCTTGGTATCCCAGAAGAGGAGGACGATGATTTCCTGAGAGACATACTGAATCCGCAACAAAATCGCCTGTCAAATGCAAATGAAGACGACTCATGGATGGACGGACTAGGCTTGGAGGGTACTGGACAACTGTTAGGAGGAGAAGAGGAAAACCCATATGCAAATATAGAAGATGAGTTAGCAGATGATCTAGACATGGGGGGCGAGGCGGCGGGAGTAGATGAACAAGTACAGCAGGGAGACCAACAACAAACGCCTCTTGGCAATGTGCAACTTTCTTCTTCGCTTAAGGCTCTGCTTCCTAATCCATCTTCTAAAGGATCTTGAAGCTGTCTCAATAGACGAGAGCAGCAACAAGACCAATCTCAAGATGGGTTAGGCTAAGCTCTAATTCTCAAGGAGTTGGCGGTGCTGGTGGTGTTAAAAGTGGAACTAAGACCACCAAACTGGAACAAGATGGCGCAGTCCCGACTCCACAACGTGCTTCTTCACAGCAGCCACGTCCTGTAGTGAAAAAGGAAGCGAGGAAAACGGCTGATGGAAGCGAGGGGAACAAGGCGGACCGAGGAGCCATTGGTGATATACTAGAGGAAGATCCGGATCTTGGTGGTCTTTTAGACATGCTCGATGATGAGTTCTTGAAGACCCCAGGAGCAACACCGGGACCAGCATAGTACTTCTTGAAGACCCCAGGAGCAACACCGGGACCAGCATAGTCTCGATCACAAACAAGGATAAGAAAGGTAGTTCAAATATCTCGTGGAACACGAACGGATCACGACTCGGAACAAACTTTACAAAGCAAGAAACTAGTACGTTCAATACGCATAATTATAGACACAAAGCCTTATATTTTTGATGACACTTTTAATATTTCCATTGTCAAGACACTTTTTGCGATGTTCTCGTATACCATTATCAAGACAATGTAGATAAGGATTTACATTGATTCCAACAAGGATTCGAGAAACGAGAGTTTGAATTTGACCAAATACGAAGCTGATTCGACAGATCCGTCTCGGCCCGCTTAAAACGGGTCTTGCAGTAAACGCGGTCTTTTGAAAAAAGTCTTGCTTCGAAAAAGTGTTTCGAACCAAAAAGAACGCATCTCGATTAATATGCGCGAAATTTTATATGCGGTGAACCAGCTTAAGCTGCTTCGTCTTCATGTAGATCACTCATTGTCGGTGGAACAAAAGACGCTATAGCCACCTACTTTGCGAGCATCACATTTAGCTTAGGCGACAAGAAGTCATCGTCGACGATAATGCTGAAGCCGAGCACTGCGTCTCCCTCATCGATAATGTCGCGGTAGTGTTGAAGTCGAACATTGTAACATTGTATCCTCACATGTCGCGACATCGCCCTCTCTTGATCCTGGCAAGCAATCCCTGTCGATTCTTGTGATTGTAGCAGTGCCTCCCCGTGTTAATTCTTGAAAGGCACGGACAAAAAAGATGTCTTGTGCCGGATTTTTCAACACTGCTGTTTTTCAATGCTGCCGTTTCTTACTGCTCTAAAGAAAATTGCTTGTCGTCGTTGCTATCGTTAAAGCATTTCTGGTCCAGAAAGTAGTGTCAGAAGTGTTTGTAACAACTGTTTTCACAGGAGAGGAGACGACTTAAAAACTTAGAGGTCTTCTTGTAGCTGATTTATTTTTACCTAATCTAGTCATCAACTATAATCTAGTCCACAAACAAAGCAACACTGAAACAAAACTTTCGTCATAACTGTCCACGATCTCATTCGAACAACACCAAGAGAGGAAAAAATGTTCGAACATATTCACGCACTTGTTGCGCCTCACGATCTTGTCGGATTGTGGAACCCGAGCCACGACGATATACTATCCCAGCTCCATTCAGTCCCGATGCCTTCACTGTATACGCCGCCACCTGGTTTCACATTGCCTGCGCATTAAGGCTGATAGGCTACTACTACCAACCGAATGCAGGAGCCTTCTCAAGATGGTCAAGTTTGTGCCTCTTCTACTCTAATCCGGCGTTCTGTTAGGTCACTAGTAACCGAATGAAGGAGTTTGAGTTTCATCAACATGTTTGCAACTTAGATGCACCTACTTTGATCACGGTAATAGATTTTCTGGTGTTTGGAAGATAGAAATCTTTGTTTTCTTGCAAGTGATTTCTAATCTGAATGGTTTCACAACCTGCTGCATGCTCCGCGTGGTGATGAAGACGCTATCCATGCAGCGCTGAAGCAAGGGCTAGCATTTAGCAAAGTGCCTGGAGGCGATGATCACTTTCATCATACTACAACCAACGCGCCACCGGAGGTCGGCGCACCACGTCAGGAGATGAATATAACTACGCAAGAACAAGAATCAGGGATGAGCAATATGAGTACTGCAGCACAACTTGCGGATGGCGGACATGCACAGGCAAGCCTTACGAGTACTCCTGACGCTCTTGCGCATCCAAAAATCGCCACCTCATTTGAGAGTCCGCGTCCCGATCCACCAGAACCAGGTGAATTATGAAAAGATAATCCTTGAGAGTCCGCGTCCCGATCCACCAGAACCAGGTAAAGCCGGACCATTCTTTAAGGACCAAGGTGGTCGCACTCTAACTTGGCTGAACGTCGAGGGAACGCCATTGCAGGAGTGCGTTCGTGCGCCTGGCCAGGGTGGTACAGGATACCTGAGGAACAACTTCTGCAACAGTACACCGCAGGACCCGGGTCATCACGAAATCTGCGCTACAATCACAAAAGATTTTTTTACGACATAGTCTGTCTCTGCGCTACAATTAAGATGATTACAAAAAAACTTAGTTTCAATTTGCTCGGGGAAAAAAACTGTTGTGGAACTTAATTAGATAGACGGATTATAGAATCACACCAATGTGGAGCGGTCGTGCTAGGTCGAGATGTTGATTGCCTGGACCTTATCATGTTTCCTCCTAACCCTAAACCCTCTCTTCCTCCTCTTCCTCCCTCTTTCCTCCTCTTCCTCCCTCTTTCCTCCTCTTCCTCCCTCTTTCCTCCTCTTCCTCCCTCTCTCCTCCTCGTCTGCATTTGTTCATACTTTGGAGTGAAACCGGGCAGCAAGGCGAAGAAGAGGGCAACTGGTGTATTTGTGTGCACAAGCTAGCGGAATGGCTGAGTGGAGTTATGATGGCAGATTATCTTTTCAACTTGCATTTCAATTCCTCGAATACTAGTAGCACAAGGTGGATGTAGAAGGTGTTGCGCTTCTTCATTCATGGATCAAACCAGAGGTAGTAAGAGAAATGTGCCGCACAAAAAGAAAGGTCTTGTACTAGAAAAAAGTTCTTCTAGTTTAATGCTGTACGAGAAGGGTATTGCGCTCCTCTAATACCCGTAGTGGCAAAACCGGTGTAAAGCATATTGTCTGTAATGCTACGGCACGCGAAGCTCTTGTGGATCCGCAAGTGAAAGAATATCTCGAAGACCAGGGTTGCAACGTGACGAAGAGTTCCGTCGGCTTAGCGGGTAGCACTTTCTTGATGGGTAGCAGTTTGTGGGGAGACCGTGCGCTGTTGAGAACTACCTCCGGTGGTGTCGAAATACAGCCGGGTCATGGCTACTTCGAAGGTGCCGGACAAAAAGTTGCGGAACAAGAGCTGCTTCAGGAGAAAGCAGAGTCGTGTCTGGATGAAAAGCAAGAAAAAGACCGGGAAGAGGAAGAAGCCCGGCATGGAAATGCTGCCACTGAAGTGAGCGATTTCTTCTAAGAAAAACGTCTGCTGTTTTCACCTGCGAGGCGGTCTAAATGTCGAGCCTCGCGGAGAAGTGGACAAGAGCCTGCACTTCATGTTTTTAAGGACACAAACCTGAACTCCCGTGGGACCCGAAGCAATTACAGGCATCAGATCATTCAGCTTATGCTGATGTGGCTCCTGGCTACAGCGTGAGAGACGGCTCCTGGCTAGTTGGGCCTGAGTTCATGGTGCGAAAGAAGGCAATGAGAGGAGAGCTCCACAATGGCAGCTCCTTCCGCGGAGGAAAACGTCTCACGGAAATCGTGTCGCTACGCAAAGTTGGCGCTACGTAGTAAACGCCTCGATACCGAAACTGGGTGAACAAATGAATAACCTCGATTGATGACGACCCTGAAGCTGCGCGTGATCATCTAAATATGCCAGAGCTGCCGCTAGTCTCAGGAGTGACTTTGATGAATCACTCAAAGTACGACACTTCATCTACTTCATTGACCTGTCATCTCCGGGAGGGGTGTTACTCAAGATGAAACCACATGAAAAAGCTGAGAAATATATCTATCAGTAAGAATTTTTTTTCCTCACGATAAAACTATGGCAGATGAGAAGATCACGTTTCCTTCAGGGGTCTGTGCTCGTCTTCGTCCGTAGCCGTCCGTAGTCACTCTGTGTCAAGCGCAGGGTTGATGAACTAAGCCTCAAGGATTGGCTCAGCATATTCTGGTTCTGATTTTGATGCTTGTCTGCCAGTGGTTGGTACAATCTGTCTTGGGTGGGTCTATCAGCTGAGTGATTTGTCGAAAAGCAAGATGGTTCCGCTGAAAAAGATCACTTTTGATACGGAAAAGTACGAATATTCAGGTAGTCCGAAAGGCTTAGACTGTTGTTTTCGCGCATTATCTTTCACGCAAACTTTGGATTTGGTTGTTTTGCCCTACCTCTCCAGGAAGATGTCGCTTTCTCCAGCAAGTGTGGTGGACGTGTCAGGGTCGGTTGTGACCCTGGCTGTGATATCCGACACTCACGGAAAAACCGGACGACTGTGGTTCCAGGAGACAGCTGACGGCACGAGGATAAAGCCTGTTGTGCGGTACGATCACAAAGGGAAGCCTTTGCCTAGAAAGCTGGTCGACGAAGATTCGAGTGGCAAAATGTCTGAAAAGGTCGTGGACGTGGACGGTGGTCCCGAGGGAAAGTTCGAGACGCCAGAGGGCGAAAGTGGTGCCTCAAAATCCAGAAAGGTCGTTATCCCCTACGCAGACATTTTCGTCCATTGTGGCGATTTTTCTATGCGTGGCGCAGAGTCCGAAATAGCGGAGTTCATACAATTCCTACGCCAACTTCCACACGCACACAAAATCGTGACACCCGGAAACCATGATGCGATCTTGGATACAGAATTCTTTAGTTCGTTCTGCGAACAGAAGAAATGCTCAGACTCGACGACCTCAGATAGAGGTAGAGAAAGTCTCAACTTGTCCTCGAGAACGAAAGATTCAAACCAGAGTGTTGCGAAAGTGGCGAAAGGTTTGACACGGGAAGCCGCGAAGAAATTGTCATTGTTATGATTGTGGACCAAACACAGCTTATAAGATTTACTTTGTCATGCCCAGAAATAGGCTTATCTCGATACTGCCTAGAGAGTGACGATGTACGGAGAATGAAAATATACTGATTACTACAGATCACACCTTCAAAAATGCAGAGGAAGAAGAAAAGAGGACTGACAAGGAGGAGGAAAAAAGAAAAGCCTGCTGATTAATTTCTTCTTTACCCCACGAATGGGCACACTGCTACTACTACTTGGTGTTCTCCTTCTCAAACCAGTAGAAGAATTTTGCTGAGGTGGATGTGAGTTGTGCCCATTTATATTATTGAATAAATCGTTCTGTTTTTAGGATTAAGATTCTTCTCTTAGACCGCGCATTCTTTTCACTTTCTAATCTCACGTTTGAAGAAAGAGCTGCGCAGCGTCTGTACCTATTTGGACGAAGAGATGCTGGAGTTGGATGTAAAGGGCATCGATTCTGACGCCAACTATCGTCTTAGAGTTTTCGGGTCTCCCATACAGCCTCACCCGTGGACCCGAAAAACGCTTGGAGAAGAGGTTGGAGGATCATGTGGAAATGTTGTCGAAGCTGAAACTACTACACCGAAGAATGGAATTGAGTGGGCCTTTGGTCGTAACCGTGGATCGGAGATTGCTGAAAATTGGGCACGGATTCCCCGTGAGACCGATATCTTAATCACGCACGGCCCGCCGTTTGGGCGTCACGACAGGGTAGAGCTGTTGGGTGAGACGAAAGAGCATGCACTTTTTCACTCAGGCTGTGCCGACTTGTTAACCGAGGTGGAAAATCGTGTAAGGCCTTTGGTGCACCTTTTCGGACACGTGCATGAGGATCCAGGGTGGTCGTATAATGCAAACGGCAGTACTTTGTTTTTGAACGCTGCCGTTCTGGACAGAAGCTATAATTTGAGGACCACGGTAATTGAAGAGCAACAGGAAGACTTGGAGAGAAGGAAACGGCCTTGGGTTGAGACACGGCTCATTCAGGCTGGCCAGGAGACGCGTAATGAAGACAGCAGCAGCACGTCTAGCACAGCAGACTTGGTCTTCACGCCCTTGCTGAGCATTCCAATAGAATGTTTACAGAAACACTGAAGATGTGATATTAAAGTTATCGTGTAATTAATGAATTGCAGTTCTGGGTCCGGTTCGAATTTTGCGTTTTCTTGTACTACTATACCGATGATTTCTCTGACTAGTTTTCTTCAGAGAAGGTTTTTTAAAGGACAGTGCTACCATTCTGTTCTCATCGCGGTGATGATAAACAAGTCTGCAGCGGCTTCGGTTGCGTAACTAGCAGTAGACGCGACGTTATTATGATGGTAGTTCGCTCTTCATCTGAGATCTTGAGAAAGCAGAACAATAGCATTGTTGGTTTACCAGATTGATTGGTACTTTTGTGGTTTGCTACTTGTTCTCCAATCGCTGATCGAAATTGTTCCTCTGAGAGCTTATCTTTATCGTCACTTAACTAGGCTGCATATTACAACCTCATACAAAGGATACCAAAAAAATGCGTTTCTGAGGAGTGAGCGGATGCTAACTGCTTCTAGAGGCTGATGCTACAGAATGCTTTCCGGGGACAGAGTAGAGTTGCGCTCTCCACCTGGAATCTTTCAGCGTAGTGCGCAGCGCAGCCTTGAGCGATCCTTGGTCGGTCGCGTCTGGACTCGCGTAAAGTCAAGCTGTAGCAGAGTTTGCGGGATTGGACAGTTAAGGGTGGTTGTGTAGTTCTTTCTATGCTCTTTTGTGATGTGGTTCTTTTGATCTTCTTCTAGAACGTTCTACATGGCCATTTAATCTAGAAGCAGTAGTGGACTTTCCGTTCTAATCTAGAAGCAGCAGTGGCCATTTAATCTAGAAGCAGGAGTCTCAATCTTCCGTACTCTCCGTTTGTCTAGCAGTAGCTGAGAAGTACTTCTAACCTCCGTACTCTCCACCTCAAGTTCTCCTGGGTCCCCTTCCGACTCGACCGTCTGCAGACTTTTCTCCGACGATGAAGGCGAAGGCACTACAGAGCAGCGGATTAGATGTGCCACGAACACGATTCAGCCAGTGCGAGAACTGGATGAATCGGGGGACAGCGATGGAGACAATTCTGATGACACTGGAGTAATGTGGAATACATCGAAGGTGTTTGAGGAAGGACAGAAGAAGCATAGAAATACGAATATCCTCAGCAAAGGCGGCGAAGGAGTCGGAATATTGCAGCAACAAGAGACTATAATTGGTGATAAAAAGAATCAACAGGAGAAGGATATCAATGATGATGCAGCCCAAAGGAGTTCTCGCGGCTTTCATCAAGAAAATGTGAATGTGGGGACGAGGACAAGGAACCACACGTTTGAAGAAAGTTTCCGAAGAAACACACTGGAGGAAGAAAGCTTTCCACAGTTTCCAAGGCAGGATCAAGAGGATACTAGGACCGATGTGCCGGCAATAGAGGTCGATTTCTCAGACGTGGAAGAAGCTTTACGAAGTGGCAACACAGGAGACCCGGATCTTCACGAAAGCTTCAGTATACGAGATGGTCGTGGAGGTAGTCTGGATTTTTTTAGTACCCACGCATCTGCGCGTT
The DNA here is from genome assembly GCA_905178165.1 of Amoebophrya sp. A25. Lineage (NCBI taxonomy): Eukaryota > Dinophyceae > Syndiniales > Amoebophryaceae > Amoebophrya > Amoebophrya sp. A25. The sequence continues at coordinate 98,691 of CAJINU010000091.1, forward strand.
CATCGCGGTGTAGCACTCTGACGGATTTTCATTCTGTGCTATCAGGCGCGACGAGTGCAGGATCTTTACCAAGTGAAAACCTCAACTTTGTAGAGAAGCTGGACCAAAAAGGACCTCTCAAAGCAGGAACAAGTGAAAAGAGAATTACTTCTACAGGGGTTCCTCTTGCTCTTAGTATCAAACTCGAACAAACTTCTCCGCACCCCCAACGAACTTGGTCGTTGAATGGTTCACCCCAGACTTTTACTGAGAAGCGAGAAGAACTACAGGAGTTACCCCATGCAAGAAGTAGTCCGGCATTGGTTGTGGGAGAATTATCATCGCCTAGTTGTCGGAGTAATATCAGAGGAAAAGAAACTGCCAGAGATCCTACGAAGGATAGCCATAAAGTAGACTATAATAGTATCCTCATCAACCACGAAGAGCTGCAGGCGTCACCATCCGCTGCACGGTCCGAGCAGAGGTCTGAACAAGCAGTAAAGGACATAGAGGCGCCCTCCCCTCGGCGAGTGTATGTGGTTGGAGAGAAGAGGTCTCTCTACGCCGATGTAAGAAATAAAGATGGGAATTTTCCTGTTGCAGTAGATGTTGATCCTTGTCGTGCCAAAACAGAGGGTAATTCTCCTGAAGGACATCATGCGATTGAACTTCTTGTCGAGCTGCCGGAGACTACTTCTATAACTGAACTCGTAGAAAATCAAAGTAGGGTTGCCCATTTACGAGAATACTTTGGGGACACGCCCTCGCCTAAGAAAGTACAAAAGACAGAGTCAACATCAGAAAATGGGAGCAGAACGCCGAATCATACAAGGCGCAAGATTCAATCTCAGACTCCACTTCATGACCATGTCGGGGAAGCGCAATCCCCGTCACAGCAGGTGGAAAACAGTAGCTTAACTCCAAAGCAGTCACATGAGAACACCGAAGTAAAAACTCCACAGAACAGGAACGTCCTCTCAACTCCACAGAGAACAATAAAGGAGATTAACAACTCCACAACGCCAGAAAATCCTCCTACACCTAACGATGCGAGTCAGGAACAAATGGGTGCTTCTTCCCGGTCATCAGGGGCGTCTACGAATAGTGTAAGTGCTTGTGCTACTTCAACGCCACAAGACTGGGAGGAAATTGTCGAAGTAGAATGCGATGGCGAAACTAGGAAATACTACAAGAGAAACGCGATCCCCACTGCCGCAACGAAGAGAGACTCGGCGCACCTGAGACGCGCACGGGAGTCAACAGCGTCATCATCTGGAGGTGTCATTGTCCGATCGCTCGAGGATGGGCGCTCATCTCTGGCGACCGTTGTAAACAACACAAGTACAACTAATACAACTGATACGAGTAGCATCAAAAAGGAGAAATCGTCAGGTTCGAGGATGAGAAGAAGATCGTTTTCCGCTTCGAAGAGCATCAACGAGGAAGGAAGAATGGGCGCTACAAATCATGATGCAGCAAAGAAGAGTGCGAGTACTACTAGAAGTGGATTGAGCAATACTCTTCGCAACAAAGGAAACAGCACAAAAAGTAGTCGTTCTAGTGCGAGTGAGCGCCTTTCTCGTTCAGGCAGTTTTTCTGAACCATCTGATTCTGAGGATGGTAACTGTGGCGAAGAAGAGCTGCAGGGCGATTCACGTACTAGAACTAGTGTTAAGGGTACATTAAAGGTGCTTTTGTTACCGTTTCTTATGGCTCTCCTGAGGGGGACAGCCATAACAAGCGGGATAAACGAACACCAAAAACCTACCTCTAATAGTGGCCCGCGACTTGGCGGCGACCAGCAAGAGTCTGACCAAATGTATTACCGTAGTAGTGCCCCACGAAGATTGCGGAAACAGGAATTACATCCGCTGTACGACAAAGCGCGCTTAAAGCCAGTACGCCCTAGGGATGATCTCCAAGAAGTGCCTAGGAAAAGGACAACGCGAAGCTATTGCAGTTCGAATAACAGTCGGGCGTCGGCCTCTGACGAAATAAAAGAGGTGCAGGGTGACTCTCCTTCATCTTCGGTAGAGGGGACTGCAGTTGAGCACGAAGCAGAAGGCATCAAGAACGCTGATTCGATCTTGTCGACCACAAGGCACAATGAAGGTGACACTAAAAAGTACAAAACAAGTTGCAGTAGGGAGAGCGACGTGATAGATTCACGTAGTACGGTTGCTCCCTCAACAGTGTCCGCTTCTTCTTCGTCCAAACTGAGTGCTTTTAGTGACACTAAGCACTCCTCTTTTTTTCGACAAAGAACCCTAGGATCTTTCGCTAGTCGTGCAACACTATCGCCAAGCAACGCTGGTGACGTTGAAGGGTCGTCAGCTAGTCGTGCGACGCTGTCGAGTAATGCTGATGTCGAAGCGGTGGAAGAGGAATCTAGTAGATTAAGTTCCTCCTCTAGGAGATGTAAAATTCAAAAAGACGATATGCGCGGTCGGGAGACGGTGCGAGATGACGGGACACCGAATGATGGAACACCATTGAAAGATGACCATGATAAAAATAAAGATCTTGATCTTCAAACATCGACTACTGCTTCTGAACCACCTACGGCTTCTACAACAGGTGCGAAATACATGAAGACGAAATCCTTCAAGGCTTTGCAGGGACCAGCTGTTAAAGAGGAAAGCAAGAGTTCTGCAACGCCTAAGTTGGCGGGATCATCAGGTACCAGTACAACGTCTGCGGCTGCAAAAACCAACGCAGCTCCAACGTCTTCATCCTCAACAACTTCCTCTGTAGGAGCTCAATATCTAGCTGTTTTGCGCAAGAGCAGAACGCGCCTCAAAAGTCCTCGGAATACCAGGAATAGCACGACTTCTGCGGGTCGGTCCAGTGCGGGGTCAGCTACAGAACCTCTCAGCCACAAAGGAAGAGAAGAGGTAGAGGCTGCCACTAATTGTAAAACTGATGATAATTATTTATCAAAAATTACTTCCAAGAGCAAGGCAGCCTCAAAAAGTCCTCTTTCATCTTCGAGTTCTCTACCAGCGAATAAGAAGAATACAGCGCTAGTAAAACCAATAGTACGGCGTGAGAGTGGTCTTACTATGTGGTACAAAGAAGGCGAAACTGCAGAAGGTGGTAGTGAATCTCTAGACAATTTTCCGGTAACGCCAATAGCATTAGATGACGGGGATCCAACATCTGCTGAGGACGGTGCTAGCGCGTTGCTTACAGTGCCGCAGATAAGGCAGAGCAAATAGATGACGCGTGCTCTTATAGACTTCATAGAAACAGAGCAGGAAATGGAAAAAAAACTCACTCTAGAAAATTGTTCTCCTAGATATTGAGAAAGAAGCACTTGATTGAGTTGGAAATTGTTCTCCTAGATACTGAGAAAGAAGCACTTGATACAGAAGTCAGTATAATATTTTAAGCGGCCTTTCTAAGCCTTAGCATGGGCAGCGTCGCCTCTCGCGGGAAGCGATCGCTTGCAGATTGGTATGCGGATGACGACAACGACGATACGACAGCTGATGTAGTTGGACCTCATCAAGCGTCTACTTCGTCTTGGAGTAAAGATGATATGGGAGACGGAACAAGTGCGGAGGTGGAGCTGCCCGTTGGCGTTACGCATTATCATATGGATTAAACTACGCGGCTATAGTACTTATAAGAAGTTTTCGTGGAGGACTTTATCCACTGTTGAGCCGTTTTTGGCATTTTGAAGAGTACCGAGGAAGTGATCGGTTCAGTTCAAGACCCCAGGTTGTAGTAGTCGCAAGTAGATTACAGCACTGTCTCATTAAAAAAATTTTCGTTCAATAATTGTTTATCCATCTTCTCAATACTGAAAATCATCATCGATCTACCTAAATCGAGCTTCCTAGCATGAGCTCTGGCTTGCTTATTATCATTCAACATTCAACATCTTACACTGATTCTGTCCAGGGTGTCATGGGTTATTTACAATTTGTAGGCATCCGCTTCGAGTCTTGATTCTCTTTCTTCATCGATACAGCATAGATTCTTCTTGGGCATGACGACGAGCAAAGGGGGCAGTCCCACATCTGCTTCCATAGATTACAGATCGCACAACAAAAGAGCCATGGGGAACTACATGAAGGGATGCACACAATTACTTACATGACGATCTTAGAAAACCCCTTCATGCCACAATTACTTAGACATGATGATCTTAGAAAACCGGTTTTCGTTCAATCGCAAGTTGAACAAATACACAAATAAAGACCAAACAACATCAACTAAAGTCAAATTCAGAAGTACCTGTCTTCTGCCCTCTGCAGGCATGAATGCTGGTGGTTCACGCATCTTTAATTATGGGTTCATTTTGTACCTTCCGATGACGCGGCTTCTGAGAGAAGACTAGTTACATTTGCCATTAGCTACCCACTGCGAGACCCGCATCCGAATATTTGAGGTTGTTGTTATCCTTACAGTACAAGAGAGTGTGTGTGAGCGAGAGTGGAATTCAATGGGTATTGGGAGGTCTATCTGGATTGTCTTCAACTCCTACCATTCGTAGTTTCAAAAAATGCATCCGGTTTCCATAGTGCGTTCGACTCGATTGCCCTCAGAGGCGTCACAGAGCGTTTTACGAAGAGGGCGGAGACCAATGCACTTTTCAGCATTATCTCACAGATCCAGTACAGCCAGCCTTCGCGGCGGTGCACGGCGAGCCTTCGCTTCGGCTGCTTCGTCTTTCGACGTCTTCGCAAAATTGAAAGACAGCAGTGGGGGAGAGGCCGAAGAAAAAAACAAGGCCCTCAAACGGAAACCATCACTAAGGCTTCGTACTCTAATGAATGTACAACTCGCACCAACAGCAAATTTTCGTGTAATTTGTGATAATGACCATAGAGAGTCGAATCTACTTATCAGGACTGGCCTACAACTTACATTAAATCTTTCCCTTAGTATCAGAATCAGGATACCAACAATCTCAACTTGATGACTAAAAACTATACTCGGAAATTATTTGATATATGAACCTTAACTTCTTCAACTTGATGACTAAGAACTACACTCGGAAATTATTTAATATAAGAACCTGAACTTGTTCTAATCCGCGATCGCGTTCTGAATTTGGCGGATGAGATCATGTCCTTGACACTCATTGAAGCTGCGGATCTGTGTGATTTGTGCCAAGAGCGATTGACGCCTGGCGATGGCAGTCCTATACCTGGCCGAATGCCATTTCCACACCCGATGGCCATGTTTGGGAGTATGATGCCGCAAGGTACCTCTTTGAATTAGGCGAGCGAAACGTTTCTAAGTATCTAATGTTATCTTCTTCGAGTTTGAGAAAATGTCTGCTTTATTAGCCTAGTCGAGCTAGTGTATCCTCTCCGCATATCAACCCTACTTCTAGGTGCACCATTACAAAACCACATTCTCCATAAACCACTAGCTATGCCACCCGGTGCTCATCCCGGTATGGCACCGGCAGCAGCGCCAGCAGCGCCACAACCTGCCGCAGCAGAACCAGGAGCAGCAGAACCAGCAGCGAAAGCCGCAGAACCAGAGAAACCGAAAGCGCCAGCTGGTCCAGTAAGTCTTAAACTCGTATCTTTCGAAGCAGCAAAGAAAATTGCGGTTATCAAGGAAGTAAGGGGGTTGACTGCCTTAGGTCTCGCGCAATCGAAAGAACTAGTGGAGCAGTGCCCGAAAGTACTTACTTTGATTTTTTCCCATTCACAATTTTGTGAAGTGCCCGAAAGTACTTACTTTGATTTTTTCCCATTCACAATTTTGCATTCACAATGGCTTCATGAACACTGTTTATTCCCTAGTAATTCCGATTTTTTCTATTACTGTATCCCTAAGTAGAAAGCATGTTTTCATGTCGTCGGTCTTTCAATAGGTCCCTCCTTACGACGAAGGCAGAAGTTTTCTTTGGTGAGCAGCAGGCATTGGCATACTTACATTGTTCTTCAACACTCTTTTCAGGTGCTCAAAACGGGTGTACAAGCACCGAATAAACACTCTTTTCAGGTACTCAAAAAGGGTGTACCACCAGGCGAGGTTGACGCTTTGATAGCTAAATTCAAGGCAGTTGGAGGCGTGGTGGAGGTCGTTGCGGCGTGAAGACATGAGATAGACACGCTGTAGCAGCTTCGTGTAAGCAACTTACTTCATGCTCATCTTGAGAAGCTGCTGATGCTACTCCTGTGTTGGGAAGACGTACTCTCCGTTCATATCAAACAGACTGATTCATCTCTCTCTAAAGACTGCCAGCTGACTGGTAGTAACGCAGTATTCTACAGAAGTCGAGGCTCTGGAGATGTTCCGACTGATTGAACAAGCCTCCTATTTCTGTATCTTGAGTAAGTAGAAGAATTTCAATCGGTGTCGTTCATCCCGATATATCGCAATGATTTAGTTGTATTGTGGTAGTGATTACTCGGTCGTCGAGGTTCGGTCATCGTCGGTCGTGGAAACTATTAATCCTCGGTTCCTCTGAGTTCCTCTGAAAAGACGCTTTACTTTTTCTAAGGTCTCACAAAAAGGCGTCTATGATTCCAAAAAAGATATTGCTCAGCTTTTCCCCATTACCCTTTGAAAGGATAATAGACTTGCAACACTTCTTCTTCGTGAAAATTCATTGATGACGGGCAAGAACCCTGAGACTCGATGGCGCAGAGAAGCATGATTGATAAACTACTGAATACTTGACTCTCGACAATATGTTACAACAAATACAATCCACTTCATTCTTGGAGGATGTTGCCAGTGGTCTGCCACGTTCGTTCAAAGACGTGCTGGCTCACGTGGATGAGGCGACGAAGCAGATTGCTGGTGGTCTCGATGAGAAAGCACCGATTCACAGTGACGTCGCGTTATCCTGGCCCAAGGTGACGCCTTCTATAGGGACGATGCCTGTGGGCGAACCAATGGGTTTGCTGTCGGCACATCAAGGTGGAAATTTTGAACATGGACCACATTCCGATGCCACGTCAACTTCTAGCTCTGCAGCAGATCCATCTTCTTCAACTAAATCCATACCCACTTACGGTGCCCCATCTAGAGACGTTGCGTTACGGAATCCGATTCCCGAAGTGGAGATGGCAGAGGGACTGATTTCACGCATCAAAACTCTAGCAGAGCGCGCTAGCGAAACCATGCAGCAACAGCTAGAAGCCTTTGGATCCATGAGGGCTACTTTAGTTATGCGCTGGTAGACGAGGTTTTTTGAATTTAGCTATCTGTGGGGTTACTTTTTTTATGTGATATATGACGTTTTTGTTGAAAGAAAATTTTACTCTACAACATACCAAAGACTGACGCCGTAGTTCTAATCCAAAGGGGCATGCTGCAAAGAATGCAGACGGTGGCGGAACCGGTCCAGGAGGGTTGGCGGATAAGGCAGCTGCCCTTGCGGAGTTTAGCCGCGAAAGAGACCTGATAGAATACATAGATGATGATGCACTGGTGGTGAAAAAAGAACTCTGAAGATTGTTACTGTAAGAAAGGATGATGCATGTGTTGTAACTGTCAGAAAGGAACTCTGAAGATATGTATGATGAATACTTGCTCTTCTTTTGTAAACATTGTTCCAGCAAAGTAGAGATTTCCAGAAGTGCGCCACCAAACGGGCGCACGTGCGGACAGCGTGTTGTATTCGATATTATGGTTCTCTGAAGCCGGTACTGACACTAAAAAGCATTCGAAATACTATTGCAAAACGGATATGTTTTTTTTCGTTTCGCAAGAATACAAAAGGCTATGGGATTTTTGGCACAGGCACCGCGATGTTTTTCAAAGTGGGAGTGGCGTGTCGCGATCTTAAGCTCCTTTACCTTTACCTAAGAAGTTAAAATTCTGAGTAAAATCGTCGCACCGTGTAAAGATTTTGACCCTAGCTGAGTTTTTTTTTTTCGTCCAGTACAAACTTGAGGAACATTCCAGCATCGACAGAAAATGACAGATCGTGCGGGCACTCGGATGCAAAGAGGAGCGCCTCTCTCGCGAACGCTGAGTGACTACAAAAGTCAGCATTACAAAAGCCACCGACCCCGCTTGCGTACATGCTCTGGCGTTTTGTCGGACATTCATCATGGTAGTACGAGTGCCTCTGTATCAGAACAACAAGATCCACATGGAAGCTCTCAACAGGAGCCACCTTTGGTAACCGGTGCTATCCACTTACCGCCACTACGGACTGCCTTGCTCAACAAACCACAAGGGTTATCGGACAGTGATATGTTGTTTAGTACGACAGCTACGACTACTAGCACACCATTCGGAGCAGGCCCATTATTCCAGTCAGGAGGGTCCTCTTCATCAAGCAATCCATATGGTCTGGCACAGCAACCGAATGTCGCATCCACTACCAATGTTGCACTGGCACCACCACCACCACCACCACCACCACTGCCGAAGACCCTACTATTAAGGCTCAACTTTCATTGGTCATAGAGGTTGGTCACTGAAATCGAAGAGGGTCCCTCTGAGAGAACAGGGGAAAATGAAGGGAAAGGGGAGAGCCTTGGAGGAGGTCTCTTCCGTTCAGAGTCAGTGACCAATGAATGCTGAGCTTTAATACTATCGCCCATAGAAGATGCAAATGTTGGCGTGCCAGGCCAGGTCAGTGAAAAAACGTCATGGAGCAAGCGCAGGCCGAGCTCGGGGCTTCAGCGTGTGCACCATCGTCTTAGTCGGCTAGCGGCAGAGGCGGGGACAGCAGAGGGGGGGATTATGGGGACGACAGACGCGGGGATTGAGACTGCGGAGGCAAGAATGGGGACAGCAGAGGCAGCGATGCGGACAACAGCACCACAACCCCAACCACGAAAAGATGGAGACCCAGCAGAACAACAGAACCAGAGCAGTGCTCAGATGAATGTAAGCAGCAGAAGTCCTAGCAAAGCGGTGATAGATGCTAAAATGATATCTACTCAATCTTCATCTCACCAACCTAGACCTGAAGAACCTAGATCAGAACACGAGACGCAGAATGACTTTACATCGCCCACGACGATGTCTCCTACAAAATCTCCCATGCCTAGACGTGCAGCAGGTGCACACTACTACAAGCGGTCTGCGGTGTACAGCTCAACAGGCCGGTCTCGGAAGACCACTGGTGTCATACCTCCAGGAGTAGAGACAACACTAGGCGGTGGGGAAACAACCACTGGTGTCATACCTCCAGGAGCAGAGACAACAATAGGCGGTGGGGAAACAACTACCGTTGTAGGAGATACTACGGCCGCACTAGAGCAGGGAGGAAAAACGATCATAGGAGATACACCATCTTCAATAGGGGTAGTACGGGTAGGGGACACAACAATAGGAGGAACAACTTCGACTGCAGAAGTGGTTGCACGACCTGCACCCACGTGTGTCGAAGATTTCAGTCATGATCTGGAACACTCAGATGTGCAACACCTACTTACAGACGGTAGTTCCTATGAGCAGATCCCGTTGTCGTCTGAGAGTGAAGAGATAGACGCTGTGTTTGAACGTGCTGCGAAAGAGAGTGGACTTGCACTTGCTCGCAAGCACAAGGTTGAAAATCAACATCAGTTCCAAGAATATAGTGGGCCTCCAGCACTCCAGAAAATAAGTTCCAAGGCCTCCACAGCAGCAACCTGCAACGAGGAAGATGGTTACGATGCCAGCGCATCCGCGGATTCACAAGCTGAAGAAGGTTCAGACGAATCTGCTGGCATCAATCAGCAGCTTGAACCAATCAGCAGCTCTCAGGTCCAGGAACGCAACAAGGGGTCACTGCTGAGAGCAGGGGATGATCAGTTAGAAAAGATGATAGGCCTATCATCCATCGAAGCAGCAGAAGGACAAGATGTAGTGTCACGTTCACCAAAAATGGGTGAGCAGTACCAGAATTCGTGGGATGAACAAGAGCCATGCCTTACACCTCGAATGCGAGCAGAAGTAGAACAAAGTCTATGCAGTTTGGTTTCTGGGAGTAGAAAAAAGGTACCTTTCTATTCTTTGGTGAAGATGATGTGATCCCTATTGATTCACTGAAAAAGAGTTGTTCATGCTGAGTTAGTTGTCTTGTCCCTTTGAGAAGCAATGCCGGAATCTTTCGAAATGATGTTTTTCGGGAAAGACCACAATGAAAATCCTTTGTCATGGATGCGTACGGAAACAAAAACTAAAACACTTTACAATCAGATACCCGAACTCCGCGTTGAGGTTCAAGCGCATGTTTGTGGTGTGCGTTCTGTAGAGGTGGTGACCGCTTTGATGCCCTTGATCTTCGGCGATCAACGTTTCGCTAATGCTGTTCATACTGTCTGGGCCTTTCGCGCATCAGACGTCGAGGCCAGATCGTGTCATGCGGTGGGAAGCAAGCTGCTAGACATCATGAGGCACAAAAGCGAGTACGAATCGGCTGTAATTCTGGGAACAGTCCGACGCATAGGCATGTATCCACCTTTGTTTAGGAATGAGGTTGTGGAACTACTTGAGTCGTTTTGGAATCAATGGGATGGTTTCGGCATGTATGTACTTCGAATAGATATGTCACTTTTGAGTAATGGTAGATCCCTGGGTCGTGCTGGATAACCAGCGTTCGTGCTGGTTTCGTTGTGAGTACGCCAAATCTCTTGAAAACAATACTCTAATCTTTCGCAGACGGTAGTCTCAGATGTCCCTGCGAATGTGATTCCCCATGTCTTGGCGCAAGTACGAGAGTTATTGGACGATATCATAGGCAAAGAGGACATCGTCTTGCGGAGAAAGCAGTTCAGACAGGCGAAGATCCCTTTATGAATCCACATCATGTTTGAAAGTCCTGTGTACTAAGAAGTGTCTGTGGGAAGCGAAAGATGAAGAGAAATGATAAGTAGACGTCACGGTCGTGATGACATCTAAAGATTGTCCCTTCCTTGCACTTTCTCTAATCTCACACCCAAGCTCTCAAACAAGAGCAAGGAGTAAGAGCAACGTTTCTGGAACAAGGCGCGACCACTTAGGCGGTTGTAAGACAGAACAAGGGGTAGCAGCGAGACCGGGATTACTAGCACCCCTAGATCCTTCTACTAGAGGCTCCAGGCGGAGGCGGAACAGCGAGGGTGCGGAGGAGTCAATGCGAGATGGGAGATCGACTAGCAAAACGCAACAACACTTGTTATGCCTGTACAACAAAAAGTTTTTGTTTTCCGATGGATATCTATGATACTTTCCTCATCTAATTTCCGACTTGAACGCTCTACCCGAAGTGGAGAAAGCACCGAAACGGTCGAAATATTCGAAGAGTCATTTCAAGTATGCGATGGAAGGAGCAGAAGCCTATGACCCAGACAGTTTCCTTGATCGCCTCTTCGAGAAACCGGACATGGATCAAATGATTGTTATGATTTAAACAACAAGCACTGTAAGAATACAACTTGTGACTCTACAACTTCTGTGTCGAGAATGATCATGATGTAGCAGAGCTGTCCTCGTCAGCCTCCCAGTTGTTTCGAACTAACTTGGTCGTCCGTCTTCTATTCTAATACGATGATGATGATGTAAACCCACCGATCGGGTGGGGCGGGATGCCATCTCATCCCTGCAGCCGTCTTTACTTTATCTATCATAGCTCTTAAATTTATCTCTCGTAGCCCCGAGAAACATTTCTAATACCCTGAACGAGGAAGTACTGCAGCATTTCACCAAGGCGGACTTGGAGGCCCTGCAGGCGCTGCGGCAACCGCATGCTCTGGTCGAAAAAGTCGTGGTCCTCATCGGCTTTTTGAAGGATTGTCACGTGATAAAACCAGAAATTTTGCATCGGTTATGGCAAGAATGGCTTCATATTGTTGAGTTATCTAGTGTATAATTTTTTCGTTTTTCGAAACTTTAACTTTTTCTAGTATATACAACTTTAACTTTTTCGAAACATAGTATAAAAAACTTTAACTTTTTCGAAAGAGTGAAGTAAAAATCATAAGCCCTCAGAATAGAAAAATCAGCCATGATTTCCAAGCCCTAAATTGAATTGGCTGTGCCACGACCTCTGGTCCCTTCTTTGTGCCGTCTTTGGCCTCCGGTGGAGGTACAGGGTCATTTGGAGGAACTACGGCGAAGAGCAGCACAAAGGAAAGAGCGACGATTAAGGCTACCACGGGGACAATGTCACTTAGTCGCAGAAGCTATTAGTTGAAGATAAATAAAAATTGGTAGTCCCTCTGTGGCGGCACATATTCACCCGAGGAGGCAGGTCAAACTGTGGACGGTGAATCAAAGCCTATCCTATCCTTTGCAAGGTTGACTACGGTGTCTCACACATGACGTGCCTTCTCAAACACAATGTTGATATTCGTTGACACTTGTTGTATGATGTCCCTATGGATCAAGATTTGTTCTAATGGAAACAACAATCTAGCCCTCGCCGATGTCGCTTCCTCAACGACGACATCCGAAGCCTCTTCAGCCAAGGGGATGAATAGCTGTACTACTAGAACAAGACAAAGTGGTAGCAGTGCTCTGGCTGCGAAGCAAGGAGGAGCGGCGCAGCCTTCGTACAAATCTCCTTGCGGATTTCGTGGTAAAAACGCTGGCGCAACCATGTCAGGAGGCTTTTACAAGCAGCAGCAAGGATATACCCCGAGTGGAAATGCAGCTCTCGATTTACTCGCGACGCGGGGGCAGCGAGAGGCAGAGGCACGCACAAGAGGCGGCACATTGCACTTATGCTCCTGCTAGAGGCTATTATATCCGTGAGTCCGATTAGTAGTCATTTGTCACCATTTTTCTTTTTGGAAATTTTGTCGACGATTACCAACCTGATAGATTTCCTTGTGCTGGTTAGTTTTGTTTGTTCTAGTATTCTAGTTACATGCGGCACCACATATTATCAACATGAAAATGAGCCTGCCTCTCTTCATCCCAAGCACGCGAGCATCTAGGGTCGCAAATAGCTTCGGCGAGCGGAGTCGCTTGGGCGACCTTAAAAGACCTGGTCTTAACCAAGACACTGAGGATGGAACTGGTTTTCCTACACCTTGGCCTATTGACAGATCGCAATTACGACGCTGCAGCAGCGTTGGCGGAGTCACTCTCTGTTGGTATAGATCCTTGTTTCGCTTCCAACGTCATCATAGTTAAGAATGTCAACTTGGATTAAGCATTTCCAAAACATGCCTCACGATGACAAATTACAACACGTCATGCACTTCATCTAGCTTCTGTCCCACCTCGTTTTGACAGCCGAGGTCCGTCGAATCCAACCTGGAGCAGCGATGTTGCTAGAATATGCCCAAGCCTTGTTGTTCGATGAAGGGAAAAGGCGACCGAGGATGCAGCATGCGCTGTTAGACGTGGAGAATGGGATACAGAGCATCTCTGTAGAAGAAACTTTCGCTCTGAAAAAATTGCAGCAGTCTAGGAAAAGTACAGCTGCGGCTATTGGCCACTAGTGCCTGCAACAGTTGATCATTGATGAGAACTAGAGCTGCGGCTATTGGGTACTAGTAAAAGAAAGATCCGTCCTGTTGAAGTGAAGGAAGCTTTGTGAACCTTTTTTCGTATGAGGATTTCAATTTTTGTCTGGCTATCTTACATGCTTGCTAAAAATGGGTCTAGGAATACAAGGACCTAGGAAATGGATACCCCGTGGAAGAGTTCGCTAATACTTCTATTCTGAATCGCTGAGACCGATGAAGAAATGATTTCTGCTACCATGATACTTTTCGCTAAAATTTCCCTGACTCTTTTGACCAGATCATATGAGATGAAGGGTAGCCTTGGTGAATCTTATCTTTGAATCCAATCAACGCGTTAGTGGCTGTCAATTTACTTGTCACCAACAGTGATCGCGCAAGAGGTAAAGCAGGTCTAACTATGAGGGACGCGAAGAAGTTATAACTCGTCTATTCTGCAACATCACTGTGCGCATCGGGTGTTCATTTTCTCTCTGCGAGACAAACTACAGCATAAGAACGAAAAAGAGCTTGAGCGCCGTGTCGCAAAGAAGGTGTGAGATGGCTGGCAGTGTCACCGAGAAGAGCTGAGGTGAGAGGCTAGGGAGACCTTCCACCAGAGACAGAGAGGAAAACGGTAAGAAAAGAAGTGAAAGCAAACTGTGTCGATCAATTGATGCATCACGAGAAAGATATGTGCATCCAAAATTGCCATAGTGAATGATATGTAGTAGATCACCTGGTTTACAGGTTCTCTTTGGAAAATAACAAAATCATGAAAGCTACAAATGTTATTGAAAAAAAAAAAGAACAAAGGTATTGTTCTATCACCATCTGATTGTCTTCTATCCTCATGAGGTAAGAAATCTCTTCAAATAAGAACCAGAGCAACACTGTGTCGTGTGATTATTAGAAAGAAAACACTGTGTCGTGGGAGACTTGTGATTTTTTGCCAACGAAAAAATCTGATAGAAGGTTCGTTTTAGTTAGTCTAGACATTAAAGATTGTACTGTGGATTCTTGTCCCATCTTGTCAATTTTTGAGTGTAATATTTACTAAAGCAGTCAAAAACTAAGTTTTCCAGATACTAGGGTAAGATCACTTTCTTGTCTTCTCAGACTTGAGTCTTACTTCCTTGGAGAAAAATAAAAAGTTTTGATGCAGGGCTATTCTTGCTAGTTTTTTTCGCATACTTACTCAAGATAGCACAAAGTTACGATTTGCATTGAGTTTCTTGGTATTTATGTTCAAATGGCCATTTGAGCATTCACAGGCCGTTTTCCTAGTTGATAGTAGGTGACACTTATTTTTTCGTTCAAGAATTTTTTTCGTTGGAAAGTGCTCATAACGAAGAGATTCTGGTGTAATTACAGTCTAACAAAGGAACAAGATGTCGGTGAAAGCGGTCCGTGAGTTCCACGGAAAGCAGATGCTTTATAGGCATCTCTACAAGGATGAGGGTTATCAGGGCGTCCTCGTCACGCCGAAAGTCTGGCAGGCGGATGATATTAGTACTGACCACATAGGCTGCTTGTACTTGTATGTTGTAGACTCCTTTTCGGCTTCCGAGTCTAGTGAACTGTCACCTTCTTCTTCTTCTTCTTCTTCTTCTTCTTCTTCTTCTTCTTCTTCTTCTTCTTCTTCTTCTTCCCTCTGTACTGTAATAACTTTCGCTTCGTTTCCTTCCACAAAAGTGATCTACATTTACACTCTCCCTAATACATACTAGACTAGTAGTACCCTCTTCGGCGCTTGAGGCGCAGGGCTGGGGCAGGAGCCCAATCTAATCTAATCTAATCTAATCTAATCTAATCTAATCCATAATCTAATCTAATCTAATCTAATCACTCTCACCGCCATCCAATGCCAATCATTTACCCACAGACTTCGCCTGGGAGTCTCTCACTGCCCAGCATCCTTGGCTGTTGACGGAAAAACTGGTCGTCAAGCCCGATCAGCTGATCAAGCGACGTGGCAAAGCAGGGTTGATCAAGATCAACTGTACCTTTGAGGAGGCTAAAGATTGGATCATGGAGAGACTGCATAATTATGATTGAATCTTCTCCTTCTTCAGCAAAGAAGTTTCTTGCATCCTCGCTCTTCCTTCACTATCACTTTTTTCTTTTCTAATATGAAAACTAGGTTTTCTTTTTCTCCCTCTAATTTTCCTCTCTCCGTATATGTTTCGGCTCTTCCACCCGTTTACTATAAATGCCCTTCTTATTATACTCTCCCGTCTCGGCCCATCCATTTCTCTATCCCTCTTCCATTCCCTTCCTCTCTCCCTCTCCTCCTCGGATCTCTAATCGGCAGAAGTGACGATCGAGAATGTGAAGGGTATGCTAACCCACTTTCTGATCGAGCCCTTCCTCCCCCATAAGCAAGAGGACGAATACTACGTCGCGATCCAGAGCCACCGTTACTTCGACGAAATCTTCTTCTTCCACGAAGGCGGTATCAATATCGGGGATGTGGATGCGAAGGCAGAACGCCTGAAAGTCAAAACAAGCGCAAAAACCGTCACCGAAGATGAAGTCAACAACTTGCTGTGCCAGGTATTTGAAAAGAAGTACTATATGATTCGAATTCGATCGTGTTTGTGGGTGTATTTGTGGTGATAGAGAGTTATCTACTGCAGGACGTTAGATCAACCTCCTCACAACTTCAACATCAGAGAAATTCGGAGAACACAGAGGAGATTCAGGGAAGTCGTAGGCCCAATCCGAACCGACTACCATCATCATCGACTTCAGGACGAGAATGCGAAAGAACCCCCCTAAATCTAAATCTAAGAAAGACCTCACTGCGAGAGCAAGATAATGGAGACTTCTTGCCATACTACCACGCTCCTTCATTCAAAAGGATCATTCCACCATCTTTCACAGGTCCCCTTAACCCGCAAGAAGATCCTTTCGGACTACATCAGAGCGTTGTTCGAGTTGTACGTGGATTGCCATTATTCGTACTTGGAAATCAATCCTCTGGTCGTCACGGACATTGTAAACCCCAAGACCAACATTCCGGAGGCTAAGATCGTACCTCTCGATCTCGCTGCCAAGATTGACGAAACAGCACACTTTCTGTGCGTTAAAAAATGGGGTGAAGTCGACTTCCCCACCGGTTTCGGATCGCATGAGTACCCGGAAGAAGAATTCATCCGCAAGATGGACGAAAAGACAGGCGCTAGTTTGAAGTTGACGGTGTTGAACCCTGCTGGTCGTGTGTGGCTCATGGTTGCTGGGGGTGGCGCCAGTGTCGTGTACGCGGACACTGTGGTTGATTTCGGCTACGGCAATGAGTTGGCCAACTATGGTGAGTACTCTGGCGCGCCGACGGCCGATGAGACCTACCAGTATGCGCGAACCCTCTTCTCCTTGATGTTCAAGAGCAAGCCCCATCCCAAGGGCAAGGTCTTTATCATCGGAGGTGGCATTGCCAATTTTACAGATGTCTCAGCAACATTCGGCGGTTTGATCAAGGCAATCCGATCGCATGAGGCAGAATTGAAGCGCCACAACGTCAGCTTCTGGGTCCGTCGTGCAGGATTGAACTTCCTAGACGGCTTGAGGAAAATCAAGTTAAGACTGATAGATTCACAAACGTACTAAGACTTTTAGCGAATATGCAGATGTAGATGTTGTACTAGTGGTACAGCATAAGTTAGTAGAATTGACTGCATGAAACATGTTCTCCTGATCCTCAGATGACATCTCCAGCGCACCGTTGGTTCCTATCCTCGAACCTGGAACCTGCATTCTTCCTCTATTCTCACGCTGCTTCCCTCTAATCTCCGAAGCAGTCGTTGAACTAAACTTGCCCATCCGCGTCTACGGTCCAGAGACGCATATGACTGCGGTTGTGCCAATGGCGTTAGGCTTGATGGACACCCTGGAGGAGCCGGATCTCGACGCCGCTGAATACCTCCGAATTTCCGGTGGTAGACCCTCAAATATGTCCAAGCACAATCGTGCGGCAAGAGCGTTTTCGGAAGACGTATTCTATCCTGTCGTCCATAGCTCCTTGAAAGTGGTAAACAAGTATACCTGTGTCGTATGAATTAGAATTTCATCTGTAGGTACTACCTACAACTGCAAAAACTCTATTTCAATTTCATCCAAGTACAAGATGAAAATCCACTACATCCCGTCATCTCACGACAGACAATCCAAGTACAAGATGAAAATCCACTACATCCCGTCATCTCACAACAGACCGACGCATCCCAGTCGCAATCGCTAAGCAACAAGCCTTTGGAGGAGAGGCATCCGCATACGCATTATCCACTTAGAACCCTGGAGACGCAAGACACCAGTCCGGAAACGACATGTATTCTTTTAGTTTAGTCTAGGACATAGTAGGAAGGCCGACTTGTGTTTTGCTTGAGTTCCCAAAGAAACGAGAGGGAGTCTTTTGAGTGAACTAGTTAAGTACTTTCTAGGGAGACTTCCGGATCGTTCTAGGCAAAGCATCTCCGAAGGCAATCTTTTCTCCACAAACAAGACATTCCCCACCACAGGCATCGTCTACAATCTGCAGCAGGCGGCTGTCCAGCGCATGCTTGATTTCGACGGTATGTGTGGCCGCCAGAAGCCTTCCGTCAGCGCCGTCGTTTTCCCCTTTGGCGGACGCCAGAATATGAAGGTGTACTGGGGTGTCGAGGAGATCTTTATCCCGGTGTATCCTACAATCCGTGCCGCACTCGACGAGAACCAGGATGTGAGCTTTATGATCAACTTTGCGTCGTTTCGTTCGGCGTATGACTCAACCATGGAGGCCCTGCAGTATCCGACTCGGCTTAGAACCATTGCCATCATCGCTGAGGGTATGCCAGAACGACAAACCAGGGAAATCATCTCGATGGCGGAGGTATGCCTTAGACTTAGGGACCAGTAGTCGTTCATCCTCTCTCAATACATAGTCCATTCATCTCAATGTAAAATACATTTTGAACAAATCACAAATTGCACGACTAGACATCTCCCAAACTTCAGTACATGATACGACTACACTCTCAGGATGCTTTTGACTGAAGGCCAGAAATGACCCTTCACCTTATATCACAAAATCCTCCTCTACCAGTCCAAATGCGTCTCCATTATCGGACCTGCTACGGTGGGCGGCATTAAGCCAGGCTGCTTCCGTATCGGAAACACCGGTGGTGCCATTGAGAACATCATCATGTCGAAACTCTATCGTCCGGGATCCGTCGCCTACGTCTCGCGCTCTGGCGGCATGAGTAACGAGTTGAACAACATCATCTGCCGTAACACAGATGGCGTTGCTGAAGGTGTTGTTATGCTGCTGAACTGATATGTCGACTGTAGCATAAACATATACAATAAACGTCCAAACAAAGACGGCTAAACAAAGACGGCTTAGTAATGTGAAATTGGTCTGACGTGTGACTCTCACCTACATTCTTTCTCATAGAAATCTTGCACTACAACTTTTACTACTAGTGAGTTAAATCTACCCATTTAAAAAGTAAAACTACCTGACCAGCACCCACACACTCCTTCGCTCTAGAGTTAAGTCTACCCATTATTTAAGAAGTAGAACTACTTCTTGAGGAGCACACACTCGACGTTCGCTCTAATCTCTCCGTCGGCGGCGATCGTTATCCGGGTACCAGATTCCTCGACCATATTCTCCGCTACCAGCGCAACCCGAACGTCAAGATGATTGTCCTACTTTTAAGGGTTCCCACATTACATCCTTCACTAGCATCCCTGACTCTTTTTTCAGTAGGAAATGAGTCAGGAATGTTGTTCTTCTGAGGAATATTATATTTCCGTAACCTCTAATACTTGGTGAAGTCGGCGGTCTGGACGAATATGAGGTGTTGGATGCCGTGAAGGATGGTCGCGTCACAAAGCCGATTGTGGCTTGGTGTGTGGGAACTTGCGCAGCCGCTTTCGGAGAAGAGATGCAGTTCGGGCATGCTGGTGCGCAGTCCAGAAGCGACAAGGAAACGGCTAAGGTATACACCATAATTAGGGAGGTTTATACAGCATAATGAGAGGTTTAGAAAGGTTTAGAAAGGTTTAGGAATAGCATAATGTTGAGAGGATTAGGTAATGAGATGTTATTAGCGAGGTTTAGAAAGGTCTAGAAAGGTTTAGAAATAGCATAATGAGATGTTATTAGGGAGGTTTAGAAATAGCATAATGAGAGGTTTAGAAAGGTCTAGAAACGTCTAGAAAGGTTTATAGGAATAAGAATTGCGGTACAGCAGAATGAGAGGTTTAGAAATAAAAATTGGAATGGTACAGAAAAATTAGGGCTTCGATAAGAAATTGGAATGTTGAGTTTCGAAAATCTAAGGAGAGTGTTTAGTCTATTCGTAGAAGTTCTTAGTAATTTGACTAGCCTTACTAATCGCCTGTGATCTATTTCTGTTCACCAGCAAGGTGCTGACTGGCATGTCGCTTAGACATAGCTTCACAAAAGATAAATATGTCTAAATAGATGATACCTGCTCTGTGAATCATACAAAGACTTTGACCAAACGCCCACACCAGGCCAAGAACCACGCATTGGGTCAGCATGAATTGATCACGGTCCCATCGTCCTTCGACTCTCTCGGAGAGAAGGTGCAGGCTGTCTTCAACAAGCTGGTCCAACAGGGTGTTATCAAGCGCTTCCCAGAACCAGAAGTGCCGACAGTGCCGAAAGACTTCAAGACTCTGCAGAAACTAGGTGTAGTACGACCACAACCTGCCAATATGGTCTGCAGCATCTCCGATGATCGTGGGGATGAGGTGACTTACTCTGGCATGAAGCTGTCCAGTGTCATGTTATGTCTGCTGACGATATTGGTATAGATAATTGGTAGTCTTAGTGTAGTCGATCGTTTTTCATTATCAGGACAAGGAAATGACTCTACTAGATTAGAAGTTGCCATCATGATATTCTAGAATATCATACCTGTAGATTCTAGAATACTACACATAGACAGGTCATATTCACAACAAAAAGAAATGAAGCGAGACCCGCTCAAATCTGCAATCTAAAGTGCATCTGGATAAGAAAGTACAACTGTTTTCTTCCGTTCTCTAATCCTCGAGATGGACAAGGGCATAGGTTCCGTGCTCAGTCTTCTCTGGTTTAAGCGCAACCTGCCTCGTGAATGCTGTAAATTTCTGGAAATGATCCTTATGGTCTGTGCCGATCACGGTCCAGCAGTGAGTGGAGCCCACAATGTTAAGGCTTGTGCCGCCACTGAGTTCATCTTGAATAAGACGCAAGTCTTTGACCGTTTCTTTCACAGGAGAAAACACGTCAAAGACGACTTTCAAAGAAATTGAATTTTTTTTGAGTTTCAGAGCTCTAACCAAGCGATTGTCTGTTCCAGAGCAGGCAAGGACGTAGTTGACTCCCTGTGCTCAGGCTTGCTCACCATTGGACCTAGGTTTGGAGGGGCGTTGGACGCCGCGGCAAAGAGCTTCTCCAAGGCCTTCGACCAAGGCTTGGCGCCAAGGGAATATGTGGCGGATATGAAGAAGAAGTTATGGTAAAGAACTATAATGTAGTAGGAATTCTTAGTGTAAAATTTCAATAATCATCTCCCCTCCATAATAGAAGGATAGTGTTGTAAGGATGGACATTTGGATTGATTATATTCCAATCTCAACATCATAATCATCTTTCGTATCACATGATTCTCTCGTGTAAGGTGATTGCTTTCCTCTCTGCCTCTGCTGTTCCCCCCCTCTAATCCCCAACGAGTTGATCATGGGTATCGGCCACCGAATCAAGAGCAAGCACAACCCGGACAAGCGCGTCGAAATCTTGAAGGAGTACGCTATGAACCATTGGTCATCAGCGGATGCCGACAAGAGCGTTTTGGGGTACCTCTGATCTATATGATGGCCCTCAATTAGAACTACTATCTTCCCTACTACCCATGCTATCTATCACTACTTCTTACGTCAAAAAAGTAATAGTTGTAAGAGAATAAGTAAGAGGATGAGATAGAAGAACGATCAGGAGTATCGGTGGAATGTATATGGGGCTGGTGAGATAATCAAGACCTATAATCACTACTTACGTTCGGGAAAATGATCCACGCCCCCGACGTCTTACGTTGAAAAACCGCAAATGACTGAATCACCTCCATCTCCTAGTTACGCACTCGGTGTCGAGGATGTAACAATCACGAAGAAAGCCAATTTGATCCTGAACGTGGATGGATGCATTGCAGCAGCGTTCGTGGATATGCTGCGTGGGTGCGGAGCCTTCTCCCGCGAAGAGACGGAACAGCTGGTGGACGCTGGATGCTTGAATGGTCTGTTCGTGCTGTCCCGATCGATCGGTCTCATCGGACACGTTCTTGTTATGGTGAAGGAAACATTTTGATGAATATTTACATATGGGCACGTTCTTGTTATGGTGAAGGAAACATTTTGCTTTTTCCTAGCGATATTTATACTAAAGGACAAGGAACCCACTTAGTGATACATAGTGGAGTTGTTCATCTTTGACTATCTTCTTTCATTTAGTGCTGAGAAAGTTGTATTCCTGAAGCACCGGCATCTCATTAGTGTCTTCCCTTTGGAGAATGCTGTCGAAGAAAATCTGGAATACCACAGTTCCTCTATGGAAAGACCCTCCTCTTGCTTCTAACCTCTACCAGAAGAAGAACAACCAAGGATTGTATCGCCATCCGTTCTCCGACATCGCTTACATCGAGGACCGACCAGAGAATGTTGATGGCCGCGGTCGCGCTAGTGGCTCAATGACGCCGAATGTGTAAGAAGTAGCCTTTTCTTGCGAACTTCTACACATTCGAATCTAGGTGTAAAGGTTCGAAGATGACTGCGAATATGTAACAAGTAGGGTCCTCTTTGGAGGACGTTTTGCTCGGGCGTCATTCGTTGTGATATAAAGACTTGGACTAAACTTAGACTTACTTTTTAACTTTGTTTTCAGACACGCACCTAGATCTACCTAGACACGAGAAAAAGATCCCTGCAGTTTTCAGACAACTTCGCAGGATTGTCTTTTTCAAGGACCTTTTGTGATTCGATTTTACTCGTATTTCTGTCATAACACGCTGTTCTCCATCGATAAAATTAACCTTCAGTTAGAATTGACCCACGGCGAGGCCGAGGAGCCTAGTAAGCGTTATAACGCGTCGTCGTATTTCCGTGTATGAGAAATGCGAGGCAACTAGGAATTATCTTGTGCCAATCTTGTGCCTCTTTTATAGTATTTTGTGGGTGTGCAGCTAGTCTTGCAATATTAGTTGCATCTTTTTCAGTGGGTTTTCCATATTGACATTGGACGTGCTAGGTTTCTGAATCATGATGGAAAAGTATAGATCTTTCCGTCGCAAAATGGGCTTATAGCAAACACCTAGATCATTCTTTCAATTTCCAGCATCCAATCTTTCCCTCTTTTTTCCAAGGAATGGAGGACATACTCCTGACATTGTACAGATGAAGCGTCAGAACAAGTGTCCTAGGAAAATATGCAGTTTTCGTGTAAAAAAGACTCTTATCCTATATATAGTTTCTGACCTAGAGCATCGTTAGGGCTATGATTTAACAGCAATTAGACAATCCTTTCTACCCGGTCTCGATCTAACTGAAGCTGTGTATTTTATAGTAGTTAACTAAGTTACACTGTGACTGTGTAACTTGCACACATGTTGAGTTAGGGTTGATCACGACGTTGATAAATAGACTCTTCAGTTTCACCTTTGTTGGTACGTTTTGTCATTCTGAAGTCTATGTTAGTAAGGACAAGAGGACAAGACGTGTAGTAGGAACAGGGCCGATGCATCAGTCTAAATAGTTCTAGGATAGGGCAACAGTCTTGGACCCTTGCTGTCAATTTTATAGTTTTTCTTTTTCAAGTTGCATGTAACACCTAAGACAATTATCGCTCCACCACATTGATGAGTACGCCCTACTTAC
The DNA here is from genome assembly GCA_905178165.1 of Amoebophrya sp. A25. Taxonomy (NCBI): domain Eukaryota; class Dinophyceae; order Syndiniales; family Amoebophryaceae; genus Amoebophrya; species Amoebophrya sp. A25. The sequence goes on from CAJINU010000091.1 coordinate 121,940, forward strand.
TGGCCCTTCTTTTTCCATGTTTTCTCAACATGCCTTATCCATACTAGTTTTCTACACCAGTGTTTGTCTGCGAAGCCAATAATCATGTCATAGAAGATGCTCTCTCATAGTGAATCTTGACACTCCCACAGTCCCACCTCTTGAACATTTTGTTCATTTTGTTCTATGACATCTCCATACGGTTTGAGTTCTGTGAGATTTTTCCCTGTTGTACTCTCAAAATCTCCTAGACAACAATGACTTCTCATATTTTCATTGGTTTGTGGGAGGTATGCTGGGTGCGCTGGGCCTTTGGCCGAAGACTTTGAAATTGAAAAAAAAAATGACGCGCCAACTTTCGTTCGGGAGAAGCACAACCTCGATCTCCTTTATTCGCGGCAAGGGGACAGAGAGTTGTCAAAAAGTTGTGAACTTCTTCTACCTGCATTAAATATTATTTTATAACAGAGCAGTCGTTTTCCTAATCCTGCATACTTTTGTAACCCTGGTGTGGTCTCGAGGAGTCAATCCTTCTCACGTGTGTGATAAAAGAGAAACTATCATTCTTCCCCACAAAATTGTCGTTAAGAAGATGAACGAAGTTCTGGTAGTATGTAGTCTTCAATTTTTGGGAAGAGAATATGTCGGAATACACAGGCTCCAGAGACGGTGTTGCCGGTGTTGCAAGACAGGCGAGTAGAGAACAACAAGTCGTGTTCAAAAATCGGTCACTTCATGTCGAGGAGTCACTGCTTGTTGGGAGGAGACTGTACTTTCTCATTGAACTATTTACAATGAAGAAAAGAAGGATTTTTAAACATTGAGTTAGACAGCGAGGGAAATAGAGATAGCGGTCTCGGAGTAAAGCTACAAGAACTACTACAACTACAATTAAAAACCCATCATGGCACCTTCTCTTAGTTCGACAAACAAGATGAGAAGGTTCTTGCTTCTGGTTGCGCACCTTGGTGCTGTGAGTGGTATGATAGTGCTGCCATTCTGTGTATCGAAGTCTAGCGATTCTGTGGATGCGAATGTTGATCCTGATCAGCCAGAGCGCCAGATTATCTGGCAACAAGCAGCTCAAGCTCAACAAAGGCCAATGCCCCAGGGTGGAATGTTTCAAGGTGCTGGTAACGGTGCTGGAGGTGCGGGTGGTGGTGCACAACAACGAGTTAAGACTGTAGAACTAGCATGATCTTCCATGATATACCAGAAATGTTGTAGTATTTTTTCAAAAATAGATGCTATGGATTTCTCCATCTGAAACAAGGTGGGTACTATTCCTACTTTGTTGATTGATGATTATTTCGAGGAATATCATCTCATGAGGATCCGCCCTGCTAATAAGTACACGAACCTCGTCTCCACGAGCCTTACCCAAGTAAAAATGAAATCCCCTCACCCTCTAATCCAAGAAGCGGAGCACGAGCGTTACCCCAGTGGATCACGCGCATGCCCAGGGACGCTGCCCGTCGTGTCGCGTCCAACCACCGTTCGGCGCCTGTTGGACGTGCGAATCCGCTAACAAGCGTCGTCGACTTCACACCAGGACCCGATGGAGCGGGCCAAATGATTGGAAAAGGGACATTCGCTTATGAAGTGATATGCCTGATCTGCTTTGAGTTGATTCTTCATAACAGTTCTTGTAGTACTTACCCTCAAGCGATGGAAGTAAAAGTAAATGGACCACAACAACTCCCTCTAATTTAGAGAGGTGCACGCTGGGCGACTGAAAGGGATGATGACGAGCATGATAAGCAGCATCCATCCAAACGGAGGAGGCAGCAACATCGTGGCCGTGAAGCGATTTCCTTATCCGCATAGTCCCGCTTTCCGTGCGAGACAGAAAGACAAAGCCGGCAGCCATAGCCGGTACACGACATGGAGGGACTATTTGTTACGACTAAAAGAATGCTGGACCATGTTTAGTTTCGTCTACTAAGTGTTAAATACTTGGTTGAGAATAATCAACTAGGAGACCAGCTGCGCTTGAGGAAATCTTTTTTCTTGTAAATGCTGATAATGGAGGTCTTCCGGATAGCAATGTTTTCTGACTGTCCGTCTAAATTCCCTTTCGTTTCCTTGCAATCCTGCTTACTCTATAATGATAATTTTGTTGCTCTCGGTTCTCAGAAATGTTGTCCTTCTAATTTCCCATGGCGATCAAAGATTGATTATTGATCACGCGCGTGAGGAATGCGAATGGGCCAAACGCTTACAAGAAGCTGCAAAAAGGAAGACAGCAGGTACTAGGAAAAAAAAAGACAAGTAGAAGTAGGAAAGAAAAAGACAGCAGGGAGTAGGACTAAGTGTCCGTAGTGGTCTATTACCTTCGAAATTTTGAAACATCACTGAACAAGCAGATTGACGTCACAAACATCGACTCCATTGTTTCTTGTAGACTTCTTCTTCTTGTTCTTTTTTCATCCACGACATCCAACAACAACGAACAGCCTGCCTTGTAGTTCTGTCTTGTGCTACTTGAAAGTGCAGGTCTTCAAGCTTTGAAGACCTATTCTGGGTTATTTCGAAACAGAGCAAGACAGGCAGTAGCAAGTCAAGTAAAACGAAGGAAACTGTGTACTAAACGATAGAATCTTAGAATTTCTACATCTACACTCAAGCTTAAACCACACACTCAACTAAGTACACTTACTAAATTGATACCCACCACCCAGCCGGCGGCAGTGATATGTCTGGGCATTTTCCGCACTGTTTGCAGACTAACATCGGAAACTTCGAGCTGCACCCTCAAGGTAAGTCCATGCTCGGTGATGTGGAAGCAGATTGGCGTGAGAAAGGGGATTTTCGCATTCACCACCTGGCACCAGTTCCAAAAGACGTGGATGATGACCTCTACCTTGTGTTGGAATACAAAGTTAAGAACCGGTAGTTAGGCTAGCTTAGGTCTCGCCGTGCACAGCTTGTTGTGGCTGTAGTTTTTTCCAAGGACCTCGACGTTCAGTTAGTAACTGCGCTAATAAAGGGGCCCGGTTGCTCGACTTCTTGCGCAGACTGTACTCACAGCCACGTGCGCCCTCCTCGCCTCCGCGTGGGCAACTAGTTGTGAAGATTCTCCGACAACTCGTTCGCATCGTCGCTTTTCTTAAGGCAAGGCTTCGTTCAGTATCGTGTAAGATCCACCTCTAACCGCTCCCATGTAGTGATGACTCTCAACGCATAATAATTAGCTGATGGTCGAATTACTTGAGTAGAACTAGCATTTGTCTACATGTCTACAAGGTCATCACTGGACGAATTACAACCAACACTAATAATATTTATCTGAGATGATCCAGCACCCCAACCTCTAACCTTCTCCGAGAAGACGTAGGCGCAGTTCACCATGACTTGAAGGCGGATAATCTGGTTTTCGACGAGGTCGCTCAAAAGGTGGTCCTTATCGACTTTGGGAGTATGACCTCTGCGAATATGGAAATGCGAATGCAACCAGCAATGGGGAATCAGATCACTTACGAAATGGGGCTATTGGAGGAATTTCTATGTAACAGCACAGGAAAATGAACAGATCACTTAAGACAGGCAGACAGATAAGACGGTCTTCATGAGTACTTAAGATAGATGGTGGGCTATTGAAGGAATTGTTCAGGGTGATTTTCTTCTCAGTTTCACTTGTCAGAAGGAAACAGAGCCTATCTGAGAGAAGGTGATCTCTATTATGTAGTTCTCTAACTCACGGGTCCATCTGCCCCTATCGCAATTGATAGAGATGATATTGTCGCAGTGAGTACTCAAACATCGACCGCTCTGGAAGCAACGGCAGCTTATGGCGCTCACGCAATCGCATTTGCGAACCGCGAAGCCGACGCTTGGACTCCTGGGTTTGCGCCTAAGGAAAAAGAGGAAGGCACAGAACGCGAATTGATGTTACGGTCAGCTTTTGTCGGATAAACTGTCCTCTTTCTCATCGGATTTATCGGATAATCCATGATTTTCCACTCCATAGATCTGCGCATCTAGATACCCTTTAAATCTCCGTTGTATTATTTCTATGAGAATTGATACAAGGGTAAAATAAAGAAAGGGGTCCAGATGAGTGAATTATAGAGGCTGACTCTAATGACGGCTGCGTGGCCTAGCATTGATTTTTTTGCGCTGGGAACAGTGATCGGGGAGATTTTACTGGACGGCCGTAACATCATCACGCAGCACTATTTGTTGCCAGCGGGTCGACGTGGAGGAATCGCGGTTTGCTGCGGAAAACATTACGAGTCGTATGTGGGAATGGAATAATTTTAATTTTGATATCTCCACCAAGAATTGACTTGAGCAATAATGCCTGCATATCTCCAAGAATTGGATTGGAATCATCTGAAAGTGAAAGAGTAGAGAAGAAAAGAAGAACGGTACTCATCGCTCCTATGGAGACAGACCATTTGCTGGCCATGGCTGGAAAGATGCATTTGATTTCCATCGTTTCTGGAAAGAGACGGATGCATTCGATTCTCCCTAAAAAATTTCAAACTCTAAAATCAGCCTCGTGAGGTCCGCAGGGCACCTCAGTTCGGCCTCCCTCCGAATTTCGATATCGATGGGGACGTCTCTAACGTCGTCGATTTTTCCGGTGGAACATTTGGAGGCGCAGGATTAAGAATCTGGCTTTTAATGTCTAACGCAATATACGATGTAGAATCTTCTGAGATGACGATTCAACATCTTCATGAACTGACTCGTTTCATATACCGAGCAATAAAAGATGCAGAATCTTCTGAGATGACGATTCAACATCTTCATGATGTTCATCGCGTAATTTACTTGCATCCTTTGCTTTTCATACAAAGCCGACCCTGAAGCAGTTCCGATTCGGGATGTGGCGAGGGGTAGAGACAAGTCATGGAACGGTGCTGCGCAACCTGGGCTTCGAGCACAGATGAAGCGCGAAGCAAGATGTGGCGGAGACTGTAGCGCTCTGTTCTGTCCTCCGCCAGACGATGCAGACTGCCAAAGCAACTACCGAATTGACTGGGACAGATTGTTATGATGAAGTTTCTAGTTCAGTATCAGTAGGATTGCAGCAGTACTAGATCATGATCATTGCCTTTGCATACGTCTACTTCTTGTTGTTGCTAGGTACTAGCTTTTGGGATCTCACAGCAAGCTTTTCCTTCCCAATCATGGATAACAGCTAGTTTCGGAATTTCCACTCCAGGCAGAGAAATTTTGTGAACAGCGGAAGCTTCTTCAACGAAGACGTTTGATAACTCAATGTCTTCGATGAAGACAACAGAAGATATCCTTCCCATCTATCATCGATCACACTTCTAAGATCAGAACAGGACTTTGGCGGAGGTAGTGGATCCTGTTGCCCAAGTGGTGGACCAGCTTGTTGCTCTGGCGCGGGATCGTCTTCGTCGATTATGAAATTTTGAGTTTTGCTTGCAAACTTTCACTGAACTTTTTTTCGAATTTTTTCAGCAGAAGGTCAAGCCGGAAGCCTTCTCTCAACTTTGAGCACTTTTCTTAGACGGTTTATGCAACTAGAAGGAGGTCAAGCTCTTTCATAATTGAAGAAGATCCTGCACTAGAGCAACAAGTGGTGGACCAGCTACCTGTTGCTCTGGCGCGGGATCGTCTTCGTCGATTACGAAAGATGTGTTTTTTACCAGTCACACTCTTATTACTTTAGTGTCATACTTCACTTTTAGACTCTAAAATTTAGAGTTTTGCTGTGAGGAAGAATCCTAGCTGTAGACCTCTTTGAGCACTTTTCTTAGACGGTGTATGCAACTAGGTCTTTCATAATTGAAGAAGATCCTGCTTGTTGCAAACTTTTACGGGAGGAAGGCTCGAATTCTTTCAGCAGAAGGTCAAGCCGTAAGCCTTCTTTGAGCGAGAATAACAGCCGCATAGTGAATTTGAACTATCCTATACGTAACGTACAGTTCTAATAGTACACAGGCTGCGCGAGGATATCAGTCTCCGGCTTTTGTCCAGACTGCATATCTAGAACCGTTCCTGTCGCAGTTAAGGGCGAACAACACCCGGTCCTTTCTGGAGCAAGGATTTTTTGCCCAGTGTTGTGGAGCGGGAAACAATTTATGAATGTGAAGTAACTTGTTCGAGATCCTAACCTAATTCTACTTATAGAAAGTATGCTGTATGTTTATGGGTACATCACTTGTGAAACTGTAGGCTTTATGTCTATGGGTACATCACTCGTGAAACTGTATGTGTATGTAGGCGAGCATGTGCCCGTGGGGCTCGTTGAGAAGGATCCACAACCTAACCTAACCTACCTAGAAAGGCTTTAGGGGTACACTTGTGAAACTGTATCGTCCCGCCGGTGGTCTAGGAGTACCACTAGGGATGCCAATCAATCAAAACCTAGAAAGGCTGCTGTGCCTGCTGCTCAGAAGGTAGCCTGTACCCACGACTTAGAAAGTAAGTTCAAGTTGTACCTAGTAAGTTTTATGTTTGAAGAAATGATTTGGAATTACTTCTACTTATCCGCGTAGATTGGAGTACTAACAACTTGCACTTGCATCCACACGACAGCCAAAGCTGCTCTATTTTGCATGCCAGCTACAGAATTTGATTCGTATATTTTGTTTGTAGCACCATACCATTCATTTGCTGCCCTCCGAGGATCACCGATATTATTGGCGTCCTTCTCGCAATTCGTGCCCGAACCATGTTAAGGCCACTCGATGATAATAGTTTTTCCCTCAACTAAAGGTTACTTGATCATACTAGTTTTTACCTATTGATTGCCACTCGATACTAGTTTTTACTTCTTAGTTTTGATGGTCCTGCATGAAGTATCCTGTTTGATGAGTACAGTTGCTTATAAAGTCTATGGGAAACTCAGATTTACCAAGGGCAAAGGAAAATCTCAGCTGTGAGTGAACACATCTTAGAGCTCACTGTGATTTGTGATCTTAGAACAAGTGAATGGAAACAACTTTGAGTACAAAATACCCCTTCCTTAGAAGTTGACGCTAAGACTGGCTCAGGGGGTTTCTTCGGACTTGGCAGAGGTTGTTCTTGCCTCACGTGCAGAGAAGTGATGCCTTTGCGACGCTGGCTCAGGATATCTTCTTATGCCTAGACCACAATCATACTGTGTCTCAAGGACCGTAGGATAGGTCAACCATCCGTGACGGACAATATTGCCTCCCTGTTTGTACAATTTACTCTGAGACTATGCATCTGCCTCATCCGAGGCTGTTTTTGCAGCAACATGTTGTTAGCCGCTTACTTCAAGCACAAGGAGTTGGTAGTTTGATTATTACGTATATCTACTTCATCCGCTCGATGTGAAGGATCCATAACCTAACCTAACCTATCCTAACCTAAGCCTTATAAAGAACTTCACCAACTACATTATTCTAATACTTGGTCCTCAGCGTGTGCATCCTGATGGATCTATCCAGATGGTGAGGCCTTCGTCTTCCTCCTCGCACCTAGAAGCACCTCAGGAACGCATTGACCGCAGAGTGGTTTTGCCTGTGGGCTTGGTTATGAGCGAGCATGTCGGTTATTGGAGATTACTACTTTTGAAGTGTAGTACAAACATCAAGAGGGTCAGGTTCGTAGCCTAAATATCAGACGACCATCGACAAATATGAAGTAAGTTTTCCTTGACGCGCTGACTTTTTCTATTTACTTGCAGCGTCCAATTATAGTTGTAGTAGACGAGCTTATGACACTAATATAATTTCGTTCTTCCTTACTACACTTTACTAGACCGAAACTGCAGCTGTGCGAAGCTGATCTTTTCCTACTCCTAGACCAGAAATGCAGCTTTTGATCTCCTCTAACCCCTCGTTCGACCGTGCAAGTGGACAAGTGGTTCCGCACCCTGAGCTAAAGGAGGGCCAAGTCGTCGGCATCGTCGACGGACAGCACTTTGTGGATCCAGAAGGTGTGGGATTGCTGAGAACCCCATTTAGGAGGTCTGAGAGCGCCAATTAGGAGGCCATTGTGACAACGTCAGGTAGGAGGTCATAGTTTTAGAAACAGACTCTTCATCATACATCATATAACTGCTGTTAAGATAGACATAAGACACGTCTGGACGCAAACCATTTTCTAGTCACGCTAAGTTCCATCATCGAACTCTTCTGGTCGTAGATACAAGATCATGAATTGTTCGTCTAGCTGCATCTAGATGGCCTGGTAGCCAGACGGTGAAAAGAAACTTTCCGGAAACTAACCACAAAGGAAATTTACACAATATCAGTGACGACTCATATCCGGGCTTTTTATTGAGCGGTCTAATGGAATAGATGATTGGACGTTCTAAGAAAATCATTTCTCTGTGGAAATAGATGAGTGCGAATTTAGCTCATATTGGTTTGACTACTCATATCGTTTTTTCGAAAGTTGTTGCAGTTGGACCACTCATATATTCATCCGAGAATACTTGATATTGCAATTTTGTCTTCAACAAATTGATAAATGGCTGGTGTTAGCTAGCTGGTCTTTCACGTATTTGAGTAAATTCTGCCTGCGAAAGAAAAACAAATAGAAATGAGCATGTCTTCTATAATTCACATGAAAGGAGATAGAACAATAGCACATGTGCATATTATCCTTGTTATGGCTCCTAGTCAAAAACCTATCGCCTGTTAAAACACATGGTACTTTCATAGCTAGCTGCTTGGAAATTACACAGATGTTCTTATCATGTAGGAAGAAGAGTCAGATTTACGAAAAGCATTGAGGTGATGTATCTAGCATGTCGTTGTATCACCACGGCGACAGTGACATTGTAAGCATTGACTAGATTATACCTACATGGTAGAAGACACAGAGAAGGATCAACACCTCAAGCAGCATTCTGGGAGACATTGCAGGAGACGTAAAAAAAAGAACAGACACTGAAACAAGAAAGAATTTAATACTCGCCTGCTTCAGGAGGAGGTGTAAATTACGAAGCTGGTGGAGGTGGTGAAGAGCAGACCAGAATGGGTGAAAGAATGAATGCAACATGAAGTTGTGTTCTGAGTATCTGATGTAACATGAAGATGACAGACTAGCTAGTTACAAAAAATCCTTATCAAAATGGAGAAGAACAAGAGTCCCGGGAGGGGGTGATGATTTGGAGCTGGTTTTGCAGTACCCATATGCCAAAAACGTGATATACTTGGCGATTGGAAATGACTCCGTTGATGTCGTGTCTACATTGCTTTCCCGACATGATGTCAAAAATACGACTGTGCTGCTTCATGACGTTCTAAGAATCTGAAAATCTTGCCCTTCGTTGTCACGAACATCGAAATTTAATGACTTGATAGTAAAATGAAGATTGTCGAAGACATGCGTTCCTGCGGCAGTCCCTCAGATCTTCTTTGTGCGAGATTTATTGCGTTGAATGAATGGATGAATGAATGAATTGCGTTGTATTGTCTTGTATTGTATTGTATTGCATTGTATTGCATTGTATTGCATTTTGCCTTCCATCTTAGGGGTGTCGAGCTAAGGCCCTGAGTCTTTCTCACTCTTTGGGTGTGATGGGGTTTTGAGTCCTTTCCATCCTTTGGGTGTGATGGGGTTTTGAGTCCTTTCCATCCTCTGGGTGTGATGGGGTTTTGAGTCGGTAGCCGACGTGGTTCGGATGATAATAAGATGCGTGTCTGCTTCGGATTGCTATCGGCGCACTTTCTCCCATTTATGAAGGAGGGTGTCCATACTCTTCCTCCTGGTACTACTACTACTCTGACTACGAAGTACCCTACTATTACTAGTACCCTACAACTACTAATAGATACTACTAGTACCCTACTGCTACTACCAGTAAGTACCCACCTACTACTACTAGTAAGTACAAGTGAGGACCCTCAAAAATCCTAAAAAAACTGTCTCTAACCTTTGCTATGGAATCACTCGGCGGCAAGAGCAGAAGGTTGTCATCGACTGGGATGGCGAGGTCAGGAATGCACAAGAAACACCCAAGGATGCTGAAGAAACTACGCAAGTGGGCAGTGGTATTCATTATAAGCGTAAATATTTATATTACTATAATTTCTTTTTTAGTATTACCTCTCCGTTGGTCAAGATCGTAATCCTTGAAATGTCACAAAGATTCACAAAGATCAGACGGATGAAAATCACCAAAATGACCAAGAGGGACCGCCAGGCGAACAAGGACGACCAAGATCGCCAGGCGAACAAGGTGCCCACCGGCACCACTTTCAACGCGTTGGCCTTAGTTGGCGCGGGTGTCGGCGGTTTCTCCTCTCTCTCTCGTTTGTGGCTCAAGCCTCCCAACACAGTCAAGGACAAAGCACAACCGGAAAGATCTCAGAGGAAACCGGCAGGCCTAAATGCATATGGTGCCGAAATCAGTGATCAACAGACAAAGGACCCCCGGCGTATTCTGATAGCAGAAATAACGAATGGGAGCAGCTGTAATCAGTTCGTAACGTCTTGTCAGTTCTGATCAATGACGAGCATCAGTGTAGGATGAACGTACGAAATCAATGATGATAGCATAGGCGTTCCCATATGAAGCCCGTGGAGCTTTCCTCGTCATGATATCCCAATGAAGAAGCTGAGACTTCCTCCTTGCAACCCCAATGAACACTATCAGGGAGCAAACCAGCCAGAGACCATTTGTCTCAGGCTGTGAGCTCAATTTGCATCAAGTTCAGAGTTTCTCACCGAGAAACTGCGCGTGACTTCGCAGTCTGTGTTCGAGTGGTCCAGCGCTCTCACCTTTACAGCGTCCTTTTTCGTGCTTCTCTTAGCTAGGGCTCTGCAACAACTATAATTTCGATTCCTACTAGACGATACACGTTCGGAATTCATCGTTTTCACGGAGAAGTTATGAACGTAAATATCTATGATTCCTGCTCAAAAACAGTAGCAATACATTTCGTCGAGACTTATCGTTTTTATGTTGAGGGAGGGGAATACCATGTTTCAGAAAGGTGAATGTAAACTTTTTGTTTCGTGTCAGTTATTTTTACATCAAAATGAATCATCTTTAGGTGTGTCGAAAGCCGTCAAAGTCGTTGAGTTAGGAACTGAAAAAGGTGAGTTGGCGGAGAAAACAGATACCCTGCCGCTGCAGAAATTGCCTTAAGGCCATCCATGGTTTTTTTCTAACAGACTATAAATAAGCTTTTTGAACGGTCGGATTCTTTTGCTTACATATGCATGAGATTCCCATACTAGATAGCAATTCATCAAGGATCTTCTACTAGGTAAAATTTTCACAGATGAGCCTTGTTGGAGTATACCTAAGGGAGCCGTAATATCTGACTAGGTGCTATGGGTATCTGATCATCACTATGAATTAGAGCACCCTCTAACTACAAGCTGCACACGAAACCGAATTGGCGGAGACGAAGTCCGAGGAGCAGGAGCCTGAAGGCAGCTCTTTTTTGTCCATCGGAGCGAAGATACACAGCTTTTGGAACAAGTTTAGTATCGAATATCAAATATCCTCGTCAGTGTGTTTATGAGTCGACCTAGGGATAGGAGTAGGAAACCGCTGAAGCTAGCATATGATATTGAAGCTATGAGTTGTGATAGTTGCAGTTTGTTGTAGTAGAACTCATGCGACGTGCTAGACACTATGTCATTGTTTTACTCATCACCATCATTCCCAATATCTTTCTTTGAGGTCCTCGGTTTTCATCCAATTCCGGTTCCAGCGATGGAAATCGCCTAGACAGCACTGCGGCGACAAATTACGGTTCTCAAAGATAATATTTCCTTTTCGCAGTTGTAGAGGTAGAGCATTGTCACAGCATTTTTTCCATTCTTGTTTTTGACGACACTGAGCAGCTCTAATTTCCTGGAGAAGAAGAAGCAGCAGCATTAAAAGAAGCAGAAGAATTGGAGATAACAAAGAAGAAGAATGAGGCAATGGAGGAGAAGATAATGTTTGTAGAGGCACAGATAGAGTACGCAAAAGCCGAGGTGAACTCGCTAGAGGAGACGTCGTCGGACAGCAGTAATGATTTCAATGGATTTTCTTTTCCATGGTTAGTTTATTTTTTTGTTCCGTTGTCGTAGTCGAGTAGTCGATTAGATGAGTTATATTGGTGTAGACTGTGAGAATGAGATCTCGTTTCTATTTGTTGTGAAGAACTTGAAAACGAAGGAACTTGATACGATGACACTTTTCGAGAAATCTTTTTTCCACTTTTCTCTACAGGTCCATACGCGAGCAGCAATTTTGAATTTGCGCGTATTGTCGTTGAGGGAGGTATTGCTCCCTTAAAGTTTAGATTTTCCTTTTTGTAGGACCTAAAACTTTCATCCAATGAATGACCAGATATGACGTTGATGGTGTGATGGGTAGACAAAATTCGAGAGTTGACCACGGAAGTGATATTGATGTGAACCTGAATCATTAAGGGAATTGTGTATTTCAATTATCTATCTCAATCACACACTTAGGTGAGCTTATCACTGGCAACAACGGTGGTCTTGGTATCTCAATCAACGTCAAGGAGGTTATTGAGATGAATGCGCAAAGTTTTTTGCGTGTAGTCAATTTTGAAGACGGAAATGAGAAAGAACAGGCGACAGAAGAGAAACTGCAAAAGGATCTTTGGGATATTTGGGAAAGCGTCCAACTGGATATTTGGTCGACTGCGAAGGGAAGTATTGCTTCCTCAAGGAATTTTGCATCAGGATCTGATTCCAGAGGAAAGATTTCTCGGTTTATTTCGTCTTCGATCGAGGTTAATGGGGAGGCGTGGCCCAGTTCTCCTGCAGATGCTGCGGTTGAGCTGAGAAAGGCATGCGATCTAGAAGCTGAGGAGCATCTACAGTCGGTTTTTGAGGGGATTTGGAACGCCTTTCAAGAAGCGATGCCGCAGGAGAGACAAGATCAAGACTTGATAACCAAGTGTGTCTTGTTCCGCTACAGACAACATGGCAAGAAGCTGATGTTGATGGTGGTAACAGTGGACAAAAAAAAATCGGACGAGAGTTTTCGTGAGGCCGTTCTAGTACGCAGCTTCTATTCATTTTCGTACCCCTCTTTGTAACCCCTATTTGGAACTACTTACATTAATTGTACAGAAGCAGACGCAAAACGGCATTGAGATTCCTCGCCATTTTTCGATGGATGGTTCATATTTCGCTGTTTAGACTTTCTAATGATCTGGTAGCAACGTCACAAGTCCTATACAATCTATTTTTTAAGAATTTTGTTGAACTACGTGTTCGAAGATTAATGCAGAATACCGCAGAACAAAAATCCGGATTTGATTCGGAGGGTAAAATCTCAATGAGTTTTTGCGTCTAAAGTAAGAAACGAGATGCGCATGGCCGCGCCAATATTGGTACCGAAGCAGCCCACTTTCTATGTGATGCTGCTGCACAGAACTAGTCTTGTGTTCCTAAGCGGTGTCTTAGGTTTCCACCTTGAAAAGAGACAGGTGCATCTGATGAACCCTCATCAAGTCTCTAGACATGAAATCCAAGAGAGTGTTTACGCAATCTGCATCCAAAGGAGTCTAGGACTTGGATAAAAGTTCCAAAACAAGTAGATCTATGCTGATGACTAGAGAATGGAGAGGGAAGATTGATTGTTGGCCGCAATGAAATGGTGAAAAGCAAAAGTAGCCTAGGTGGCAAATATTGATGAACACAAGCTGACTTCGATTTATCTGAAAACGGGAAATTTGTAGGTAGAAGGGAAGACGTGGGGGTTTGTCTGAATTAGGGGCACGTGCTCCGTTGTGCCTGTCTGAGTTCATAAAGATGCGTCGCTTGTTACTTGCTTCCTCAGTGCATTACGTAGTGTTTGGAAGCCGTGCCAGACGCGGAAATCTCAATGAAAACTGTACGCCAGGAGAAAGGTGCGAGGATGAAACTGCGGAGGGCTCTTCGAAGTCTACATCAGTTTCCAAACCCTCGCGGGAAGGGAAAGAAGGTAATACGTTCCGGAGTACGACTTTACTTCCCTATTCTCTCCTTGCCACCTTTTTCAGATTGGCAGGTGCCTGAAAATGAATTATGAATATCACTGTTACAATTTAGTGCTCGTTTCCAGCGATCGCACATTATATCTTGTGGTCATGAGAAAAAACGTTGATTTTTCGAAATCAAGACATTCTCTACTCTGTATTTGGAATCCGGTTTCAAATACTGACCCCATCCGCTCTACTACAAGGTGCTGTCGGGGCTGAGGCGAGCGCGCGTGCCTCTTACCGCACATCCGCAGACGATGCGGTGCATAAGGGGAGACTTGTGGTGGGTTCCTTTACCGAGACCAACCAGAAGGAAACAATGCGTCGAGCTTTCTCGAGTGTCGTTCCATAAGGCGCCGTCGGGAAAGGGGATTATGATCCCCAATAGTTGACGCTGGCGAAGTATTGCATGAATTCTCTCACTACTTCAGTCACAAAATTGCATTACCCAGGACCCCACTGAACGCCTTACTGCTTTGATCATCTCTAACAACAAAGCGGGAAGACGAACAATTTGCCGAAAAAAGACGATAGATTGAAGCAGGCTCAAGATGAACTGGTGGAGGTAACGAGGAAGCTAACAGAGGCCGAGGCCAAAGCGGAAAAAAGTGGTAATGAATCATAAACGAATGTGAATTGTTGATCTGATTCTCCGTGATTCCTTCGCCCTGTAGTTGATGATGACGTGTATTTAGGTCAAATATGAGAATTGCATGTCGTTGATATCCATTTGTATGTTGTGAAGAACTTGAAAGCAAAGAAGTGCACACGTAGTTCGCAAGTGGATACTACTCGACATTTTTCAGAAATTTTCTCACCTCGAATAGCTGGAAAACAGTCCCCTATATCATCCAACTCCCGTCTTCATTAGGGCCAGACACAGCGGATAAAGCTAAGAAGTTGTGTAGTCAGGGAGGTTGCCTAATTGTGCCTTACGTCACCGGAAGCGGTACTGCTATACGAGATTTTTGGTCTTTATGATCAAGTATGACGTTGCTCTTAATACAAAACACCAGAGTTGAGCAGGGAATTGATGTGAACCATGAGACCAATGAATCCTCTTTGCAGTGCTCTAGCTCAAACACAATCTATGTATAGGTAAGCTCCTCATGGCTAAGGGCGAGCACGTGGTTGGCATTCACGTAAAGGCTGCCATGGCGAGGCAACTTCCACGTTTTGCGGATGTTATCCGTTTCAGATATGAGAACGTCTTTTCACCCGACGAGGACTCCGACGGCGACGGGGACAAGACACATCAGCAGAGCCTGAAAGCCGCCAGAAAACAGGACTTTGTGCTAAACAACTGCCTGTTCCCCCGATGGGAGACGATAGTGAAGTCGGAACTAGATGCTAGGTCGCCGATTCATTTTGAAGATTGTGTTATGACAACTAAGAGTGCAACCTAAACGTGCTTGCCCTTGCGTCTTTTCCTAGGGGGAAAAGCACCAAGGATGTTTACTGTGATGCGAATGCGGTAGCCCTAATCCTAACAGTGTGCGCGGGTCTGTTGAGCTTAGTGGGTCCCTTGCTTTTTCCGTTTACAAGATTAGCATTAGCCGTACCGCCGACGCCAAGGACGGTCTATTGACTAGAGCGACGAATCTGAGAAAGGATTGCGGTTTCGAGCATGAAACGCATTTCCAGAAAGTATTCAAGCATATCGCGAAGAACTTGATGAACTTTGTCTTAACGACGAATGTTATGGGGAGCACTTCTTTATGTATGTCCCGTGTGAGGCATCCTAAATGGAGACCACTCTTATTTTCATGGGGAAACAAGGTGGCACTACAAGATACCTACTCAAATATGTGCAAGTAAATACTAACTCTAGAAAGGAACACTCTATTAAAGGCTAACTCTAACGAAAACGGGGAGACAAACGAGATGGAAATACGCTGCATAGTGGTCAAGCAGCAAAAATCAAACCTGATGTTGATGCTGGCGACGTTCAACAGACAGGATGTACATGGGGACAGAAATGTCATTGTGCGAAGCTTCTACTCATTTGTGTAATGATCACTTATTCACTTGCTTTCAACTTATTCACATATTCACTTGTAGCTGACTGGGAGTGGCTGCTGACCTCAGAGCGAGAGAAGCACAACTAGAACACGCGCCAGACAGAAGCCGCTGGACATAAGTAATAAAGCGGAAGCCTGCCCGTCGTTCTATATCAGTGCCAACAGGAACAACAGTCGGGAGACCACTGACAATCCAGCAACAAGCTAGAGCATATCGCCGAGCAGATTCGCGTCGTCATTCACTTGCTTCCAAAAGGGTCCGGCTCATTTTTGTAAGTTCGTGGTGCTTGACGACGAAACTTTACAGGTTAAGCTTTTTTTCCTTTGAAATCACCATAGACGACATGGCCATGATGATAGTACAGCTGAACGGTTATACCAATGGCGAAGAACAACAACTACAAGGACCCAAAGCCCTTATCCTGTTTGCCTCAGAGAGGACATTTCAAGGGAAAGCCGAAAAGGAGCCGTGTTCGGCTCTGTAGTCAGTTAGGATATCTCCTTATCAGTTGGCACAGACCTCCATACGTCACAGAGAAAGAGATTTTTATGTGCTGATGCCCCTCATCTTCCGGCCAGAGTGAAAGACGCCATCTCGCTTTAATTCCTAAAAAAGTGCGACAACTGCCACCGATTGCCAAAATAGTGCGACAATTCTTGCCAAAAAAATGCGCCAACTGCCAAGAAAGTGTGACAATCTCTGTTAAAAAAATGAGGGGTTCACTTTTGTGTAGAATCCAGAACGTAAGAACCTAATCTGGTTTATTTCTTCAGAAAAAAGCCAGTGAGAAGAAAGCAGCCATTGAAAAAGTCAAAATTGAATGAAATAGAAATACTAGAAAACAAGAAACAAAAATGGTGCGTCTTTTAAGCGAAAAGGGAACTGATGAGATCGCGCGATTGGTAGGGCCGCGGCGTGACATTTATTCATCGGACCACGCCGTCTATGATGATGATTTTCGTATCGCCGTCTATGAAGACCGTCTTCATACCCGCCGTCGTACCGACGCCGACACTTTCCAAGAAAGCACTTCCTTCACATCGAAGACACTAAAATTAAGGCTCATCAAGAATACATTTTTACAAGTGATTTTTTTTGCTGTTGGTTTCCTTAATATGGTTGGATTGGAAGAAATGCACGCAAGAAATGAATTCCTTTGCGCGCTAATAAAAGATCGCTTTAGAAACGACGAAAAACGAAGTACAGCACTGGGAGATGACGTGACAGACCTGGAGTTGGAACTGGACTATTTTCAGTTAAGGCTCTTACTAATTCAGCGTCAACAGGCTCTGCTACGCAGTCAGCGGTCTACCTTTCGTAGGCGAGCGCGTCTTCTAGAAAACATTGGAGAGAAATAAGTGAACAGGGGAACGCCTAAACGACTAAGCCAACTGCGCAGTTAACTTAGTGGTTTAGGCGTTGGCCTGTTCACTTATCAGAGAGAGATAAGTTAACAGGGGAGCGCCTAAATTACTGAACCTTAGCACCAACTGCCTCGAAGACACTTAACCTTAGGGTTTAGAGCCCCTTTTGTTTAGGCAGTTAACCACTGAGGCGTCTAATGCAGCGTCAACAGGCTCTGCTACGCAGTCAGCGGTCTACCTTTCGTAGGCGAGCGCGTCTTCTAGAAAACATTGGAGAGAAATAAGTGAACAGGGGAACGCCTAAACTACTAAGCCAACTGCGCAGTTAACTTAGTGGTTTAGGCGTTGGCCTGTTCACTTATCAGAGAGAGATAAGTTAACAGGGGAGCGCCTAAATTACTGAACCTTAGCACCAACTGCCTCGAAGACACTTAACCTTAGGGTTTAGAGCCCCTTTTGTTTAGGCAGTTAACCACTGAGGCGTCTAATGCAGCGTCAACAGGCTCTGCTACGCAGTCAGCGGTCTACCTTTCGTAGGCGAGCGCGTCTTCTAGAAAACATTGGAGAGAAATAAGTGAACAGGGGAACGCCTAAACTACTAAGCCAACTGCGCAGTTAACTTAGTGGTTTAGGCGTTGGCCTGTTCACTTATCAGAGAGAGATAAGTTAACAGGGGAGCGCCTAAATTACTGAACCTTAGCACCAACTGCCTCGAAGACACTTAACCTTAGGGTTTAGAGCCCCTTTTGTTTAGGCAGTTAACCACTGAGCCGTCTAATGCAGCGTCAACAGGCTCTGCTACGCAGTCAGCGGTCTACCTTTCGTAGGCGAGCGCGTCTTCTAGAAAACATTCTCAACACGAACGAACGAACCTCAGAGGAGCACCTGAATGACGCACCGGAAGAGCAAGTTACTGCTACGGCCATTTTTTCTACTAGAAGTATTACTCTATGACGTGTTTCCTTTTTGTACTCTATAATATGTTTTCTTCTTGCCGCGGAAACACAACATGTACTACACTTATACTTCAAGGACAGGGTTTGGGTTAGTACAGTGGTACACCAATTCATCTTATTGTAACTGTAGACTTCCACGTGCTAGTTAAAAACTCTTCAATGCCCCACGAATGGGTACACTAATGCTACTGCACAACAATGAGGATGTCCAGGCACGACAACGACTCTCCACTTCCAAGTGACTACACTCTGTACGATTACAAGCCATAGGATGCCAGATTTCCACTTGAATTCATTATAATTGGGTACACCGAGGTAATAACATTATAATCTTATGTGGTGTCTAAGACCGATTGGTTGGAGATGCAGCTGGATGCCTACGTGAGGGAGATAGCGGCACAGCAAAAAACCTTGGCGGGAACACATTGGGGCATAGATCATGCAACGGGTCTAGCCGAAGCAGCAATAGGTATGGCAGTATATCGAAAGAGGTGTCTCTTTTACTGATATAGAATGACTACTTTTTCTGTATAGCACGCAGTAGAAAGATTACTTTTACTTCAGCGAGAACGTATAGATCTTTACTTTCACTGATATAGTCTAAGGCATATAAAGAACAGTTTTCTAAGAAAGCTAGGAAGCCAGGTCTCAGCGAAGAAGATCTCTGCCGACGTCATGAAGAGTTGCGAGAAGCCACCCTCCGAATGGAAGCAGAAGAGTTAGTTATGTCACTATGAACTTCTGCACAAAATCTTAGTCTTTACCTCACTCCACTCATTCCCCGCGAATTATATGGTTTATCTTACTCTTCATCAGAGCCGTCTTCATGAAAAGGTCGTGGATTAAACACTTTAAGAGGAATAGGATTCTGAGAAAGTGTGTAAGTGAACCCAAGTAAGTAGGAAAGAACAAATACTCACTCAGGGCTAGGCATATTTTTGCGACCTCATTTCATCTGGATGAATATGGTAACAAAGACAACAGCATGCATCCAGATCCAGATGAACACGCTAACGCCACCAGCGCCAGCTCAGAGGTGAAGACGCTTGAGCGGCGGATTGCGGAACTGACTAAGCAAACTCATGATTTGAGCAAGCAACGCGATCAGTGGGAGCTACGTCGCAAAATTGTGCTGGGTGGTATCGAACCTGTGGTAGAACAAGGAAGAGTACTCGAAGAACCTGTGGTAGAGAAAGGAAGTGGACCGCCAGGAGAGCAGTTAGGGGATGGATTTTTCGACTCCTATCTTCGATAGCAGATTGGTGTGTTCGATATTCATCTCTGCTCCAGAATACTGCTCCAGAATATTGCTTTAGCTAATAATGTGAATAATCCTCGATGCCTGTTCTCATGTTTTTTCCTGGGACCTTTAGTGATAAGACTACCTTACAAGGAAGATTCAAAGCCGTTGTTGACATGAAGTCGAAGCACCCTATCCTATCGTATTCTATCCTATCGTATCCTATCGTATCTTATCCTATCCTATCCTATTTTTCAAGAACGTTGTTGACAAGTATAGTTCTAAGCTAGACAGCAGCAGAATCTCAGAAGTTCTTTGGAGAGGGGACGCACACGAAGGATCCAATAGCGAATTTCAAGAAGAAGCTGGGCGATGGGGGCGATCCTTCCTTTATGAAAAAGCTGTCCCTCTCTTTCCAAGGAAGTCGATGTCTCGGTGTTACAACTGAGATAGTTGACAAAGTCCTCTTCATTGTGCGTATATTAAAACAAGTTACAACTGAGATTGTCCGACTCAAAAAAGACACCCATCATTTCCGTCTACCAAAACACCCATTGTGATAATACAACCCATTTTTCGTCTACCAAAACCAAATATTATAATGTGCAACCCCTCGTCTACTCAGTGTCTCTTTGACATAGAAACTTCAAAAGCCAGGTCGTCCTACTCGTTTCACTGTGTCAATGCGTCTGTTCTCACTTCAAAAAAACCTCAAGAAAAGCTTCTAATAGTTCAAGTTCATCTGATAGAGGGTCAGGGATTTTCTCCTCGTCTTCGGGTATGGCCGCGAACAAGGTTGATAACGCGATAGAAGTGGATACCGACTTCGAAGCAATGAGTGTGGATCTGGAGAATCTTACCTGGCATGGACAAGAGGGGGACGGACAGGAGGGGGATGGAGATGAAACAAAGCAGCGAAAAATTATGAATGGAAAAAATAGAGATACACGCGTGCTTACTTTTCATTTTCTTGACTTTTTGGCTATGCCTTTGCATCCTTTAGTATGGACTTTCACACTGAGTGGAATACGACAACCTGGCAATGCTCTACACACTTTTGATTTACATGCACTACGCGTACTCTCCTAATGCTTACGAAGATCAGTATGCTCAAGGCATCAAAGTCGAGCGCAAACATGCAGACTTGCTTGCGGAGAAGATTCACGAACAAGTTGTGGGTCTTCAAGAACAGCGTGAGAATGCAGATGTTCCCGCACACGCAGGTTTGCCCGCTCTTGTGGATTTGCCGGCACGTGCAGACTTGCCTGCTCTTGTGGATTCAGTACGAAGCATGCTGGATTTGGTGCACACGCAGCTTGAGGCGTACAAAAGAGAGGGCGCGGAATACATGGAGTACTTCAAATTCAAAGGTATTTTTTCAGACTCATACGTTGCTCAGAAGCGAGTTAGCTAGAACTTCTATGTAATAGGCACTCGAGTAAGGACTGCTTAGAAACTAGTTAGGCATTCTTACTTAGAAACTA
The DNA here is from genome assembly GCA_905178165.1 of Amoebophrya sp. A25. NCBI lineage: Eukaryota > Dinophyceae > Syndiniales > Amoebophryaceae > Amoebophrya > Amoebophrya sp. A25. The sequence goes on from CAJINU010000091.1 coordinate 142,886, forward strand.
GGTAGGTAGTCGACCGAGTAAGGACCGCCAGGACGTGAAGCGATAACATAATATTAGAAAGTAGAACCCAGGGAAGGAATCAGGAGTTTGGAATCTCAGATCAGGAGTTTGGAATGGTTCGGATCAGTGTGGTTTTCCTATCATAGGAAGGATGAAACAATTACTACTATGCATTCTATTTTCTGACCTTCGTTTGTATCCTCTGACCTTCGTTTGTATCCTCCGACCCTCGTTTGTATCCTCCGACCCTCGTTTGTATCCTCCGACTCTCGTTTGTATCCTCCGACTCTCGTCGTTTGTATCCTCCCTTTTGTTTTTTTGACTACCAGACTGGTTGGTGCAGTTGATGGAGCGGCAAATACCCTTGGGTCGCAGTTGGGCAAGCTCCGCAACGAGATATCATGTGAGGTCAAGGAGATCGAGGTGTTGACGGCACAATTGCAAAAGCTTGCGACTAAAGACACAATACGAGGACCGTAATATTGTCTAATCTTGTAGAGTGTGGTGTCTAAAGCTCTTGTAGACGAGTGTCAAGGTGTCTTCTAAGCTTTTGTATGAAAGAATAGTATGATTCGTCTTCTATAATCTTTTTTCATAACTACACGACGAGTTGTTGTACTAGGTAGAGGAAACGAGATTAGTACTTGTGAGATATGAGACCTAATATTTTTTGATCGTGGTCTAACACCTAAGGGCGTTTTACACTTGTGGCGCAAGTAGTTGTAAGACGTAGGGTCCACACAGGTCTACTGCTTGCGACTTCTCGGCTGCCAAAGACCTATCCTCTGTTGAGCAGCAAATAAGGACTACGAGGGAACGAATTCGTAGTCAGCATCGAGTCCGTCTAGCCTCCAATTTCGATCCGGACAATGTGCATTGTCGCCAGCATCAGCATCGCATCTTAAGTGTCGTCAGAAAACCAAACCTAGCCAAATCTAACCAAACCTAACCAAACCTAACCTAACCGCAAGTCGTAGCAGGGAAGTCCTCCCTGTTATATTTGTTACATTTGCAACATTATTTTGCTCTGTGTCGGTGTAGGTCGATGCGAGGGATCCATGACCTAACCTAACCTGACCTAACCTAACCTAACCTAACCGAACCTAACCTAACCCCTATCCTCATCTTCTAAGAAAGCACGTTCTTGCTGCGACGCGGCGCGCTGTGACAGGGAATCCTCAACTCGAGGTAGTCGTGGAATTAGTGGGTAACGAGTCATCGGAACTTCCACTTCCTGAAAAACAGGGACCACATCAGGGCGAAGTAGGAGTTGTTATGGCGGCTCGCAGAGCCTGGATATGTTGTCTGAAAGCAATCTACTGCGTATGTTGTTCATGCTGGAGTTGTTAGTTGATAATGTCCTGCGTATGTACTTGTTGAACAATAGAACATAGGACTGTGTCCACGCTGTTGTAGTTGTCCAAAAGCAAGAAGATGGCTGCTCTGGATGTGGTTAGTAATGTACTCTGTAAGTTGTCTAAAATAAGCAAGAACAAAAGGGCTTGCATCTTGCCTCCTTGATAAGCTGTTCTAATGCTGTGCGGCAATCATATGATGCCACAAGGATATAAGCTACTCTAATTCTGTGCGCAAGATGGGTCTGCGAGCTTTGCTACGTCGTGCTGCATCTAGAAAGAAGGAACTAAATAAAGATGCACATACCCGATCTGGATTGCTGAGCTTCGTGTCCGACAGAACGGCGAATGCCGATGGAACTTTTTTTATGGTTAATGCCTTGATAGTGCTACTATTATAGCACTACCATTACTTCTCTATCTCATTCGCATCTATGGTTTTGTCCTGCAAGTTAGGCTGGCTCCACCACAACTATCACTACTCCTACGACATAATGTCCATTTTTGGTTTTGTTAGTATTTTTTTACGTTTGTCGTAGGTACTTTTTCAGTTTTTTCCTAGTTAGAGCTCCTCTACCGGGACTATTACTGCTCCTACGACTAGTAGAACCGTTGGCACTTCTCAGGAAAGGGGCTGAGTGATTAGTAGATGGATTATGTTTGATGAGGGAATCACCAGTAAGTGGTAGTCGTGAGAAGTCCTATTTGAAATAGGAATTCTCACTGCTAAAGCTTCATCTAATACCACGCGAAACCGGATAGGTGTTGCGTGTCTCAATGATGAACCGCTGTTCCGTCTCGCTGACGTCCTGAGCGTCGATTTTGGTCTGAAGAGTGTTGCCGTTGTACAAGACGAAAATAGTGGCAGTTTACGGCTGTAGGTGCAATTTATTTGATACACATGACAATAAATAATTTGACGACACTTAGACGACTGTTCTTTGAAAAGAGAGCACTTATGCGGGCGCAGAGCATCGCATAGTCTAGGTGCTGGCATGCTAGCCAGTGATAGACTTCATGGAATGGAAGTCGAGTATAGAAGTGACTCCATCACTCAAGATTTCTTATGATATTTTTCCATTTCTTCTAATATACGATTCTCAAAAAACGTGGGTGATTACGGTCGTCGCCTTCCACGAGAAGACAAAAACGCTAATTAAGGCAAAACACGCCAAACCTTTCAAGATCACTATTTATTGTCAACTTTTTCAAGTAGATGCTTTTGCTTACTACTCTTACTTTTCAAGATGAGCATTTAATGTGAGCTGTACGCACTAAGTTAACCCGGTCAGCGCGTCTTTCCTCCGGACTTGGCAGTCTGATTCGCAGAAGTTCTCTCGGCAAGCGCCTTAAACTGCAGTTCTCGTCAAGTGAACGTATGGCAGACTTCACACTAAATATTGTAGATGTGATGTTTACGAGCTGTCTCACAAATTTCCACAAATCTTCATCTAAGTATGCAAAGATGTGGCTTCCACGATAGTTCCTTCAGGGGTAGGATTCTTACAGCACCAGAAGGAGCATGCAGATGCATGAAAAAATGAAAAAACTCTCAATTTTTCCCGAGATCTAATCTCTGCACTTGTTAGGTTGGTAGTTTTTACTCATCTCCTTTCATGCCCTTGACCACAAGCACGCCGAGTCGTCGCATCTGTGTCTGGAACGTGGTGTGTGGGTCTGAAGCGGACCTCGAATTTTTGCTGCTAACATTCTATGCTCATTGTGCAAATGTGCGACCCCGCTTGACGTGGCAGCAATTACTTTAAGAAAGGAGAGGACAGATGTATGAATTAGCTTGGTTCTTATCTCTAGGTTAGAAGCAGTGGCATAGGTTCTTACGGAGACAGATTCATATTTATGTATTAGTTTTTTATGTGCTTCCTGCATTTGTAATTTGGTGTACAAGGGTATAGTCGTTCCAACGAGTTTAGAAGTTGAAACCTGAAGAGAAGCTGTTAGGGCTTATCCCTACAACTGCCAGCTGATGACCCCCAACTGCCAACCTCGAACTACTGCAAAAGCGGGGTTTGCGGAAGCTACACGAATTGCGACACGAAAGCGGTATGTCTTTAGCTGAAATGTTTAGGAATAGAGGACAAATCGATACATGTCGTGGAGAACAAGTTGACGACCGTGATAGAAGAGGACAAGTTGGCGATCGTAGTGGAGGACACGTGTCCTTATCCAACAATGCTGGCGGAGGACACTCCGTATCCAACAATGCTGGCGGAGGACACTCCGTATCCAACAATCGTAGTGAGGAAACGAGAAAGGGAGGAAGCCCATTTCCTGGTCAAGAAACAAGGAAGCCAAGCGCAGCTGTTATGGCTTTGCATTTAATATCTTCTGTTGTTCTAGAGAATTTAAACTCTTTTTTTGTCTAAGGTCTACCTGATTAATAGAAGCAAGAAAGAGTTGTAGTTGAGCGCTCACTTCATGATCTTCGCCTTTGCCTCCAAGTTTTTTATGACTTACATTTAGGAGGATGCGATGATCTCCCTACAGACTTCAGTTGATCCACCAATATTTAGGAGGAGCTGCTTTCGATCTTCCATTATTTACAGGAGCATCTTTCCACGAATAGGAGGTCCTCCGACGAACTGTTGATTTAGACTAAATCCATTTGATGTAGGAGGCTCTCCTTTTCTTGCGCTGTCGGCTTGCCAATGGGCGGACAGGAAATCGACAGTACTTATGCATGGAGGAAAAAGTGTTGCTGTCTGTCAGGTGGGTTGCTCTAACGCTCAGCCGATGAGGGCGAAAGCGAGGAACGAAGACGGCCTCGCGCGATCTGATGAAACGATAGAGCAAGAAGAGAGCCGCCAGCTTGGAGGGCGAGATCGATTGGATGGACCGAAAGCACAAAATGCGAAAGCACAGGATGTGAAGGCACAGGATGCGAAAGTACAGGATGTAAAGGCACAGGATGCGAAAGTACAGGATGTTGATGCTCTGCTCTCTTTCTTCGATAGTCTAAGAGAATAGGCGAGTCTTATCCGGCATATAGTGAATAGGCGAGCCTTCTGCCTGTTCTGTTTGCTAGGCTCTCTGGGGCACTGAAGTAGCCATCAGGCTAGTAGTACCAAATGGGACACCACGATGATGATCCGGCATATCCGGTATATATTGGATGTTCGAAAACTTTGGGGTAGGGACGAAAGAAACAGACAATTTTTCTATTCGCATACAAATTGTCGACATTTCCGCACATGAAGAATTGATGCGTCTCCAAAAAATCGCCATAGCACTCGAAGGACATAGAATTCATTGACGTGTCTCCACACACGCTTCAAGGACACTCAGTGTAGCACCGCAGTGGGTGTAGCAGCACAATTATTGATGCGCCCACACACATCAAACTCGACGGTGTCCGCACACTTCAAAGACAGTCAGTGTCTATAAACAAAACGCGTAGATAATGTTGTTCTTGCAGGAGTGGGACATTCCTGAGCAGGCGTGGAGGTCTATTAATTTGTCATCATTTGTGAGGTTCTGGTGAGTAGTTATGATCTTCTTATAACCTGTATAGGAATTGCAGTTGTATAGGAAAAATAGGCTGAAATATTGTAACTGTAGGATGCGTTCTTGTAACTGTAGGATGCGTTCTTGTAACTGTAGGTTGCGTTCTTGTAACTGTAGGATGCGTTCTTGTAACTGTAGGATGCGTTCTTGTAACTGTAGGTTGCGTTCTTGTAACTGTGGGATACAGATCGTGAAGAGTCGTGAAGAGTGAAACTTACATTATATATTTTGACTTCGAATGAAGAGCGATCTTCCTTCTCTATGAATGATCATGTCAGTTTTTTTGCTTACAAAGATTCTCGTTTCTGCTGGTTCGTCTCCTGGGTTGCCGCTCGTTTCTGCAACACTTATCCCTGGCTCTTCATGCTTACAGCGGGATGAAGAGGACCTTCAGCGGGAAGAGGGCCTTCAGCTGGAAGAGGACCTTCAACGGGAAGAGGGCCTTCAGCGGGAAGAGGACCTTCAACGGGAAGAGGACTTTCACCCAGCAGAGGACGAGACGAGCGATTCCAGTTCTTCTGCCGAGGCCTTCAGCGAAGAATGTCCAAAATGCCCCATCTGCATGGAGAGAGTGGCCTACTACGACAGTCATTTCTTCCCCAGCGGCCGTCGGAGTGATGATGAAGGACCTTAAGATACTCCAAATTGATCTCTTGCCGTATCCTTGAAGAAGAGTATGAATGGGTATTCTTGAAGTAGAGTGTGAATGAGTATTCGAGTGGATCTTTTGCCGTATCCTTGAAGTAGAGTATGAATGAGTATTCTCGTGCTAGAAGTAGAACTCGAGATCCCTGAACTAGAACTAAAGCTATACTTTTTTTTTTAGATGAAGATTTATGGAGTTCGATTTTGGTTGTTCGTTGTTGTCTTCAAGGAATACTCTGCAGCTGAAAGATGATGATGCTGAAGGGGTCTAAGAACTAGAAGAAGATGAGCGGACACACAATTCAGGAAACAGCGATCTAAGAGATGAAGGGAGACAACATTCGCCTATCACACGAAGGGCCGCGAACAATGACACCACCACTATTCTTGCTGGTGCAACTGCTACGCGTGACCGAATCGTTAAGCTAAAAAGTGCACTTGGTATTTGTTTTGGTCCGTCTTGAAGATAGTTTTAGATGGGAGAACAGAAGTGCTTGATAATTCTAGATAGAGCTGAGCAGTGCTGTTGCGGAACTATATGCGTAGACGTATTTTCCTGGTAGGAGCTCTGCTGGGAGATCCTTAAGACGACCTCTAAGAATACCTCTGACGCTAGTGCTGGCTCTCGACTACTGGCCAGTAATCAGCATGGGCGTGGTATGAACCCACCTCCGGTAGTTCCGTCTCCGACCCGTGGAGGTATCTCTAGCCGGGAAACGACCAATCAGGATCGTGCTGGTGACCTACCGTCTTCTACGACTGATCGGAGCGTTGACGGAAGTAGAACTGCTACCAACCGTGCTTCGATCGAGGATTGGAGTACTACCCCTTCGATCTATGATGGGAGTACCAACTACGTTACCGTCAACCAGCAAGAGCGAAACAGAGGCCAACTGCCAAAAGTGCGACCAGTCGTGGTTCATTTTAGGGCTGAATACAACTCATTTCTACAAGCGAGTCGTTTTCTTCTGTTTTCTTCCCGAAATTCTGAGAAAATGAAGCCAAGAACAAAAATGTATTGTTTTGAGCTCTAATGATTTGCATCGTCGGACTGGGATTCTGACGACTGACGAGAAGTCCGGAAAATTGCACAGGGAGCGGAGATCTGCAGAGGAGTCGTCCCCCAGTGAAGATAGTGTCAGCACTTTGGAGACGACATCCTCAGAAACGTCAGAAGATGTAGAGCTGTTCTTGTTAAGACTGATGAAAAGCATTTCGGCTAAGGTGGTCGTGCTGCGTAAGTACTCGAAACCTTGAAATAAGCGAGTAACTAACTCAAATATCCGAGTTATAACAGGCCATGAGGTATCTGGTATCATGACATGGCATTTCAGCTAAGGTGCTCGTGCTGTGTAAATATTTACATTGATACATCTTAGACTGATAGAGAGAGTTCATCTCGGACTGAGGAAGTTCAGTATAAGGAACGGAGAGAACAAGTCCCAAAATGTAGGCGTTGTTCACTTATCATGTATTAATTATGTGAATTTCATCCTTGCATGGTGAGCTCCTCCTCTAAAAAGAGGCAGCACGAACCCTGCAGAGCACGAAATAAATCGTTCTACTTCTAGAAGAGAGAGGAATAACAAGAAAAAGGAAGATGGCTTGACAAGAACGCTGCGTGCGCGGGGGGTCAGACATCTGCCTTGCGTGCGCCATCCTATGCATGCGGACTGCTTCAAACGATATGTTGATTAGGAAGGGTTGCTTGAGTGTCATATGTAGACATAAATAGGAATAGCTACGAAAGAGGTACCATAGCATGACAAGTCAAGACGCTGTCTCAACTACAACTAAGTTAGTGGAGGAAGTAGGTGAGGCTCATTGTGCAGTATCCATAACCTAACCTAGCCTTAGTTGGTGCCATCTTTGGTCATCGCAATCACTAAGCAAAAATCACTACAACCACTAGAGGCAACAATCACTACAACCACTAGAGGCAACAATCACTACAACCACGAGAGGCAACAATCACTAAATAAGTGATTAGAGCAATCGGCTACTAACTTTATTCCTCAACACTTTTTATTCCCTTTCTAATAGAAAAGTGTTGCTGCTGTGTCACCAGCTCGCGCTATAGTACAGATGGGCCAGACCACTCGAGGGAGCAGCCTGCGTCAGCCTCCGACAGATATTAGATTAAGGCTTTCTCTAATGCATCTTCTATCCGCAGGAGGGTTTCCAAGGTCTGGAAAATGCGCACAGGATGCGTCTTGAGATGGATTAAGGTGCGCTCTAAATAGGGGAGGGCCTCGCCTGGATGACGCAGCAAGAGCACGCTTCGTTATGTCATTAGATTCGGCGTTTCCGATAGGTGGGCAATCTCCGAGAATCGGCACAGCTTTTCCTGAAGGAGCCGTAGCATCAGCAGTCGATACTACTACAACATCTAGAGAGGAGTTAGATAGAGCAGCGGAGCCGGAGGTGCAAGCAAGGGCATCAGGTCCTCTAGGTGGAATAGATGTTAATCAGCGTCGTACACGCCCTCTCGCAAGTACTAGTAGAGATCAACGTAGTGCACGCCCGTCAAGTAGAAGCACTAGAGGACGTCGCAGCAGCCGCACTGCAGAGGCTCGTTTAGAAGCTTGCCCTTTCGACATAGTGTGTCCGACATGTCGTTGCGTTTTTACTGGGCAGATTCAACCTCTACTAGAAAAAGCAGAATGCTGTACGCAGATTGCGGCTCTTTGTCCCTCAGTTGTCGCCTCGAGCAGCAGTGAGGAGGGCAGCAGTAACGAAGACGAGGAAGCTTCTAAGAACGAAGAGCTCTACTCAAGTTTTTTCGCTGGAATTGAGTAGGTTTCCAAGAGTCATGTGATTTCTGTCATAAATCGCCTGGTGTTATGAACTGTCTTCGTATGTACATCTTCCAAAAGCGGGCCACATTTGAAGTGGTTTTGCATCAACCAATCATTTGGTGTATTAACTTTGCAGGTCTTATTTTTCTTGTTAGGTCCTCTTCGTATAGCGTAAAAAAATAACCTCAAAAACAAAAAATGCGTGGTCTCAGTATTCATTCTCTATACTTACCGCCTTTTTCTAATAACACTGGAACACAAGGTGGGCAAGCTCTGAACGGCGTGGCAACACAAGGTCAGGAGACTCCGAGTACTCCCGTCCATTTGAGTGCTCATTTGGCTGCGTCTGCTAACCCGTCACCCGACTGGCAAGAATACGACAGCGCCTCTCGTACAAGCGGTGGCTTTCTTCGGAGAGCACCTTTGATATTAGGTAGAGATCATGTGAGGACCTCACGGGGAGTCCTGGGCACGCCAACTCGTCGCACCCGGAACCGAAGTACAGGGAACGGCGACGAAGGAGCGAGAATGAATAGAGCTCGAGGCCTTTTAGCCGTTGCCGCTACTTTTAAGGCTCCCTCTAATCCATCCCTATGAGGTTCTTCTCCACAGTGCACTTCTCTACAGGTCTAATCCGCACGTGAAAGCAATATCATGAGCATGAGGACCCCTCAAAAGTACTATACAAGGGAAAAACCACAGAGGACATGCTTCACAGAGATACTGCGCATAGGGGTCGCTCTAATACCTCAGAGAACGAGGACGACAGCGACAGGAGTGGCATTACAGCTAGTACAACTCGTAGTAAAAGAACGTCAGAGCTGCAGACGTGTTGCTTGTTTTCCAAGTCGTCCTGTTGTAAAGGAGACTGTTGCAGCGAGCTTTTATCGAATTCGAAGTCTTTCCTCAAAGCACGACTACCGTGTTGTCAGACGGCTCTTGCGGTGGTCCGGAAGAAGGGGATGAGGTTCCAAAAAGCCTGTAGACTTAGGGCTCAAGAATACAAACTTATCGCTATTCGTTTCCACAACAAGTCACTTGCTTCTTGCAATTGATTCTGAGAAAATGAAACCGCTCCGGTGGTAGAGAAGGTTGATTGTGTAAATTTTTAGAATTTTTAGAATTCTTTTGAGTTCTAAGAGACGACACAGACGCCGGACTCGACGTCGTTGTGCGCGACGTTGCTCGTTGGAACGCTGTGCCAAGATCTTGCGGAAATGCGTCCGGGATATACGACGGACATTCCGACAGGCACTGCGAAGAGGCGAATGCCCTTGTTCCTGTCGTCGAGTCTTAGGTTAAGAGTTGAGACATTTCATATTTCTTGTACGCTATATTGGACACACTTAGAAGACTTGGCGAAATGTGTCAAATATGTAAGACAAATATGAATTGTTTCAGCGTTCAATTAGACGCCTCAAAGTGCAGCTGGGATACGGGGTTGGTATGTTAAGGCTTGCTTTTAAGCTCGATGGAGGACCAAATAGTAGACTTAGAAGATGGGTCAGGGTCTATTATACCTGTACTTGGAGTCTCTGTACTTGTCAAAAATTAAGCTGCTACCCATTACTCATTCGAAGACACCTCTGCTCAGTTACCTCTGCTCAGTTCAAAAGGTACGCTTAGATGTATGATTTTGCTTGATGTACTAATGGTGCTGTTTTTTAGCTAACACGGAGCGAACACATAACTGATTGCGCTGTGGTTTCCGGCCTAGGAAGCACCTCTAGGAAGCATCTAGATCTAGGATGAATCTTAGTTCTATCTAATTATGGTGCTGTGGTTCGCGTAGGAACAGAAATGGTGGCAATCCCAATTGCCTTGAGTGGACTCACAAACTATGTGAATTCTTCGGAGCATGGTGCGAACGCGGGTGTGTCCCCGAAGACTCTCTTCGGTCTGGGCTGTGGCTACGTTGCAACTATCGACGCACCATGCGCGACCTCTGCTACTGCTAAGAGCGGCAGAAGTGAGAAGATAAAGATTGTTAAGTTTTTAAGTTTTTTTATTGAGTTTTTTATTAAGTGTTTTCATCAAGTTTTTACGCATCATCCTCGGAGTCGAGCAGGTGTTCGATGTGCGGGGTCCATAACCTAACCTAGCCTAAATGTGAAGGATCCATAACCTAACCTAACCTAAATGATCATGATTTCTAAGGTTGTTTGACAAGGTTATATACAAAGCTCTTCCCGTTCACGGTTTTACAACATCAGCACGTGACTGTTTCTTCGTTGTCCTCCACCATGGACTACCCAATGGCAATCCTTAGAGTTCAAAGGTAACCCCTCTACGTCTAGTAGAGATTAACAATTATGAAGCCAGCTCTCTAAAACTATGGAAATCGAGATCATATTTTATCCTTCTCTAACACAATGCCAGCTGCCTCACAGTTGACTGCTCTCACTGGCGAATCCCATCGCTTTCCTGGGCTATGGAGCGTCTTTTACGTGTTTCCGAATTACATCCCTCACCACCATCCTTGGCCCCTTTTCAAGGGGAAAATAGAACAGGCCAAGGATGTTCTCAAGAATGCAGCCCGGCAACCTTTAAGTTTACTTTTCTGTGAGGAATTCCGCGACTTTAGTAGAGCGCATCGCCGTCGCCCCCGCTGGCACCTGTGGATGAACTGCCTCTGTTGTTGTGGCAGATTGGGACAGAATCTGCAGCTCTGCGGCCCCTGGGAAAAGAAAGCGTTTGCAGGCTTTCTGAAGAGCTTACTTTTAAGGATGCCACTGCCATCTAGTTCTAGTTCTAGTTCTGGTGCTACGTCTCTCGTACTACGTCTTTGGTTCTACGTCTTCATCTTCCATTCTCACATAATCACAGAATGTAACCCTGTATAACAATCTATATCAATATCTTAGTAGTCACCGCCTCGGGTATCGTCGGTGACTTTCGTAGTCACCCATCATCCTCGGAGGCGAGCAACGGGTGCTTGTGGGGCTCGTTGTGAAGGATCCATACCCTAGCCTAACCATCTTCTAACTTCGTTCGGTACACCCTCGTCTTCCAGTCGCCCAGCGACTACGAATGGAATTCCCAGGCAAGAAGAAGAGCACATGGATGGAGTTCATCTTCGCGGAACTCCAATGTACTCGGCTTTGCGCAGAGATCATGTGCCTTATGTTGCACGGGAAGAGCCTCACACGGATTTTCGCGACTTGACGAGGCCCTTTGAACAACAGGCAGGATCACTGAACTATGGGCCACAGGAGCTGCGACTAAATGATTCGGTCGCGGGGGATCATGTTGACAACCCTTTTATTACGGGCACCGCCAATCCATCTTTTACAGCATCTGTTAGCACCAGTTTGCTACTTGAAAAAAGCTAAAAGATGCTCAAAAAGATGGGCTCTTGGTGCCTCCAATTTTATCTGCTGCAGTGCAGATCGTTTTGCGCGTTTGTGGTGCTGTTGCCTCAACAGTGCAGTGGCATCTTCCGTTTCTTGCTGTCTACTAGGAACCACGTGTCCGGGACCTGACATCTGGGCTGGCGATAATTCTTCTATACCTAGGCAAATGCTATGAAAGGAAAAAGTATACTCATACTCAAGGAAAAGTATTCTCATACTCGAGAAATTAGGCAGGTTCTAATTAGGAAATCAAGAAGACGTATACTCATACTCAAGAAGAAGTATACTCATACTTAGGCAGGTTCTTGGTAGGACAGAGCCTCCTTTCTTGAACACTTTTTCCTGTCATACCTCCTAGACACGGGTTACTTGGACAACCCGCTCTGTGGTTCCGGCCATGCAGGCTGTTGTCCTCCACGTGCCGACTCCGCGTCGATGCCTGCGTCCAGGATGTTGCTTTCTTCGAGTGCCCCATCGTTCTCCAGTTCAATCCGTCCTCTGTCGGAGGAAACGGTGTCAGCTTGTTGCTGCTTCAATGATCAACGACTTCGTACAGCCGCAGGAGCTCTTGTGGGAGGAGGAGGAGGAGGAGGTGCTTCTAGTATTAAGGGTTGAAGCATTTCATTTTTACAAGCCTTTTTTACTTGAGATGATTGCTACTTAAAAGTGAAATGAAAATGTTTCAACCTTTAAAAATAGGAGTCCATTAGCGAATTCTGCCCGTTATGTTCTCTCGGCAGTGGGGTGCGAGCGGTTGGCTTGTGCTCTTTTGTGCACTATGGGCGCTACTTTATGCTGCGAGGCGTCACTCCACAAAGTGGCTGAAGCAGCAGCACCAAGGCAAATACAAATTTAGGGCTACAGTTTTTATTACTATCCCATGTGAACTTTTAGTGACGGTCATGACCCTGAGCCAAATACCAGAGGGAGCCGGGCCCTGACTGATTTTTCTAGTTAGGTCTGCTCCACCAACCAATGCTATGTCATGTGAACCATGCTGAGTGGAGTTCCCACCTTTGATTCTAACAAATGCTGAACATTGCTGCCTGGGAAGAAACATCGGACGAAGAGGAAACGGAATCGGCTGAGGTCTAGAGGGATTAGACTCATCTGATCTTCGTTCCAACTAGAGCCTACTCTATAGCTAAACTAAGGTGAAGTGAGGCCACAACGTATCTAGTGAAGAGATTAGACAAAAATAATCTAGTGTATTGAGCCGTACAACACTTGTCGCTCTTGGATGAGAAAGTTTACATCTAGGCAGGACATGGTCTTCGGACGAAGCTCCACTAGACTATTTGAGGTTCCACTAAGCTATTTGAGGTTCCACTATGCTATTTGAGGTTCCACTAAGCTATGTGAAGTTCTAATAACGTAGTTGTTCTGGCTAGAGTAGTCGTAAAAGTCCGCTGCTTGTTAAAAATCTAGAGAAACGTCATGCTCCATGTCATGTTTTGCACTTCTAGAGAGTTCACATGAAGTGCATGACCAGGAGGATAATGATGGCTTTTGTTTAACATCTAAAGAATATATGTAGATCTCTCGACCTCGTCTTCGTTGTCAACTGGAATTATAGAGGCCTAGTACTACTAGCTGTGGCTCGTCCGTAATGGCAGTGTGGTCATTAAGGAACCACAGTAACTGTGCATCATGTCATCTAAAGAATATACTAGCAATTGTGCACACCTAATACCACGTGTCTGGATATTTGGCTTCGGGAAGCGATCGATTGATTGGTTTGCACAGCAGACTGCTGCAGATGTGATGCTTGTTAGCTTGAGAATGATTGAAAAATTGGGGACGATTCTGATGAGAGTTTTTTTGTGAAGACTTGGCGTGCTACAGAACTGTCTAATGTAATTCTCCTCAATTTCGCGCACTATGCGCGTGACTGCGGCGTCTTGGAATGCAAAAAAAAAAGCGGGACACCCGGAATTGCTAAGCCTGTGACCACCCACCGTCTAGATATTCTCTTGGACAGTAATTCTCTCGGGCAGTGCCGTAAGGTGCAGTAGTGGTGGCCATGATGAATGCATGGATGAATGAGTAAGATCAAATGTCGTCTTTTTTGTCCAGGTCGTCGTCGGTACTTATACTATAGATGTGCTTCTTCTCTGTCCACTCAGTGCGATCATGTACAGATAGAGCACTTTTTGAACTACACACTAGTACAACTACCTGTTACAACACTGGGTAAAATAATATAAAATCTTCCAAAATGATGAACCTGTAAAAGCTGCGTAATCCCAATCAACCTGTTGTAGGAGGTACTAGTGTAGTAACTATTCACTAAAAAGTTGTACAATAATCTTCAATAAAAAACTTGACTCTACTCATACCTTCAAAAAATGGCCGATCTCACTTCATTGCTACGCGATGGCACATGCGGTCCCACAGATGAGGCGTTGGAGATTACCGATAAACAAGAAGAGATCGCAGACCATCTTCGATCTGGAAAATTCGAAGACCTAGTATCCAATTATGGTGGAGATGGTTTGGATATTAGTTTCCCAGGGACATCTTAGGCAGCCTGCCGAATAGATTTACATCACCAAACAGCTGCCCTTTGTTCTTCTATTTCACAGATTTCATCTCTGCTGCCATTTTGTCTCGACCGCGGTCACGAAGGGCCATGACACAGAGTTCATCTTGTTGGTAGTTTAGTACTTGGTAAACTACGACTACTATCTTGTTGGTAAGTTATTACTTAGGAAACTACGACTACAGGCTCTCGTTGGTTTACAGGTTCTACTTTTTTGTGGAGCTTGTCACATCGATTCATCCTGCCGGTAGGTGCTATATGCCTATTTGGGATGCACAGAATATCAATAGAATACGACTACTATCATCTTGTTGGTAAGTTAGAGTACAACTGGGTTACAACTTTAATACTATATTATATTATAAGTTAGAGTACACGTGGGACCCTGATCTGAGTCGTGTTCTACTTGATCCCTGTCTAATGTGAAGCGCACAAATTCGATGCCTCGCAGAAGGAGCAACTGGCCGAGGCGGCGGGGAGGGGCGGCGAGCAGTTCATGTGTCTCACTGGACGCGATGTTAAGGCTTGGCAATTTCTTCCTTTTTCAAGATGAATCTATCCTCTATGTAGATATATGCATATAGTCTTTTTCAAACTATATGGCCACTAGAAGAAATTTTTACCCTTGTATGATTTTGTACCTTCACTTTCTGTTTTTTTTGGTTTTTTCCTAGTTAGGTTGGCTCCACCACTATGAATATAGTCTTTTTCAAGAAGTAGATGAAGCCCCGACCACCTCCTAAGGTAAAGGTGTTCAGGAAGGAATGTGACCTAGATTCATCACCATTACCCAGTGCACGGCTCTTCTAATGCTGGTTCGTTTTCGAAGGAGAGTGATTTTTCGCGACTCGCAGCTCGACAACGTGCCGTGAAAGAGGAGGAAGCACTGCGAGAAAAAGCAAACCTGGATGCAGACGACCTTTTACTGCAGAACTCTCGCTTAAGGCTCCTTCAGGAAATGGAAACCCATCTTGCTTCTTCCCAGATAAGTAATATCTTTGGTGCCCCGTTTCATTTTGAAGGGACAAAAAGGAGGGTCGCATGGAGCAATTTCTACTAATCGGGATAGATTTTTTCGAGAAGATGAAAGATCTTCGTGTTTTGCACTGCCTTGTTCTAACTCGGGTCAAGATGACTGGAGGCACGGCCGCAACAAACTCTTTGAATAGTGCGTATGCTAGTAACGCAGCAGACGCCGCTGACGTAGACGAACTGACACTATTGATTATGATTTTTTGGAAACTATATATCTACTAGATAGACTCATACATCTCGAGATAATTGCAATGGGGTCATGTATGAGCCCCCGCATTGTCGGTAGATTTTTTCACTCCTCTAGAAGACTTCGTTTTCTTTCTGTGGTTAGAGTCTTCTGGGAAATACTTAGAACAGACTAGATCTAGAAGTAGGCCTGACGAAGATACTGTAGCTATAGGATACGTCCTGTAGGACTACGCTCAGCATAATTAACTACTCACTTACACTACTAGCTACAACATCTCCAACTTGCTACAAGCTTTTTCCGGTAGCGAAGAAGGTGTCTGATGAAGATGCTCTATAGGTTACGCCTATCCGGGTACTGTATAGGTTCCGGCTGCTCTTCTGTCGACTCAAGAGAGAAGCATCTTCTAACTCATGGGAAAAAAGAAAGGCACAAATGCGACGAGAGGCACAGATGGCCCAACACTGGAAGAAGCTTGGACATGGCAGTCTACGAGACATCGCAAGCGAAAGGGATTTTTTCACGGAGGTAGACCAACTCTAATTCTGGAGACGAATTTTCAAAATTCGAGAACAGGGTTAGTAAGGTTGTCACACATTTGATTTCATTATACATGGTAGGACCACTAGGCTCGTTTAGTGTTCTTGTGAATGTGATCCTTCAGCGTGAACGTGTACCGTTTACTATCTCAGGTAAAGCCCCATGAGCGTTCTGTGGTTCTCATCCACGACACGGGGAGACCAGTTAGGGCCACCGCTGACGCATCCTCCGCGTCATCCTTGGCTTCTTTCTCAAGGGGAGAAATAAGAACTATCCAAGGATATTATGATTCTCAAAGAGGAGGATGCGACATGGTTGTAGCTCTCGTCCTCTAAGTATAGCGCTGTTTCCTCTTATCTGCGGGAGTTGGCCCCAAAGCATCTAGAAACAGGCATCTTCCAGCTGGCTGAAACAAAAGCCTACTTTCTTCTACAAATGCTGTTACGGCTCAAGTATGTGTACAATTAAGTAGGTATGTGTGTAGTGTAGCGCTTTTGAGGCTAATCCTAATACAACATCAGCCACCTCCTCTAGTAGAATAGGTAAAATTATCATCGTGTATACGTGTCAATCTTTATACTGTTTTCTTCCTATAATATTGAAAGAATGAGGCTGAGAAATGAATTAGAATAGTCACCGGGGCCCAACAGGGCACATAAAGGGACGTATTCTTGTAGTTAATGCTTGTGCTCAAAGTTAGTTAAAATAGTTCAAAATAGTACAGTTCATAGTTCAAAATAGTACCATCACTGATTCCGTGAACTCCGTGAGTTTTTCTTGTTGTGTGAAGGCTTGTGAGAGTGAGTGTGTACTGTTAGTTTTAGTATAATGTATAATGTATGATCAGTGCTAGTGCTCCGTTTTCGAAAGTGTTTACTCTACAAAAACAAGTTGATGAACTAAACTTCTCTTGCGCTAATCTCCGACATTCCAGATGGTGGCTTGCCTCTTCTTTTCGTGTTGCGTCACGGAGAAGTCATTTAAGGTTTCTTGGTTAAAGTAGGTGTTCCTGTTCTTACCGTTTGTGTTGCTCCTCCTAAGGGAGAAAGGCAGAACAAACGGGAAACAGAAACGCCAAAACGTTACCGCTAAGTCATATGTAGGATTTCGAGAGGGATCCTGTGCGATCCTAGTATGACCACGAGGAAGCTAGAACGACTGCTGAAAGCACGAGACGCGTTCGGGGAGGGTGGAAAAGATGATAGCAGTGACGGTGAACATTCTGGGGACTCGGATAATACGGATAATGGTGAAGAAGGTGGAAGACGGAGACAATTACTCTTTGAAAGATACAAGTGATTCAGCATCTTCTTTTGAAGAAAGATAATACTGATTCATCTTCTTCATGAATTCTCTATGACTCATATTTTTTTTTTTGTCCTTTCTATCCTATCCTATATGAGTCCTCCGTATGACTTCAAGAACTAGGGGTTAGTAGTTTATTTAACTTGTATTATTGTAGTCCCCCCCCTGCAACTTTCCCCTTTGCACACTACTTCAGTGTAAAGCGGGAATTGTAGACCCAGGTAGCAAAAGATATAACCTCATGCTAGGTACTACATGAATGAATGAAGTCCAATAAAGTGTTGAGTTCTTTTTTCATGAGCATCATGATTATGTTCTTATTCTCCATGCAGGATCCATGATGAGCTCATCGCCAGATATAGGAATTATGATATCGGAATTATGATCTTGTATCGCCAGTGGTAGAAGACACGACCAGAGACGCGTGACGATGACGCTGATGCTTCCGTTTCTCAGCCAGTATAGGAGAGGGCGGATCCTGTTGCATTGGTGGAGAGAAATGAGAGATTGATGAAACTCGCTAAAAGTAAGAAGCGAGAGACCGTACTATAATTTCGGAAAAAACAAGCAAAAGGCTACACAAAGCACTCTTTATAAAAAGAAGCTTGATCCACTGTTGTTCTAGAGAAGCCAAATTCTTTTTTTGTCTAAGGTCTACCTGATTATCTACTTTATACTCATAAACAAAGGAAAAGGATAACTCCTCATCATTTACTTTATTCTGAGTAGATGGGCGATCATTTACGTTTAAAGGATGAAGATGGCTCGTGGAGTAGACTACCACTACTACTATTCCTACAACTACTACATTTTCGTGGAACAGCTCGGTGTGGAGTAGACTACTAACGACGACTACTCCTTCTACATCGTCGTGGAAGAACTCGTCCTCCATCCACACGGTCCTCCATCCACACGTCACGATGACCTCACCTACTATGGTCCAGCAGCTAGGTGCGCCACCGCCACCCGACTTGCTAGGAACCAGTCCCAAAAGTCCATCAAGGGATATTGTTCCTGAGATTAAGGCTCGAACTTCATTGGTGATCACTTATAAATTTTTAGGGTCACTGACACCGAAGAGGAGACCTCCTGAGGGAAAAAGGGAAAGCAGGGGAAGAGGTGGGTGCAGTGCAGGACGTCTTGCCCCTTCAGCATCAGTGACCACTGACTGCTGACCTTTAATCAGAGTCCCGGTGGAGGTTCGAGGCCTGCGGGTGAACGTGAAAACAAGGATTTACCTGGAGTTGGGGCAACAAATTATGAGCGGGTCGTAGATGATAGTAATTTAGAGCGTGTACAAGTCGCATCACTTCGTAGATGATAATAAAATGTAGATGTAGTAATGTAGATCCCCCTAAAGATAGGACAACTTGAGGCATTCTTCTCCATAATTGTAGCCTCTATGCTCCCAGCACGCACCGCACTAGTATTTTTTCACTGAAAAACTTGAACTTCATTCAATTCTATGATATAGATTTTCCCCTTCCATGGTTTTTTTCACTCAAAATATACTTGAACTAGTTCATTCTATGATATCGATTTTCTCCTTCCATGGTTTTATTTCCTTTCTCTCACTTCCCCTTCTATGTATTTTTCCCCTTCCATGGTATTTTTCCCCTTCTATGTATTTTCCCCTTCTATGTATTTTTCCCCTTCTATGTATTTTCCCCTTCTATGTATTTCCCCCTTCTATGTATTTTTCCCCTTCTATGTATTTTTCGCCTTCTATGTATTTTCCCCTTCTATGTATTTTCCCCTTCTATGTATTTTTCCCCTTCCTCCATGGTATTTTTCCCTCTCACTTACAACTCTTCTTCTCTCGACGCAACCATTATAATTACATTCCCCAGTACTTGTCCGCGTCCTTTCTTTTCTAATTCCCTAAGAAAACGGTTCCTCCGGAACTCCAACGTGCTGTGGCGATAGAAGTATGGCGCGAGGAACCCAATTTGGGGAAGATACGACGTTTACTAGCCCAATATCCCGGAGAAGTGTCGCTATTCTTCCACGATGCGGAAACAGGAAACACGTCTCTGCATCGCTTTGCATATTTGGGCTGCATCGATCTATTTTAAGGATCTATTTTAAGGATCTATTTTAAGGATCTATTTTAAGGATCTATTTTAAGGATCTATTCTAAGGATCTATTCAGGGATCTATTGCAATGTAGCTCTCACTGCTTCAAAGCTTATTTTGAGGCTGAACGGGTGGTGGTGATGGTGTATAAACGGTCAATTGGAAGTCTATTGAATGGCTCAATTGCATCGATCTGTTTTAAGGCAATCTGCCGAATAGAGTCGCATCATCAAGGCTCAAGTGGTGTGGGTGATGTTGTGCTTTGAGGCTCTTAGGCTGAACTTACTGATGTAGATGAAAAAATGACTGGTCGTGTATGTTTTAGATGTAGTTGTTGTGCATCCACCATTCCGGCCGCATACATAGATGCGAAACGCTATGCAAGAGGCACCATGTTGACTTGACAAGGATTTTTAGAAATCGCTATTTATCGCATGACTAGAAAGAGCCTTATCGCCAATCCACGAATCTAGCTGTACGAGAGGGAGGTAGGAGACCCTACTTATGGACCCTTATAATAAAAAGAGCAAAAGTTGTCTGCGAGGAACTACAAGAAACCCAGCATCGTATGTCTAATCTCTGAAAGTGGTACTGCAGGAGACTGGGTGTACAGTGGACGCCAGAAACGCGCTTCAGAGGACAGCGTTACACCTAGCGTGTGAACGGGGCCAACGCTTAGTCTGCGAGGAATTGATATTATGACTGGGTTTTGGTTTTTTTATACGAGGGGTTGGAGTTGGTCTTGGATTATTGTGAGTGAGTTTGAGTTTCTTTATACAAGGGCTTGATCTTGTTGGTAGTAGTTTATCTAACTTGCATCTCCTCCTGGCAGTAGTTTAGCTAATTTGCATCTCTTGCTCTTCCTGGTAGTAGTTTACCTTTAATTTGCGTCTCCTCCTGGCAGTAGTTTAGCTAATTTGTACGTTGAGCACCGCTTCAGAGCTTTTTTCTCACTTATTATCCTCAAAAGACTTCTTTCATCTCTGTAGTCCCACAATATTTCTTGAATTTCTAAGGTCTACATGCTTCTTGCCTCTCTGTGGAGGTAGTGCCTTGCATTTAGGAAGACCTTTCCATAATTGTACAGCTCGGACCCTTGATCCTTGCGTGACCTTCTAACAGGAGCCCAAAAAGCGGATGTGAACGCAACAAGTGGAGGTGGAACCACACCCCTGCACTACGCTTGTCGCAGTCAATTAAGGGTTTCCACATTGCATCCTGCACTAACATCCGTGACTCCTCTCCCACTAAGAAAATAGTCAGGGAAATTGTTTGGAAGCAATAATGTTGGAACCTCTAAGTGAAGCACTTTCAGTGGTTGAACTACTCCTCCAACAGCAGGGGATTGCGATCGACGTCGAGGATAACACAAGGCGAACGCCCTTGCAGAGCGTGCCCGAAGGCTGTGATCTCATTTTAAGGCTTCAGATCTACAACCATAAGTACCTTTGAGGGTGTTATTAGCTGGGTCTTATTTTACCACTCCTAACCTTCTGCCCTTGACATAGCCCAACCTTTCAGGCATCCAACTCTAAGACCAAGGGACCGCCTACAGGCCTTTTTAGAAGGGACTATGCAAGACGACGAGTTTGATGCGTGAGGCTGCAAGTATGATAGGGCTAAAGACTGGAGACGAATACCAGTGTCGTGTCTGGTCGCATGGAGAAGAGGGGAGATCAGCGGAGGTGTATAGAAGAGCACATATTACTTTGCAGCTAGAACTAGAAGTATTTCATTGAAATTGACAGTCATGATGCGAGTGTGTGTAGAGAAGATCGATGCTCCTTCAGCATGCAAAGCTCTTTCCGGTGTACTTATACTGCTTTCGCTCTACGATTTATTTGTACTCTTACTTACTCTGCTCATGATGAAGATGCTTACACTTCGAAATTTAGCTGCGACGCATTACAGTGAAGCTACTTATTACGATTACAGTGAAGCTACTAGTAGTAGTAGATGAAGTTGTGACGACATCAACGGACAGATGAACCCAGTAGTACACGAAGTCCAAGTTCTGAGACTTCAGTGATGACTGTGGCTTTTTTCGATCGATTTTTTCGAATGATGGATCGATATTTCTCTCCTAAAGTTTTCAGATGGTGCATACCGCATGATCCTGCCTGATGATTGAAGATAGCCGTTGCAGCAGCTCGCTTTCCAATGGCACGCAGAGATGAGAGATGAGTGGTACTATCCTATGCAACCTAGATATAAAGCCAAAATCTGTTATCATTATCATACTTTTCTACTTCAGAACCTTGATAGTGATAACAGATTTTCGCTTCATACTAGATAGTATCATGCTACTCTATCTGAGCCAGCTAGTAGGTGGCACTTTGGCCTATGTGTGAAGGTGGAAGAAAATACTGAGTGTGAGTGAGCTAGAACAATATGATACTGGACCTGGGTCTGACGAGAGCTGTGTCAAAATAGAGATGTGGAGAGAAAGACCCTTGGAATGGTAGTTTTCATCCGAAAACATGTTGTTTTGACAGACTAAGGAGCGACGCGGAGCCAGCCACTTGCTAAACCTAAAATCAAAGGAGCACTCAAATTGAAGATTTGATTTGGTACACAAAGGAGTGATTCAAAGAATACAAAGCGTCTAAGAATAAATTTCTTTTGAATTAGCACGAAGATGCGCTCCTCATCGTCCTCTCTACCTCCGATGATGGGGAGTCAAGCAGTCCACTTAACGGATTTTTCAGCTGAAAGTTCCAAACCGCCAAGACCATTAGCATCTAGTCTGAAGACTCATCGCGCTTGCTACAACTCAGCTGGAGGAGGTGGATCGTTCTTCGGAAGTAAGCATCATAGACAAGGAAATCAGTACAGCTTTATTTTAAGGATAAGACTTATAAGTTCGAGGTTCCTGTTGCCGTTTGTTTTGCCACTGTCTGCTGAGGAACGAGAAAAGCATAAGAACAAACGGGAAACAGAAACACCAAAACCGTTCTAATTATTGTGGAAGATTCTTCCTTGTACTCGAGTTTAGATCGCGGCGCGCATGAGATGAGCAGATTTATTGAGAACAGTGATGCTTTTGACCCATTGAAGTGGTGCAATAAAGCGGGCATCTGCGAGGGATTCAGGTATCACAAAATCCTAGCTCCAGTGGCGTTCGCTTGGTGTTTTTTCCAGCTATTAGCGTTGCTTGCACAGTCGCACTTCGTATCCGAAGTTGGCTCGCATGCAGAACGCTATCAGCGGACGGTGGCGGCTAATTTTATGCGTAGTTTGGTGGCCAATTTTTTGTTTTTTAGCTTTTCATCCGTTTTTTGATTTGGTATAGTACCAGCATTATCATGCGAACGTAGCATAGAGAGCGACTGAGGCATGATCACTAGCAATCTCATGCGAGTAGAGCATAGATTTAGTGACTTAGGCATCTCAATCGCTTCTGCGAAGGTATTCCCGCTAATAGCTGCGGTCCAGAGCATGTCGTGAACGGCGTTTGCCTGGGTCCTAGTTGGGGCATAGTATACGACCAGATAATATCTCTGAGTGGAAAAACGACTACGACAGGCGGCAATGGATGTTACGTCCTCTTAACTGTCTCGTTAATACAGACCTCATCCATGTGGTCATACTTCATCTTTTCTGGCTCTTCAATGGCCTGGAACGCTCACCGCCTCCTAGGTGAGCCCACTCCTATCCTATCTCAGAGTGTGCAAGATTCCTTTATAACTGTACAGTTTGTCATTCTCAGAGTCGTCTGCAAGATTCCAGGTCTACTCACAATTACCGAAAACGAAAAAATATGGAGATGAACGAAAGGTAACTCATACTGTAGACTAAGAAAATACGCAGATGAGCGAAAGGAGGTAACTCATGCAGGCGTACTTACGATAGGAGAACGAGTACCTACTATACCAGGTAAAGTATTACCTGCTTCTCTTCTAACCATTGCAGCCAGGAGATAGTTTGGTGATCATGCCGGATAAGGTTTTTTCGTTTTCGGTCTCCGCAGACGATCGCAAACCGACTTTTCTTGTTGGCGTCGAGCCGCAAAGCCCTAACGCGGATGCAAGATACAAGTTGGAAGTGGTAACATTTTTTTGGTTTTACCTAGACGTGGTCTACATGTTGGAAGTGGTATGTTACCTACACCTATACGTCTGCATGTTGCGTCGAGTTACTAAAAATGGGAAGTCGTGGTACTTAACATTTTTAGACGTAGACTGAGTTACTACAACAACAAATGGGAAGTCGTGGTAATATTTTTAGACCTAGACAACTATATTTCCACCTACAAAGAAACTGGAAGTCGTGGTAAGATACGAATCCGGCTTGAAAATACGCCAGCAACGAGGAGCATCGATGATATCTACTGCATGTGTCATATCTACTGCATCTGTCCCAAGCAAATATGTACCAACTCAGACTCATCCCTCCGGTGCGCCTATCTACTGGATGCGAACGCCAAAGCTGAATATTGAACGGGTGTCTAAAGGTCTAGAAACTGGTGTTTTTGTAGCCAACGCAGGTCCTTGGGCAGGAGGCCGTGTACAGTTCCAAGGTCGACTGGAATTGGTTCCGGTTCCCGATGAAGCCCAGTCTAATGATAAGGCATGAGCTTCTACTTCCTCGGATTCTAATGATAAAGCTGTCCTCGCCAAGAAACAAGGAAGGTTGATATTCAAATAGGTAGCAAGAAGAACTGGGAACAAGATTCTAATATACCTCGTTCTTTGACATTCACTCAGGCTTCTAATATGAGGGCTAGCAGCGAACAAGAAAGCAGACGTGACTCATCGTCGAATAATCTCTTCCGTGTTTACGTTGTGGACAGTCAAATCGCCCATCTTGGAACGGTTCATCGACAGCAGAAGTGCGATTTTCCGAGTACGTGGGAGAATTTTTCGAATCGACTTATGATGGATCCTCTCTTTCTACGTATAATAGATGGCTATGACTACACACCTCTCTTCCTCTTCTTCTTCTTCTTCTTCTTCTTCCTCCTAGAGAAGTCAGAAGAACTAGGAAGAGGACCGCTGGAGTGAGCAATAAAGAGCTGTAGCACACGTACTACTTGTACATGTAAACATGGATGGGGAAGGTGATGTGTTGCAACACGAACATGTAGTAGTTGTAGATGCAGCACTAGAAGAAGAGAACCTGGCTGCTGTTACGCGTAAACTATGTTGTGTTTTTGGCGTAGTCTGCTGTTACGCGTAGCCCTCTTTGTATTCTGCAACCATGTTCGTCCATCTGCTATTTTCGATGGATCGCATACTATGTTCCTATTCTTCCTCCAGGATCTTCATGATGACCAACAGTCGCATATAGCCTTCTTTGTATTCGAGAATGAAACAAAGGACGACGACGTGTGTTACATCTACTCTAATCACTGCGCAGAAAATCTATTTCATTGTCAAAGAAATGTAGGCTACATCTCTAATCACCGCGCAGAAAATCTATTCCATTACTTGGATGGCTTTTACTACCTGGTGCAGTTTTTTCTGGTGTCGCAGACGATCATGCTGCTACTGATCATGTGGAGGTTTCTACGCTTTGCTGATGGCAGCCGACTCTTCACACGTCTAGCAGTGGGAAAGTTTTGTCTCCAGGATTTCCCTCAGCAGTTCTTTTTTTATGAACTGACTGTTTCCAACGTAGTACTGTAACTGTTTGGGGCAAAAGTATAAGTAAGAGGGTAAGATTATAGAAGAACGGTCATGAGTGTCGGTGGATGTGTGTATTGGGCTGGGGAGATAATCAAGATATACTAGCTGTATCATAGTCTACCGCTTGTTTAGCTGAAGCTTCATCTGCAGTGGGGAAGTTTCTTCTCCAGAATTTCCCACAGCAGTATGCTCTTTATGGCTCTTTGTCAAAAATACGTACTTATCGGTAGAATTCCCCTCCTACCTCCCTCGTGTTCGTTTTGCTCTCCTTCTAACGAAAAGGACTCTATTTCCACGCTTGGTATGCGGAGAACGGGATGCGTTGTCAATTGTGCCTCTTCGAACCGGAACATTGCGAATTAGAAAACGAATTTCCTCTTAGCTGGCAGAACGCGTTGCTCCTCGTTTCACTCGTCGTCAGTGCGTTATCATTAAGACTACAAGAAATGCATCTTCCCAAGCATATTGATTATTCCGTTTCTCAAGGGGAAACGGACACCAAGATGCTCTGTCTTGCAGATGGATTTATGTTTGTTCTAATATCAACGCAGTTTCTGGTGAACCCGAGTGAGAACAAGACCGTTCTACAGCTGTATGATGGCTTGACGTTGTCCGAGGATGAGCAGATCTTTACGTTTTTCGCCCGAACGTTACTCTTTGCCCTCTCCGTTCTACCACTCAGCACTTTCTACTTATGATGGGATAGAAACATACTTATAAATATATACTCGTAATTCTCAAGCAGAGTAAGTGGTTGCGTCATTCAGTCAATGTCTTTCCCTAGTACACCCTACCATGTTGGTTCCCTGCCTACAATACATCACGTACCATTAGTTGTACTGTTCTCTCTTCTACTCTGAGAAGGAAGCTACCCCTATTGCGTGATCGGAGTCCCTACCCTCCTCTAATCAAGGTTATCTGCGCGCGATCGATCATGCACATGCAGCACTACTTCTTTCTTGGGCTCAGCGTGACAGTGCTCTGCGTATGCGGATGGTTGACCGCAGTCTTAGTACCCCTGTGCATCTGCTGCGATGACGACGAGCAATAGCCATTTTGTGATAGATGAGACGTCAAGGGCAGTTAGCCAGAGCCCTGCGGGCACACGGCGTTGAGGCCCTTTTAGTACTAAGTAGTTAGATCATCTCGTGCTGCTGACAAGATTTCTAGCACCATTGACAATATGATGAATACTTGAAAAGAAAAATCCAGTCGTCGATATCCATACTTCATGTAAGATGTTGTTGTAACGTGTCGTTGTACTGATAGCCACGACGGCTGCTCCATGGTGCATAAGAAAACACAAAACGAGTCTGCAATATTCACAGGAAAAGGTTTTTACTGCCCATAGTACTACACCACATTTTTACTCATTGTCATTCTGTTGTTTGCGAATTGCAACTCCACGTTAGTATATGCACGACCACGCTATACGCATGCCATGCCAGAATTACAAGACGGACCCTACAAATACAGTACATACGAAGATGAATGTCCTCTTTCGAACAGCATAGAGGTTCATTTTATGGAGATCTGACCAACTGATGTGGTCTTGTTCTTTGTTCATGTAGCAACCTCGCAGTGAGATCAAATCAAAAAGTGATGTCAATGCAATAGATCGGGAATGCATTCATGCTGATTCTTGTTAAAACCACAAGTTCTTGGACGAAAGATCTGCTATTCGAATCAATTCAAGTAGTCGACCTGAGACGGATGTAACAAATAAGACACGAACATATCATTAAGAACTTTGTTTGAAGACACAGCTCCTAGCAGGTCCTTACTCATGATGAGGATGCGCTCCCATTCTAGACGACTTCCATGATGCCTGAAGTACTTATCATGTGGGTCTAGCAGGAGGCAAAAGAACATAAGAAAACTGAATGTCGTGGTGGAAATAATGGCACGTCGTCCAGCTGAGTCTTGATTCTCTGCCTGCTTCTGCGTGGGCATTGGGCCAGAATGGTCATCGTGCTGGGGAGGTCGCGCTAGGCCACGGACCTTGAGGGGGGCGTTCTAGTGATACCTGGGAGACAGTGCTGCTGTGGAATAGGCAATATTCAAGATGCAGCGGTTGATGGGAAGAGAGGAGAACGTGATTGATGGCCCAGAGGCCAGGGGGCTGACGACCGCGAAGACGAAGAGGCTTTGCGCGCTGAATATCGTGGACCCTTATGTTGACTGGGAGCATTTGAAGAACTGGCTCAATCTGGCTTTGGCTGGTCGAGGCGGCCCTACCTTCGTGAAGATTTTCGAAGGAGTGGGAAAGAATTGGGCTTCGCTGGAATTTGACTCGGTCGAAGATGCGGACCGAGCAATCAAACTTGCGAGCGGCTTGATCTTTCATGGAGCAAAGCTGTACTTGAGGCAGGACCGCGAGGATCGTGATCTTTTAGCATCGTGCGAATGCTGTGCGGCACCTCGTAGAGCAGCTGCAGTAGGCGAATGGTGGGGCTCCACGTGGTTTTGCACCAGTTGCACCAGTACTCCTTAATTTGAATTTCGTTTTCTTTCCACGTGGTTTTGCACCAGTTGCACCAGTACTCCTTAATTTGAATTTCGTTTTTTTTACAGTAAATATTGATTTGTTGGACTACATCTAGACTTCATGCAATAAGGGGTTAGTAGTTATAGTGTTCTCAATTTCAATTTGTTTCTATGATCAATTTCTTTGCTCAGAAGTAGTAACATTGATGATTATTGAATCCTACGGATATCCACCGACGACCTCTTGTCTTTCAGTTCCGGACGAGCTGCATGATCTTCCCTTGGTTGATACGCATATGCATTTGGAGTACATATTGGATGATCGCTTTGATTTGCCTGACGACGCCGTGCTTGCTTCGCTCTTTGACCTCGCGCTGGACGGGCCATTTGCTGTGATTACCTCCTGCTGCGACGCGTTCAGCATCGAGACCACAGTGCGGCTGGTGCAGTTGGGGGCACCCCACGTTTTTGCGGCCTTTGGCGCACATCCTAAGAGGGCACTTGGCGACTGGGATTCAGACATGCGGGAACTGCTGTTGGATGGAGTCTCCCGTTGCCCGCCCAACAGTGTGGTGGCCTGGGGCGAGTGCGGCCTTGACTTCGCCGGATACGAACCACTGTCGAAATACCAAGCAGAAATTGCCGAGCAGAAGCGGATCTTCCGAGAAAATATCCAGATTGCAGTGGACGAACTAAAGCTGCCTATGCAACTGCACTCGCGGGATTGCGAACAGGATTTCCTCGACTGCCTGATAGAGTACATGCCTCGCTTACATCCTTTCCACTGGCACGCGGCGATCGCGTCGCCCGCCGCCTTGGAACGAGTTCTTTCTCTCTTTCCCAATGCCTATTTCGGTATTGGCGGCTACATTGCGTTCGGCGATGCCAGGTCCTGGTCCTTGCTGAACCAAATGGAGCACAGCTCAAAAAAACCTATCACGAGTACGGACCCAGTGGACTCTCCAACGGCCTCACCACGGAGTACCTGTAGCACTCTGAGCACGACCGCGTCTTCAAATAGTTCTTCTGATGAACATTATGAAAGTAGTGGCAATACTAGCAGTAGCGGAACAAGCAGCTGTGAGAATGTTGCGACAATTTCATTTTCTGCTTTGCAGAGTGATGCAGCAGAGCATGATGTATTAGTTCTAGATGAAGATTGTCATTCAGCAGTCTCCTCGTCTCCTGGACCTGCTAGCGGAATAGAGCAACTTGACGACGATTCTCGAGACTCAACTACTTGTAAACCTCTACTAGAAGACTCAACGACCTCGAAAAAACCTGTAGAAAACGAAACGGTAGACTTGGTTGAGATGGTGCGACGGCTGCCGTTGGATCGCATACTGTTGGAAACGGATTCCCCTCATTTCACGGTCTTTTCGGGAGGTCCAGCAGACGTTCTGGAGGTGGCTGCTAGCATAGCGGGAATCAAAAATCTGAGCGTCGAAGAAGTCGTGCGCGCTTGCACCGAAAATGCCAGAAGGCTCTACGGCATTGATGCTCAGCGTGTTGCGACTACTAGAAGTCAGAACCAGGGCACTTGTTCTCCTGGAAGCGTGTCGACGTCCTCAGGGACCACGCGGCTGTCAGCCAAAGAGATGAGGTCGGAAGCGTTGCCGAGGATCTCGACCATGCCATGGGCCAGTAAGCTTGGGCCGAGCCGTGCTACGCGACTAAAAATGCAATACCCGCCAAATGAAGTAAATACCTGCCAAGGAACAACGAACGAAAGGTTAAGCCAGGACAAGAACACCTCCACTTGTGCTGACCGCCTTCTTGCAGAAGCGCAAGACGAGGTCGCAAAGTGTGGCACAGCAGAGGAGAACGCTTTGCTGATGACGGGAGAGAACAAAAACATAGCGCTTTTTATCGACGCTGATGCCGCCGGAATGTTCCTGCATGCTGATGCGCGAGCCTCGAGAACCGAACTAGTACACGAGACGCAAAGTAGGTGCATGGAAGATGAACACAGAAGAGCAGAAAGAGAACGGGAGAGTTGTTGTAAGTCGACCACTGAAGCAGATCAGGTTGTAGATGCTAGTGATGCGGAATCATCTACTGAAGATCAACGGCGGAAATTCAAAGCTCTTTGCTTCGCGGCAAAGACGAACGGCCCCGTCGGTGAGCCTCCACCAGTGGGCGCCTCTCTCCTGGATCTAGATCTTTCTGATTATTGGTAGGTCCTCTGCGTCCTCGCACTGCCGCGCGAAAATTTTTCATACAGTTTCTATGTACATCACATCAGCACGAGCACCTGTAATATGACTAACCTGTGCTTACGTTCTTACCCGAGGACTTGCCTGTCTTAATCTCAAAGAACCTATACATCATAGCCTCTAGTTCTTTTAAATTAGCGCTCAACATAATTAAATCTCTTATTCTCAACTCATCCTCAATGTCCTCGCACTTCCTTGTCTACACGGAGATTCTTTTTGAATATCCCCATTCGATCCCGACCAACTACATGGTACTTCTACTTTGTTGTGCTTTAGCAAAAGCTCTTTCAAGTCGCTTATAATTGGCTTTACATGAAGATAAGTGCAATCGAATCAAAGCCATCGACGCCAACCCAGGGCAAAGTAAGAGGTCACGAGCATGATGTCCTAGTATAAGCGCGGTTCTCGGCATCACACCTTACGTCGAAGCGTTTGCCTCTGTGATGATAGTACAATCACGATTAGAATGCTGCCGTTCTACTCTTCTATAATGAAGAAGATCGAGCTGGACGATGTGCTAGTAAGTGAGCAGTCAATGTCTGTCAAGGTCTCTTTCTGTGTGTCAAGCAAGTCTTCTTCAGTCAACCACTCTCCTTCTTTGTCGGCACAAAAACGTTTCTCAAGAATAAAATATATCAACAAGTGAAGAAATCTTCAGCGCTGTACTATTGTGCCAAGTCAACTCTATCTTAAGTATTTCACAATCCGATTTTTGAATTTCTAAGCAGGAACACTGGTGAAGCAGATCATCCATCAAAATTTAAACACTGATACTTTCTACAACACAATTTAGAATTTCTTGAAACTCCCAAACCTCCCGTTGTAACAAAGTAGTCGTGTCGAACCACATCATCAACCAGAACAAGATGAAGCCGCTGAAACAAAGGAAGATACTCAGGACGTTCGCGTTCAGCTTGTTGTTAGGACCGCTTTCTGTTTTCGCACGACGACCACACCCATATGACCGGCGGGAGCGTCTGGCCCGCCAACAAATGATGAGTCGACTCGACAATCGATTTGGAGGACCTATGATCGATGAAAGGTTGGTATCATCCGACAGCGATAAAGCAGCAAGGTTAGACGCTAGCGCTAAGCCATCCGAAAATGATGGTGGTACTCCAAGTAGAACCTCGTCCAAGTCTGCCGCGAAAGCCTCGTCCTCCAAACCTGCCGCGAAAGCCTCCTCTCAGCCTGGAGGAACTTCCAAAGCGAAAGATGGCCTTGAGAACCAGCTGTCCACAGCCCAGAATGTGCTAGAAAAACTGATTCAAGGCGTGGAAAGTGCTATTTCATTCTCCTACCGCAGTGGAGCAGACGTTATTAATTCAGGAAGAGGAGACGGCAACGGTAATGTGGGTTTGGCCTCCTTTGTGGAAAATGAATCGATATATTACACGTTCAAGGGCTTGCGACCCAATCAGTCTCCTCCTATAGTGTACGCGTCTACGACCACGCCAATTTCATCTCCTTCTGCTGGTGAACAGTTATGGTCGGGACCTCCAAGGATCTACGAAGATGGGGAACCTATCACAGTCATCGAAGCGAGCTCCGCTCCCTCTATTCCTGGTCGAGAATCAAATGAAGCAAAGCAGAAGGCAAAAAGTAAAGCTGCGAGCAAAAATAAAGCGAAAAATACGGAGAAGATACAGGAGCCATCAATCACACCGAATTACCATCGCACTTCCTGGGATAATCGAAAGAAAGTGTACTTCATATCGCTGATAAATGGCCAACCTTGGTTCGACAATGCCGACTGTGGTGTTGCGTTCCAAGTGGAAAAGAAGCGGCATCCGGTCGACCGTAGGAAGTTGGACATCACTATTGATGTTGATCTCAAGTTAGCCCAATGCAAAAAGTACGATATTCGAGTTGTGGAAGACACGAGCATACGAGTCGTGGAAGATGCGAGAACGACCGGGAGTAGTGTTAAGATTAATGACGAAGGATGGACAATAGACATAGACTTCTACTAAGAGCATTCCTTCGGGTTCTGAGTGTTTTTCTGGAGTGAAAATGTATTAAAATTTTTTGAATAGCACGCTCTAACAAAAGGCCACGACCACGCCACAAGCACAAGTACCGTCTTCGGAGCTTACTCAACTTATGGCTCGAGGATACAATTCATTTCCAAGGGTGATTTTCTTCAGCTCCCCTCGTAGGATTCTGAAGAAATGAAGGCAAGAAACGAATTTCTTTGAGCTCTAAGCGACGATGATGTGTGGTACAGTCCCGAGCATGGGAAGCCTTTTTTCAAAGGAAGAAGTCTTTCTTCTAGTGAAAAGCCAGATGGCTTGTTCCAAGATGCAAAATTGAAGGGAGAAAGCATGTTGACCCAAGCTTCAGGGACCAAAGAACTACGACATTTTGACAAGGCTTTATTTCGGAAAATGCGCACCTTAACTTCAGGGGTTCCGAAGTTTCCGGATTTTGAAAGCGGTCTTTTTAACTTCCTGTCTCCGACGAGAAAGGAAGGCGCGCACCTACTGCAAAGTTTTGATCACGAAACCCTTGCTAATATCCTCGATCAGCGGCGTGGGTTGCCAGAAGTGGTCTTTTACCGGGATTATGTTGTCGATGATGTGGACGAAATGGAAGTCGAGGACGAGGGCGCTCAAGTCGTCGACATCAGAGGTTCCCCTTCCCAAGGGGGAAGCAAAAGAAAAAGAATGCACATGCAGGAAGAAGCAAGGGACGACGTTGATGCAGTCGATGATGAACAGGAGCGACAGCAACGAAAAAGAGCAAGATCAAATTCAAAATCCTATGACAGCACACGTTATAACTACACGGCTGCCCCCGCTTCTTGTCATGATGGGACACACGACAAGGCCGTTTCTTATCATGATGGTGAACAAGACGAGGATATTGAAATGGCCACGACAGCTGGTGCGAGTCGAACAGAGAAGGACATTCCACCTTCGCCAAGTTTTACCACTTCCCGGAGACCTGCAACAAAAAGAGTGGAGCTTTATCTAACGAATGTGATAGAGATGCTACAGGCGCTTGCAACTGCCGGTAAGAATGAGAAGAAGCATCGATCTGTGGAACTTCGTTTCACCAATGATAGCTACGAGGTTTCGCATTTGTCACTTCTGACAACATTAAGGCTTCCGCAAATCCATCTTCGCAAGCACCATCCTGAGACCCTTGCTCAGGGGGAAAAGGACCCAGGAAGATGCATCTCACGATGGATTTACATTTATGGAAGGTCTAACAACAATGATTCTGGGCAAAACGTTTCTAGAATCTCGATATCAGCTGGATCAAATGGCAGCTTACGAAGCACATGACTGGCAGGATACCGCAAATTCTGTAGTATTACATTCTCCTATGTTAAGGCTACCGCAAATCCATCTTCACAGGCATCCTGAAACCGTTTTAAAGAAGAGGCTGTAGGATCCGTTTCAAGAGGCTCAAAAAATTTCTGGTGGCTCTAATTATGGAACGATGGGACCTCAGATATTGCTCTGCATTCGATCGATTTTTTCCGGTGTCGACGAACGAAAACGAACTTAGCAAACGACAGGTGATGGCAAGGATTCAAAATTATGAGCAGCATGGTCTGTCAGGCTCAAAGGTTCTACTTTTAGCCATCTCTCTCAGTATGCATTATGTCTGCTTTAATGTGATACCTTTTTGCTATTGCTGACTGATGTTCCTTTCGGCTTAAAAGAATCAATAGGTACAAGAGAAATTATGGAAGGTACCAAGAAGGCTATCTTGATCTTCAATTCTTCATGTCCGTTGGATTTAGTAGGACTCATTTTGTCATCCGTAGAGAAGAGGCAGGTTTCCATAGGCGGGTTGAACGATCATAATCACGCCGCGATAGCTTGCGACACACTCTTCTAATATCTTGAGAATAGTAAAGTAGTGCACTCTAGTACTACTTCTCAACAAGAAGAACGACATCAACATCAAGGTGGAACTGGAAGAGCGAACCGTGAAAATATGTCACCGTCAACAGCCTCTGGACGAGCAGTCCAATATTCGCATGAAGAAGAATTCTCAACGGTTTCCCCGTTCCTTCCTGAAGAATTTTTGATTAACTTGCGCGATGCTTCAGATCAAATAGCATCGTCGCCCGAAGAACTACAGCACTCTGCACAACAGCACCCTGCCAAGAATGCGATGCATGCACAAGAAGGCTCGGAGAAGAACGTATCTCCTACAGGTACAATTCCTTGGCTGTCCACGTCCACCACACGAAGATCACGGGTTGCGTCACGAGGACGAACTCCCTTACAGTGGGTTCTCCTAGGTCTATTAGAGGACCAACACTTCCTTCTTGCTCCCTCAGCATCGTCTCCCTCTTCCTCATCTACATCGTCCTCCACCCAAGGCAGCGTCGTTGTCCCAAATACGATGTCTAGCACGTTCAGGATGGATGGTCGTACGTTAGGCGGATCCTTTTTTGGGGGTTTGAATTCCCCAGGTTCCAGCGGTAGGTGCAGCACTTGTTCTCCGGCTAGCGCCACCTCTGCAGGTGGCTCGACTTGTTCTCCAGGTAGCCCCACTTGTTCGCCGAGGAGCTCATCTTCTCCAGCTGGGTCATCTCCAGGTACAGCAGCTTCTTCTTCGAGTTCATCAGGAGGTCAACATGATTCTTCTCCAGGTACAGCAGCGTCAGCTTCAGGATATTTCGAATCACCATCCGCATTTGCGAGTCCTATTTCGGCGTCAGACCCTAGGAATGGCTGCGCGTCGAATCCGACTGCTCCTGCAACATGTATAGCTCGTGATTGCGCACACGCATCAGACCCTTCTGCTGCATGTGCAGCGGATGATTGCCGAACAAATAGTAGCCTCTCTCAGAGTTGTGCATCTTCGGAGGCTAGGAATGCAAATGCATGCGCTCAAAACTGTGGTGCAAATGACTTCCTTGGGTCCTTGAGACGGTGGCAGGTGACAATCACCGAATCGGGCTTAGAGCTCTTTTGTTTAAGGCTTAAAACAGAACTCATTTTTTTACCTCTAAACAAACTTGATAGAGTAGGAGTACCTTCTTTTGCACTGCCCTCTCTGCTTCAAAGCTCGTTCCCAAGTTTCACTTTCTTCTTTTTCTTTCTTGGGAATCCGAAGAAATGAAAGTCTGAAGAAATGAAGAATTACTCTTTTGAGCTGTCTAATATCGGATGAACATAGTGCAAGGCTAAACCTTTCGCTCAACGAAGAGGACGGTCCTGATCGCGGTGTGTCTGAATTCGCCCAACGCTTTCTCGTCTATCTTCTTGATACGCTGAGAAGCACTACTATTATATCTCCTGCTGATGTTACAACAAGAGCTGCTACTACTTCTTTGCTCAGCAGTAGTACTGCAGGAGCAACAACAACAACTCCTGTAGAGAAAGTAGAGGATGATGAAGGACAAGGAGAAAGAACGTCGTCAAGAACCACCACGTCGCTGGATCTGTTGCTCAGGAGACTAGGGAACGAGTCCTTTCGCAAGGTGTTTGGTACCATATGGAAAGGTATCGGAACGACGTGTCTCCTACCCTTTTCCTCAACCTGGGAATGGTGAGGTTGACATGAAAGTGGTTACATCTCCGTTTCCGAACATAATCAAAATCGAGGCCCTTGGTCTAAAACTGATTTTTGCCTGAGTTGTTCATATATCGTCCTAATGAAGCTCGAACCACATCATTATTTTATACTCTGCTGCTCGTTTTCTTCAAGCATGAGGTGGTAAAGTTTAAAGGGGCTCACTTTGTTGCAAATTTTATTCTTGGTAATCTCTCATGATTTGAAAACTTGACTCTGGCTCTACTTTGATTGAATCCGGCTTGTACTCAAATCTTACAGGCTTGAACGCTAAAGGCTGATATATTTGGGTTTCTGTGTATAGCTTCTTTTAGGCTGAAGCAAGATGATAGGCTGAATGTCGTTTCTATGCTAGTCATTCTGATTTGTTACATTGAAATGGTATAGGTGGACGGCACTGCATGGCAACGTTTGCTTGTTACTTGTAGTTACGCAGCAAGTGCTAGTTCTTCAGTAGGCCGACGTCTCATTTATCACGTGCATCATCTCTGCTTCTAGTACCAAGAATGTTTAGCTATAACCCGTGTATGTTGTAGCACACTTTATGAAACCACCTTGACAATTGTCAGTATGAAGGAAGAGCCCCTAGCACTTGACGCACTTTGTTTTTTCCCAGACAGTGAAGATTTACTTAGATTGTTTGTTTTTGATCAGATCTATCGTCGTCTTTGCTGAGAACCCTAGTGACTGTGGCATCTATGAAGATGACAGAAACCGACCAGCACCAGGGTACGATCAAGAAGATCCACTACTTCTAGCAAGTTCTGAACTGAAAAGTTGTACACAAGAAGATCTATCTGCTCAGATGACGTGATCTAGATCAAAAAGATCTTTGAAATCGAAGAGATCTATGAAATTGGACTGCTACTTACAAGTGAGTTACATCAAAGATCCATGAAGAAATATAAATGTAAGCTTCTGTGGTCACGAAAGATCTTGCGATCAATATGTTGGTATACAATAATTCCAATGTCTACTTTTAGAAGTTTAGTTTTAGCGCGTTGTTTACACCTGCTGCAGCTGCTTATGGCTTAGTGAAATTCCTAAAAATGCATCTCGTTCGGCTTTGCGCACAGGATATAAGCGCTGAGCAAACTTAGTCGAAACAATCTTCACAGCAGGTTGATCTTGAGTCTTAGAAGCTTTTCGCGTCGATCAGTTTTGGATACTGTCATTTGAAGCCTCGTTCTACTCCCCACATGGTGCTGCAAAACATCAACCGCACCAGTCAACCTAGAAGAAGTTTTTGAAGTAAGAACTTGAAGATCTGTAGTTGAAATTTGTAAAGAATCCATCGTCCCCAGTAAGTAGTATAGTTCATAGCACTCCGCCTCCTCTGCTTCTTCTAGCAACGAGATCATAAGGTAGTAAAGCTAAAGTTTATATAAAAAAGTAAACTAAGAACTGCTAGAACACTAAGAACTACAACACCAAGTTGTGAACTAGTACTAAGGAGCGTAAGCTGCTAAGGACCGAGAACTACTTCTCCTAGAGAGCTTCAAGAAAATGTACGCTTACGGAGTTCTAGCTGAGGGTACCGGGAGTGGCCCGCTCGGTCCCATCTTGTACAACCGCAATGCAGTCGACCCCAAAACAGGTAAGCCTGACCCTCGTGCCCTCCTTCGCGGCAGCCGCGACGAAGACATGGCCACCGGTTCCATTGTACAATTGTGGCGTCGCCAATGCCAAGCCGCACCAGATCGAAACGCTGTGGGGTTTCGTAAACTGCTCAAAGTCCACATGGAAGCGGATCCGAAAGACACGTCGGAGAGTCCGAAGAAGTTTGAGAAGCTGGAGTTGGCAAACGAAGTCACTTTCTGGAACGCACGGGAGCACTTTATGCGCGTCCGAGCAATCGCTTGTGCCTTGAAGGAAGAAAAAATGTTTTCTGCTCATGACAACAAGGTCGTGATCTATGCCGAAACTCAAGCGGACTGGTTGTGCTCGGCTTTAGCTGCAATGTCGCAGAACGTCCCGATCGTCACTGTGTACGCCAGTCTCGGTGCTGACGGTGCTGGATTCGCTTTGCAGCAGACTCAAGCTAACGTCGCGCTTGTGGACCTCAAATTGGCCAAAATCCTGAAAAAGATTCTCATGGAGCAAGATAAATCTGGGGACCAAGTGAGTTTCTTGCAAAACGTCATTTTCATTGGGTCCCGTGCTCAAGCGGACGCAGACACGCTTGCCTTCTTCGAAGGACGAGAAAAACAACAACCGGCCTCAAGCACATTTCGAGTTCACTTCCTCGATTCTTTGGTCGCAAAATACAATCATGACGATGGTAGCAATACTTTTCTACAAGACAGTTCTTGGATTGTCTCTACAACCAAAGCCTCCGATCCAGCCGTGATCATGTACACCAGTGGTACAACCTCTGCTCCGAAAGGTGTCGTTCTGTCCCATGGCAACTTGGCAGCTTTGCTGAATTCCACGGAGCCTATCCTGAAAACCGCGCCCAACGTACCGTCCGACGGAACTTATTTAGCGTATTTGCCTCTGGCGCACGTGATGGAGCTAGCTACCGAAACGACGGCTTTGGTGAACGGCTTGTCGGTCGTCTACGGCAGTCCACATACGATTAACGATAGTGGAGTGAAGCTAAAAGTTCCAGAATCGAAAGGAGACCTTTCGGTTGTGCGTCCGCACATCATGCTCTTCGTGCCTGCCGTTCTAGACAAACTTTACGCAGGATTGAACACAATTTTCGAACAAAGGGGAGGAATGGGTATACTACTTAGCACTACTTATACTAAGATATAGAAGTCTTACATGTTTAGTTACATCTAGAAGCAGTTTTCGATTTCGTCCAAGTGTGATGCAGTTATACTTTTAGTGTCACGGAAATTATGCCTTTTTTCTTGTAACTTTCTAAAGTGATCATCGATCATCAGGAGAATCTTTTGCGCTCCAATAAGACTGTCGTTAGACTTCTCGTTGGGATGTCATCTCCATGATATGCACAACTGATCGAAATCACCACAGCCAAATATCTCTACCTCGGTGCCTTGAAGAGTGGTAAACGGCGTTTGCACCGCAGTTACGCCACCAAAGCTGGCGATGGTCTCGTCGACCCCCTTGTTGGCGCCAACTGCTTCTATGAATCCCTACTCATGAAGAAGATCCGAGCCCGACTCGGTGGCCGCCTTTGCGCTACCGTCGCTGCGTCGGCGCCAGTCTCCAAAGAACAACTAGAATTTTTCCAGACTATCCTAGGGTGTCCGATGCGCCAGGCTTATGGGTTGACGGAGACCTGTGGAGCAAGCTGTGTCGTGGACTGGCGTGACAACACACCAGGAATGGTTGGGCCACCGACGAAGAAAACGGTATCTACTTTTATCCTACTTCATGATAGGAATGTTCAGGTATCTATAGTATCACAGAAATACTGTCAGACCACGTCTCTACGGTCACCATGAACGGTGATAACAGGGACAACAGCATGCATTCTAGTTCTTGTTTTATTCTTAGAAAGAAACTTTCAGCTTCGAAGATCTTCTCACTTTGTTGTAACTCTAGTAGAAGTACGAGGACCCAATTTTGATGAAAATAAGCAGTACGACCGGGTTAACTATATCATCATCATCATCATACAGGTCGTTCGCCTTTTGGATTGGGAGGAAGGAAATTATCGCAATAGCGATGTCAGAGATCCGAAGATTGCTGTGCCACGAGGGGAAATCCTCATTGGAGGACCCCAAGTCTGCCAGGGATACTTCGTTCCCGGTCGTAGTTTGGACTCAGAAAGTTTGAGACAGGAAGAACGCAAAGCTGTCAGCTCGTCCAAGAATGACGACAAGAAGAATGTTGGGGCTAATGAAGCTGCTCCGTCTACTGCTGCATCCTCTACGGTTGGTTCTCCGACCAAGGTGGATGACGAAGACGAAGAAAAAGTAGCAGAGGAGTTGGCTGAGAAAGTAGTCGCAGAATTGGCCACTAGCTTGAGTCTGACGGAAGCTGACTTGGAAATGGTGGGAAAAAATCGCGCTGAATTTTTCGACAAAGATGGCTTCCGTTGGTTCCACACGGGTGATATCGGCTGCGTCACCCCGTCTGGCTGCGTCAAGATCATCGACCGGAAGAAAGATCTGTGGAAAGGACCGCAGGGAGAATACGTTGCTTTGACTAAGGTCGAGTCGGCTTGCAAGTTGTCACCTCTGATCGAAATGTGCATGTGCTACGGTCTGCAGGGAGGTCAATATCCGGTTTTGATGGTTGTGCCGAATAAAAAGAACTTAATGGCCCAACAAGCCACGACAATCTCTCTGGAACAGCAAGAAGCTACTATCTTAGCCTCCATCGTAGCCGAGTGCAAGAAAGCGGGTTTGGTCGCTTTTGAAATTCCGAAGAAGGTAGGCATATGCGAAGGAGCGTGGACACCAGAAAATGGGTTGCTGACAGCGGCTATGAAAATCAAGCGTCCTGTCATCGCTCAAGAATATAAGTCATTGATCGATCGACTTTATGCGGAAGCCTGATATGCTTGATGTTGTACGTCGAGAGGAAGTAATGATAATCAGATGAAATGGAGCTTGTTACTAGCAATCAGAAAAGGTCGTTGTTGCTCGTCTTTAGTGTCCGGGCACTAGTGTTTCATATTTTTTTCTTCTGTCGTATTTCTCGTGAAGATCAACACGACATAGTATCCATTGTTCTTGTTGGCCGCAAACAAATATCGACTACATAGCAGCAAATGTTTTGGTCTTTGGCATGTTGACGTTTCTCTCTTCATCATGATCATGACGCACCACATATAATAGAAGTTTATATCTTCGGAATTCCACTATATCTTCGCATCTTCATGACTTCAAAACCTGTAACTTGCTTCGTATCTTCTTCTTCTTCTTCATCTAAAAACGGAATTTCCCGTCTTCATAGTACATGGCACCTGGAAAATCAAAGTTGTTTTCCATCAGTCACTATGACTTTGATGAAGCAAAGACTGTCATATACACGCGCCACACTTATTGACTAGCATATGTTGAAGCAAAGACTTTAATGACCCACGACTGTGAAGAAACGAAGATCAAGATTAACATAATAGGAATTTTCAAAAATAACCATACTTACAAGAAAACTGTACGCATTTCAATGTCTCTCTCTTTCCCCTGTAGAAATGATCATTGTTGGCGCTTTGGCTATTTTTTTTCCAAGTCGGCCGGGCTTCTCTACTCGAAGGAGTAGATATCTTTAACATCCCTCAGTGCTGCTCTAGACCGAGGAAAAAAAAAACCGAGGTCTGGGGCGAGAGACGGGGATGCCCTGAACTTGAACTTGAACTTTCCAATCCCGAAGGAATTTATTGAATCCCAATTGAATCCCAAAAGATTAGAAAAATGAACCGCGGGTTGGAGAAAAATATTTGTTTTTCTTGGCTCGACCCTACTACAGACCGGAGTTTAACCTTACAGAAGCTTGCCAAAAACCATCCCTCAGGACGTTCTACTTTTTTTCTTCGAGTAAATCGGAACTAAATTTCGTTAAATTGAAGAAAAAAAGGGGCGGAAAATATGAAAATGGGAGGACCAACATCAAGTTGTTCTTTCATGTGGTGATATTTTGCTTCTTGTTCTTTCTTGCGGTATTAACGAACTAGCTGTGTTTTGGAAGAAGACAGCTGAAACAAGGCTGACTTGTATGACGAAAAGGAAATCACGTCACAAAGTCAAAGGAGAGATAAAAAAAAAGTCATCCAACTTGCTCGTCTGTTGTATGTACCAATAGTGCTTTCAATCCAGCGCATACCGAAAAGTGCAGAACATCTGACATTGTATCATAGGGTTCTGGGCGTTGCAACTTTTCAATGCCTTGGCTGTCCACCCGTATCCAATAACAGAGACCATCTGAAGATTTCTATTTGTTTTAAATCCACAAAACAGAAGGAGCAGGTTCAGTATTTCTGTGAGTTAAGGAATGTTGTTTTCATCCTGCCTGTAGAAATATAGTACTTGCATTCCTGCCTGTAGAAAAGAAAAGACTTTTGTCTACTATAGGTTGCTCTTTTTAAAGAACCAAAGAAAAATTTGAATCTCGACTTGACTTCCTAGTGCTGGTAGAAGTAGCTCTTTGTATCTTAGTAGTACATAAATTTCAATTTGTTCAATGTGGTAGTTCGAAAAAATTGATAGCGTACATAGATACTTCTGATGTAAGTACATTACTCCGACCAAGCATTTCCGTTTTGTTCGGATAACTTAACGACGTCTTACACGGGCGGTAAAACCCTTTCCTTTGTAACGTCCTCCTTGGGGCGATCTGCCGGAGTGGTGTTGTCACCTTGTCTGGCGACGAAGCCGAGGCATCCTATCCTATCCTATCCTATCCTATACGTGTATTTGTTCTGTTTTCTTCTTCCTTGTCATCAAACATAAACATCGATCATTAAGAAATATCGAAAATGAAAATGTCCCTCTCTGGCCATCTTCTTGTCCTCGTCTTGTCGGCAGTGGAGGTGCGGCTCAGCAGTGCAGCTTACGATGGTTCTCTTGCGGTTGTGGGAGACTTTGTTGCGTCGCTATTTGGCACAACCCCTTTCTGTGCTAGAGATTTTCATCAACTGGAGGGTCCACGAAGAATTATAGGGCGTACAAGTGCTGGGTCTTCGCTCGATCGTTCATCGCTCGATCCAGGGAGTGGAGATAATCTAGTCGCACCCGAAGAACTACAGGGAGGAGATGTTGCGTACTCGAGGACTGTGCCAACAGTTCGTCCAGATAGTACATCAAAAAATCCGTCATCACCAAATGTGAAGACAAGTCTATTGCAAAGACATCAACTTTCATCTTCCGTCTCCACAAGACAACCTGCTAAAAGCAGCACAGCCTCTAGCACAGCCTCTACTAGCATGCTTGGAGAGGGATCCCTTGGAGCAGAGGGCTCTTCTAAAACGCCGAGAGAGGGTTCTTCTAAAACGTCCAGTAGAAGAAGTAGAGCGTTCATTTTATCTTCTTCTGCTTCTTCTACGCGCTCGTCCGCTCAACGTCCTTCGGTATATTCAAGAGCGGTGAGAAATATTAGAAGCTGCGGATCGGAAGAAAGAGCAGTTAAAAATGAGGATCTTCAAACATCGCGTGTACAAGCAGCTGCAGCACCTCAAAAGAAATTCCCTTCTCTGGAAGCAATTGAAAGTTTCAAGCGTGATGAAAAACGTGAAGGACTTAACAAGCAAATAAGGCTTAATAGAGAGCGCAGTCGTACAACGTCTGAAGCAGCGCCCTGGCGTGGAGATTTACAGCTGCAGCGAGCGTTATGGATGTCGCTCAAACCGGAGGAAGATCGTAGAGCACAAACGCAAGGGACAGCATCTTCTTCTTTAACAGATTCTGCTTCAGCAGCATCTTCTATAACAGCATCTGCTTCAGGGTCCTCCTCTTCTCACGAAAATCCTCGTTCAATTTCTCGACACTCGTCAATGCGTGGAGCAGATGATTTAGAAGATTTAATTTTCCAGGAGTGCGAGTACTCCTCATACTCATCGTCGTGCTCTGAAGATGAAGATGATGAAGAACAGGACCCATTCTGCTTTTCCCCAGATCGGGAGGACGTGGAAGAACCAGGTAGAAGCTCATGCTCAAGCCGATGTCCTGTGTGGAACCAAGAACTTCGAAGGTGGGACTTCGTCCCTAGAACGGAAGTAGAGCGTTTCTACCAAAGGACAAGATCAAGTCCTGCGTCTGAGCTGACAACTAACAGTCCTATTAAGGCTAGAGATAATTCATCTTCTTTGAGGGCATCCCTGAAAAGTATGAGAGAGTATTTCCATTGCGATACGGTTCAAGGATGCACATCAAAGATGAATATTGGACAGCCCTAATCCTACGTCCCCCGAGCAGACGTGGGACTTCCCTAGAACTACAGAGGAGAAGAAGTATCATCTTCCTGATCAGACGCATCATTTTTCTGACGAGCGCCATCATCCAATTATTACGGCGACTCCTGCTAGCTACACAGACAAGGAAGCTTTGGAAGCCAATCCACATATCGTAAAAAGTGAAAGTAATATTCTTTGGCCTGGTGATCCGGCTTACGTCCCGAGCGCGGACTTTGGTCGAATGACAAGCGAACGATCAGCTAGGAGAGGTAGTAGTAGTAGTACTAGAGGCAACACTGAGGAGCAGCATGGGATCTCAACCACACAGAAAGGAAAAGGATATGAGGAAAATCGAAGACAGCAAGAAAAAAGAAATGACGATGAGCATGGACCTATCATCTGGAAGCAAGGGAAAAAATATGACGACTCCATCAGGAAGCAAGAAAAAGAAAATGACGACGTACAGGGGCCTATCATTTGGCGACATCGCGGCGACCAGGGCGGGCGTAATATGCAGCCTGGTGAGGCTGATCATCATGCCTTCTTCGTGAAGGAGGTCGGAAAGTTGTATGGTGGAAAAGGGATGAGTAGTAGTGCTTATGAAGGTGGAATTGAAGTTTGTGGGCAAGGTAGCTCTACAGGTGGAGTGGGATTGGGAGTTTCTGGACAAGGTAGTGCTACAGGTGGAGTGGGATTGGGAGTTGGTGGTGTTGTGCATAAAGCAATGCAAGGTCAGGAAATGGTGCCTCCGCCAGGACCGCCTTTCTCGTCGTCTTGTACGCCCACAGCACAAGCTATCTCGACGCCTTCTGATGTTACTAGACCAGAAATGCTAAGAACGCAGGAAATCGAAATGTGTGATACAGCGATCACAGCACCGACCACAGTGTCTTTCCCTCTCTCCTCCTGTTCCGCTTGTCCTGCCCGTCTATATGATGACACAGTGGAAGACGAAGATGGAGATCAGAACACGTTTCTTCCTCCTGAAATCACGAATCAGTGGAAAAAAATGAGTAATGCGGATGATGATTCTTATGGCCGCTATTGGTGGAATTTAATCTAGAACTTGGTCGTCAGGGAGGGGTAGACATGAAAGACATGACCATGAGCATGAG
Source organism: Amoebophrya sp. A25 (assembly GCA_905178165.1). Classification (NCBI taxonomy): domain Eukaryota; class Dinophyceae; order Syndiniales; family Amoebophryaceae; genus Amoebophrya; species Amoebophrya sp. A25. The sequence goes on from CAJINU010000091.1 coordinate 187,037, forward strand.
AAAGAACTAGGTAGATAAATTAAGTCTACTTGCATTTGTTTTCTAAGCCCTTTAATCTTATTGTCCAATTATACAGCCGTATGTATTTGAGAGCACATCGTCCACAATATTTATCAGATATTGTCCTCCTCTAATGCTAATCTCTGCCACAAAACCTTAGAAGTAGCGAATGTGGCTCTGCCGACCGGTGGCGAGAATATGAGTTCCTGCAGAAGCGCGTTCGCGAAATAGCATCTGGACGCAGAGAGTTGCGGTGGTCTGGACGCACTAGAGCTAGAGTAGAGCAGGGCTCTGCTAGTACTATGGCTCTCCTAGGTGAAGAAGATGAATTTGAACGTTGGAGAAAGGAAGACCTAAGGGATCCGCCTCTAGCTGAAGAAGACATGAGAAGCGATCTTCTAGACATACAGTATGATCGTCTTGCAGGTCGTGAACCACGAGGACAGGAGCCAAGAAGTAGAGCAGAACATGGAGGAAGTAGTCGAAAAGGCCGATCAACAAGACACAGGAGCTATTCATCATCGTCATCAAGTGGAAGCCCTTCTTTTTCTTCTAGGGGTGTACAAGGAACAGGAAGTAGTAGACACGATTCAGACCACTGACTCAAAAAAAAGGTTCGACTAGCTAGTTGTCCTTAGATTGATTTATTTAGGTAACCAGATTTACTGGGTGACCTCATAGGTAGACATGCACAGCTACAAACGAGGTTCCATGACATGACAATGAGCGACTCTCTAGTACTTACTTTAGTAGACCTAGCCGCTCCACATCTAATAAAGCACGAGGAGATAGTTGTCGTAGTGAATTCGAAGCGAGTCCTGCCACAAGCAGACGTATCGCAAGGGAGATGCTAAACATTTTGAAAGCTGAAGAACAAGAAAGGGAGCGTCGTAGATATGCATCGAGCAGAGAACTTGTTACGGCAGCATAATGCGTTGTGTCCATGAGTAGTTCAGCAGTTGTGTTGAAGCTCTCCTGGTCCTGTGGATTGTAGTTTTTACCATGACTTCCCAGTATTTTAATCGTTCGTGACAAGTAATGCAAGCGAAATAATTGATCTTCGTCTTCTTTTCAAACTAACACAATTGAAGATCTTCTTCTTCTTCTCAAAGATTACCATTACGCGAGCCATCTCGTGTTCTAACGCATCCATGATAGACGAATACGAAATCCCGAGCGTTGAAGATGCAGAAGAGAACATCCCCATTTGCTGCGTTCCGCGACTATGCGGTTGTCTGGATGCTTGTCGGGAGGTTCTTTGTGCCTTCTTCGATAAACTAGACCGCGTCGACGAACGCTTTACAGTCGCCGTCGTCAGAGCATTCGACGATGAGTCTTCCTACCTGTGAGGTGGTACTTTCCTGGAGGTGGATGAGTAATCATATAATAGCGTAGCTTTTGTTGACGATGAGGATGGGGCTTGTTCTTGGGATGACGCTTGTTCTTTTTAGGGACCTTTTTTTGGTGCGGCAGTGTGCACTGAATTCTGTGCGACGTTAATTGTCTTCTAAATTGTATTGCACGAGCACGAATAATATGATAGGTCCAAGGGTGATTTTATCAGCATGAATCGTATGCAGAATTGGTATTTTTGGCTACGTCCTTGGTGTTTCTTGCGTCCTGTATAACGTTCACACTACTGGAACAATAGAAGTTGTATAACGTTCACACTACTGCTGGAACAATAGAAGTTGTATAACGTTCACACTACTGCTGGAACAATAGAAGTTGTATAACGTTCACACTACTGCTGGAGCAGGGGCATACCTTTTTCTGTAGTTCTTCTGAGCACAAGGCACTAGATGAAGACCGCTATTGGTCTGTGGTAGTAAGTACTATTAACTGAAAACTCAGAAAATTTTTTACAACTAGTCAGTGAGGAAGATAAGATGTTGCCTTTCTAGAAATTTTTTTCATAGCACTGTTCTCTCCGCGTCAAAGCTTTGTTCGCAGGAGGCAAGGACTAAACTTGGAGCTCTTTTTATGCATATCACTCAGGTATGATAAGAAAGTTCAAATTTGTGCTATAAATTCATGATTCGCCACACCCTCCAGTGCTATTAATTATAGCCTTTGTTTTCTACGTAGACCTTCTTCTCTGTGCTCCACCATGCCTACCCTTCTTTGCCTTGTGGTTCCAAAATGTTGCGTTGGGATCGTTGAGGCTTGATGACGACCATGGTTACAAGCAAGCTTCCGTTCTGATGTAGCGGAGCGGGGCTTTCATAACGTTTTGTCTTTTTGGGTTGTCCTAGAGAGAAGCAGGCCAAAATGAACAAAATTAGTGATGTCTTCAATGTCGAACATGATCCATGATCGAGATAGTTGTTCTAGAGCTGTATTGTAAGAATTTCGTATTGCAAGATCATCAACGTTCGATAGATTGTTAAACGCTAACATTTTGAGAAAGCAGAGTTACCATTGTGTCCGTAGTATAATTACTCCTGGACCTACATCTCGTGAATCATGTTGACGAGTATGTGGATTTTAACTTGATTTGTCCTGGTTATTCTAGCGATCACTAATCAAGTGATCATCGGAACCATTGCTGAACAAATGAGTGATGCAGGTCATGCTACTCCTTGAAAATTATAAACTGTTCTTGTACAACCAGTAGGTATAATCATGAAAATAATGTACCTCATTTATCCTTTTGTATTTTCAACTTTGTCTGTTCTTGGAAGTCCAGTGCCGTAAGTGAAGAAATTCTATTTGAGGTTACCTAGTTGTGCCTCATGTTCTGCCAAAACCAGATGATACAGGGAGACCCGTCAATATCAGTATCAATACCAGATGCCTGTTCAATAAGTCCGTAAAGACGATGAAATCCTTGGAATGGCTCATGAAGATATGAGACTACGATCCAACCTGAACAATCACCAGATGAAGATTAGTTTTGTGAAAAACATCAACAAAAAGTCTCCATTTAAAAGCGTCCTGTCGTGTGCCATCTTCTAATGCACATCAACATCTTACCCGAATTCATTATGATATCAGTCATGAAATTATAGCGAGAATTGTCGACCCAGGTAACAAAAAAAGAGACCCGATCCGCGCGCCTGAATGAGTGAATTGAATATCCTCCCGACCCCAACCCCATCACAGGCAATGGTAGAGACTAACAGTACCATGTTTACATATCCCGCTAGCTATTGAATGACTCATCTTTCCTCGGCTTTTTCACACCAACAGCGATCATTCTCATAAATTTTTCTTACTCTACTGCCAATTGTAATCGCCTTCCTCAATCAATCTTGTTGTTTCGCCACTTGCAAAATTTTGGTAAACATCCAACAGATACAGAAGAGATAGCCAGAAACTAAGAAACAACAGAAATAACAGAAATAACAGTTCCTAATAAAGTTGATCTTCTGAGAAACTAGTAACGAACAAAATGATGTTGCCTCAAACTCGAGCATTCCTTCTAAGGAATCTTACAGGTGACGAGACCTCTGTGCAGGTTCCTCTCCGCAAAAAGCAGAAAACTGTCGAGAAGGCCACGACGAAGAGGGAAGTGCAAGCGTATGAGGTACTGAAGTAATCGAAAACTTGAAATATCCGAGTTAATGACTGAAATAAGGCAGGTAGCTTAAGGCTATCCCTCCTTCAGAATTCTCCGTTATTCTAAGTAGTTACTCGCTTATTTCAGTTTTTCGCGTACTCAATAGCAATACTCATCTTGTACACAATACTTGACATGTGATGATGACGACGATGATGAAAATAGTGGACACACACTATCAAATAGGTAGGCTAGGATTGAGATTAGTACACCACCAACAGGTTTCCGCTCTGGATGTGAGAAAGGCATTGGCGAAAACAATTGCCACGCCGTGGCCGTTTCTGAAGCTATACGGAAAACGCTGGAAAGGTGGACTAAATACAGGCACAGGAGAAAGAAGATCGACTAAATACGAGGAGAAGGAAGATCGACTAAATACATTAAGGCTCAACTTTCACTGGTCATTGAGGTTGGTCACTGAGATCGACGAGCGGACCCGTGGAGAGAACGGGGGAAAATGAAGGGAAAAGGGGGGGCTTTCAAGGTGGTCTCTTCCGTTCCGCATCAGTGACCACGGACTGCTAGCCTTTAAATTGAAGCACAGACTCTACTTTGAGTTTGAGCACGTCGCCAGCATCCGACGGCTCAAAAACTCCGACCACCACAACTACGTCTCCGGCAACTCCAAAAACCGACCTTGAGAATGAGGAAGAAGTGCAGGAGCTGAGAAATGGCGACTGCGTTTTTGTTGTGGAACCAGGTACTACGGAGGACGAGACGGATCTCGAGGACGGCGCGCACCACAAGCGTGACAATGTCGATTTTATGGATGTACAAACAGAATGTGAACGAGTAAAATGAAAATAGAAGTATATTGTCATTCTTCTATAATCAATGAATGCTCGTCGTGTTGTAATCAACATGTTGTAAGCAATAAATTTTATCACTCGTAGTTCCTGTTGGCAAAGTTCTCGTCTATCCAGTGAATAGGGACCCAGGGAGCGAGCATGTTGATGCATCGAACTTACTATGCTCTTAGATTTTGTGGCTCCCTGGGCCATATAATTATGTTCAAAGTGGTAGAAGATTTGTCCAGTAAACTTACCCGTAGCTGCTCCTCTCTCCGTCTGAGTTTTTTCATGGTGTTGGAGCTTTCGTACGCTGTGCTCGACGTCGATGCTGCCGAAATCAAAGCAAAAATCGAGGAAATTCGAGAGGAGTGCTTCGCCAAGGATGGCTGGTGGTGTGTTAGCTCTCTAATGGGCGATGAGGAGGCTTGTGTCATCATGGCGGAAAGTGGGTTGCTATTTCAGGAAGGAATATCTTTTTTTGACCCCTGGGGGGCTAGACGTCGCCATATAAATCAAGGCTCGTTGGTTTTATTCTATAGCATTTTCAACGGTGACGCGTCTGCCTCTTCGTTTGCAAAGAATCAATTGGCGCAGAGCATCGCAGGCGCGAAGATGCCGCTGCCCCGGTTCTCGATCACGAGGGCACTTCCAGCAGACTTGCGCGGAATGCTGACACTAAAAAGTTGGAATGGTAATCAGGCTATCAATGTGGGTACGTCAACTTTCACCGCAGCCGTTGCCGCAAAGAAGTGGGATATTTTGCGGCTCTTGTTGTTACGATCTGATCGCGAAGTACAGGGGCTAACGGATCGCTACTTGTGTGGATACCTTTCTTCACCGCGTGATGACGCCTTCACTGTTCCGGAAGTCCGACCTTTTCTGTTGGACTTTGTAGAGGACAAATCCGGAGCCAGCCTCGACCTCTGCGAGCTTATTTTCAAGGAGTATCCAGCTGTTGCGAAAGATGTGCGCGTCCTACTGGATCCGATCTTGATTCGGTCTCTCATGTTTCACGCCTGGAAATGCAGCTGCGAGCAAGATGACCGAAACTATCAACGTTGGGTGCGAATGATAGAGAAGACCGTCTCGAGTGCCAGAATGGCACGCATCGCGTATGAGCCAGCGCTAGCATCTTCCGGCGTAGAGTCAAGCATTTCTATGTGTCTGGCCGAGCGCGTGATGCAGTGTGGACTCTCCTCTTCGTCCTCGGACAACCTTCAGAATGAGGCGGAAGGTGATAGTTCTTCGGAGAAGTTTAATGGTGCAGCCTATTGGCTCAACGTGTTGCAAGCCGTTAAAGACTCGCTTCCGACAAGTGCACAGATAACATGCTATTCGGCTACTGGCAGTGGCGGTCCGAAGACTCCAGTGAGCGGGCATCTCTCTCAGCATCTGGGCATTACCGTGTTGTTTTTTTTGAAGGAGTGGAGCACGCTGTACTGCAAGGCAGATGCAGATCTTGGGAAGGGGCGGCCTGCAGACGTTTCATGCTCATCGGGGACCTCCCCGAGGACAGCTGAATTCTGGATCTCCGCTGTAAAGAGGTTACACACTGAGACTGCGCCACGATTTACAGATATCGAGACTTTGTCGCATTCCTACTTCTCCATGAGAGTTGTGGACGTTGTTCCTCCTGAGTAAAAGTTCTAGTATATAGACGGTCAGGCATCTTATTGTTCTTGAGGTCTTGTGATTTATTATCAGCTCGTTCTCTCAGCTTCAAGGCTTATTTTCATACCGAACATGGCATTTGGATGATACGAACTTGAGAGGAGGAAAATAAGCGTAAGCTAATCAATGGCCAGCCACTCAGGGGACGACTATAGGTCGTAATTCTATATAATCGTCCGAAGGATGAATTTAAATGATGAAAATGCATATGACTTTTGTTTCCACTACAACTCATTCAGCAGCGTAGTTTCGTAATGAAAGAAGGATAGACTTAGAAGTGGACTCATTCCTGAAAAATTTGGACATCTTTCTCAATCTCATTCCGTGAAATATCCCACTACTCTTATTATATCTAAAATTTTTACAAGCGATTTCATGAGCATGTCAATGTTACCTGCGAGATTGGTGTTGTGCTTGTGGGCTAGTGCCTCGCGTTCTACTAAATGGTGGTTATTACATTCATCACTAAGCAAGATCATGCCCTTGGAGTGGTGGATCCTAACAAGAACACACAAAAAAGATCTATGAGTACACTGGTCTGAAAAGACTGACACGAAATTACGACTCACACCGACGGATCAGACGAAGATGAGTGAATTGAAGGGGAGAAAGGAAGGATGAAGATCAGAGAGGATCCGAGGGTCAGTTGTGATCAACCGAGGAACAGAACAAGTGTTGGAACAGAACAAGCAAAAAAAAATAGAACAGAGTTCCTGTTCTACTTCCACGATGAAGGATCGTTATCTTCGTTCAGAAAAACAAGGATCTCTCTAGTGTAATTCGCTGCTAAGGGTGAGGAGCTACCTCATGATTTGATGCTGATCCTTTGAAGACGAGGACAGTGACAGTCATGATCCCTTAACATAGTGATTGTCCGATGATTGTTCTTAGCATGGATGATGAGGAGATAGAAGATGTGAGATCAAGATGAGACATGTTGGTCACACGATGTGGGTCGTTCGGAAAAGGACAAAATTTAGTCGACGAGATCTGGTTGTTCTACTTGTCCTCCTAACTACTATCAAATGGACAGTCAGACTAAAGCACTGAGTTCTCCGCTTCAAAGCCTATAAAATAAATGATCTGGATCGCACGAGAGGGGCACTATTAAGGGACAAGGTTTTGACTCGGATTATACCACTAGTTATATTTCCTCATGGATATATTTTCCTCACGAACGGCTTTCTTCATTCGAACGACACAGGCGGCGGTAAAAGAGAGGTTGTAACCCCTAATGGCGGCACACACTTCCCCCATATCTAGTACTTCCCCTCTCTGAGTGTATTTCTGAAAAGGAATAGAAAGACTGTTTCATTATTGCTGAAAATCCTAATTATTGTCAAAAATTTCGAAACTGTATTGACACCTCGTCTGTTTTAGTGTATGTTGTATTTTTCCTATATCTACTAGATTCTAGAAGTCTATTGCATCAATTGTTTTGAGTTAATTTCTACAACAGCATACTGACCTCAAATACTTCAACTACTTATTTCGGTCTGTTCGTTGTAAGGCCACCACAAGGACAAAATCATGACGGGACCAGTGACAGTCTGTACCTCCTGCAATGAGCAGGTACCTGCGGAATGCCAGCGCGAACACTACCGATGCGAGAGACATATGTACTTATAAGTCCGTACAACTAGTACTCTTGATGTCCTCTGAACAAGATTCAAGATTGATTGAAGACACTTGAAAAATGGCAGTGATATTTGCGAGCTCAAATAACGTCTGACTATGTGATACCCTTCACACTCTAGGATCTCCAACTTGTCCTCCGAACTACTATAACGGATCTTCTTGTACTACTTATACATAGGTACAACGTGAAGCGAAAGCTAGAGGGTGCAGCTCCAATTCCAGCAGATGTGTGGGAGCGCAAATTGGCACGTTTCCGTGAAATCCAGGCAGAAACAGCTAAAAAAACTGATCATCTTAAGCATGACAGGAAGGCTAATAAAAGTGACGCAGGTAGTGTAAAGAGTGGCGGAAAAGCTGCGATCAATGGCCATGCGGATGCATCTACTTCGGAGGTATAATTTGAATTTGTTCATCTACTAGACGCACAAAGTGATTTTTTTTTGATTCCCAGCTACAACATAGTACATTTTTCTTGTTACATATGAATAAATCCGTTAGCGTTATCCTTTCGTTCATGATCTTCATCCACCAGACTAAACACGTCAAAGGTGCCTCTTCCGCAGCGTTGCTTGTTCGACCGCCGCACTTTTACTTCTCTCGACGACAATTTGCAGTACATGATGCGACACTACTCCTTTTTCCTTCCCGATCGCGACTACTGTGTCGACAAAGAGGGTTTGCTAACTTTTTTGCACAAGAAGATTGCTGAGGGCCACCAGTGCATCTATTGCGACCGCACTTTCAAGAGCGAAGCTGATGTCCGACAGCACATGTTGGACAAGAATCACACCCGAATTGGCTTAGAAGGCCGTACGCGAACGGGGAATTATAGCGAAGAACTCACCAACGAGTTAAAAGCGCAGTTGGAAGAATTCTACGACTACTCGAGTAGTTGGTCCGAGCTGAACTTGAAGTCAAGAAAGCAAAAGGACAACTTGATGGCAGCACTAGCAGACTCGATGGAGACGCGTAAGGAGGCGGCTCGAAAGGAAGCAGAAATGAGTGCTAAAACTTCTACACTTTGACTTTTATCGTCCCTTTTAGATTTTTGGACAAATTATTTAGATACTGATCATACTGATTCTTATGCAAACGCGACATTATGATGATAGTAAGTATTCTTTAGCGTTATGAAGCTAACAAAAGGCTGGACCTTAACAATGTTAACAAACACTCTCATTTCGACTGATCCAAACATCACAGCTGACGCAGAGAAGCTTGCGGATATGTTTGACTTTTTCGATGAGGACGAAGATGACCTCTTGAACTTCGAGGAAGCAGTCGACTTTTTCGAGTTCGTATCTGGTGACGACGCTTCCGCAGCTCCGCTTACTCGAGAGGAGTATGATGCACTAGCAGGAGTCGAGGGCGTAGCTGGAGGCTCCACTAGCACTACCCCAACTGCCGATCGTAATAGTCAGGAACAAGAACAAGAAGACGACGATGGCGATGTTGACACGACAGGGAACAGCAAGAAAGAAGGCCTAGATCTCGATGCAGTTGCTAAGCTTGTGATCGAGAGACAGCAAAGAACCACAAGGGCAAACACCGCTTCAACTATCAGCGGCACTGGCGCGTCTAGCAGCTCATCGTCTTCTACTAGCAACAACTCGACGCGAAATGACACCAGCTCTCTCTCTGCAATTTCAGCTATCTATGCCCGTTTCGAAGCCGAATATGAGCTGGCTGAAGAAGATGAAGTTCACGTGTGTGACGACGAAGAGGAGTTTCAGAGAATTTGCAAGGCTCTAGACCTCAAGGTCGCGAAAATCCTTCCAACAGGCAACTTGCGACTTCCTGACGGTTCCGAGGCCGCGCACCGGTCGTTGCGGTACATCTACAGACAGCGCGGTCTTCACATTCGCTCAGCAGCCAGTGCCAGTGCCGCAAAAGCGCAAAAAGCCATCGGCGGGGGCTTCTTTGCACGATTAGCATTGCAGAACGGCGCCCAGCATATGCAGATCGGAATTTCACAGCTGAAGAAACAGGGAAGGCAGGTGATGGCTATCAAACGGGAGGACCAGAAGAGGTTCATGAAGCAGGGAATCAAAGACACGATTATCAATCGAAAGAGAACCATTCGCGCGATGGACTATGTGCGGTAAGAGGTCTCTGTCCGGTAAGGTCTCTATGCACGGATCTAAGGTCTCTAAGTACGCAGATCATGGGGATGGGGATCGGGATTCATTATGGGAAACATTTCATGTGCAGCTACTTCCATGCAGGAATCAACATTATCGAACTTTGGAGCTTGGGTTCTGACAAAAATCTATAAAAAGAAGCATAGCGAGCTCTTAGTGTTGATACCTAAAGGTACGTCTTTATGCGATCGTCGGTTCATGTCTCGGTCGTTGCCAATCTGGTATAGTCTGCTGCCTATGTCTCGCTCGTGTTACAGAATCTGAATTATCCAAACTGTTCGGCTTCGGACGTGTGACTATGCATTCTCGGTTGAGAGTGCTACCTAAGTACTCAAGTGTCGGTCGTGTGCTTCGGTCGAGTGCCTAAAGGTTTCAGTCGATTAGCAACCGAACAAAATCTGAATAGCGCTTCGTCATCGGTTGATCGCTTCTTCGGTGGAGCATATCTTATGTTGTGTCTGTGTACTACTCGTAACTGAAGAGTGGTGCTGAAGAGTCAGCACAGCTTCTTGTGCCTCTGTTATATCAACACTCTTTTGCCCAAATTGTTTTAGTGACGCAAAAGGTCAAGGTTTTTTTTTCGTAAATGGATGTAATTCTGTAATTCCTGAAAGAAGATGAGTTCTCTCGCAGCAGTGTGGTTCGACCAGGGCGTAGGTGGCACCCTACCCCCGACTGTACGGGGGTCCAACAGCTATCTTTTCAAGACGACTTCTCCGCTCTACCGAGTCCCATGTGCGCGAGACGCACCCCACCAGCATGTTGGTACTAGGACGAGCACAGTATTCGCGTCTATTGAAGAAAACGAGCACAACGTTGTTGAGCCAGTGTTGAAGAAGAGGAGACGCCATCGTAGTGGATCAAACCATCATAGTTCTCACTTTGCTGTTGACCACAAGGGGGTCAGGCACGACACGGCAGGAATACACAAAGTTGTCTCGTCGAACAAAGAAGGGCATATCAATGGAGAAAATCAGTCATCATTCGCAGATGCACAAGATGCTGATGCGCCAGAAAGAGAAGAAGGTCGTGGTAGTAATCTAGAAGGCTCTGCGAGTAATATAGACCAACAACAACATGACGAGGATGAAGCAGACGTGATCATCTCCGGTTCTCTCCAGGACTACTTGGAAGCGCGACAGGCCAAGATGCTGGAGCATATCCACGCGGTTTCCGATGGAGGGCTGAAAAATTTCCGTGCTGAGGTTTTGGTCAAACTAAGACCTCAACTTGAGCGTATCCAGAACTTGCTAGGAGTACAACACGATCTTGCTAGGAGTACGAACACAGCTACGTCAAATGCAGCTCAGTCTGGACCGTCTTCCGTCAACGCAGATGTTACCTTTGCAGAATACGATGGAGGGATTCCTGTGTCGGATCCTGGCAGTGTCGGTCCCCATGGCCATAGATCCAGTCTGTCTGCAGATGTAGAAACTTGGATGCAGAGGATGAGGTGGAGGGCGGAGCAAAGACAGGCACACGCTGCACAAGAAAGTATTAGTGATAACCTCGTACAAGGACGACAAGGAGATGAAGGACGCGAACAACAAGGAGAGCGAAATGATCAACATGAAGGTCGTCATGCGGGTGTCGTTGATGGTCGTGGCGGTGTCGATTCTTCTGCAAGTCGTATGACATCAATGACTTCGTCGTCTAGTAGAAGCAAATCTTCGAAGTGCGTGGCGCGTGATTTGCGGAATATCGAAAACGCAGTTGATTGCGCTCTGCGGTCGGCGAGTGAAGAAGACTGCACAGCCTTTTCTGCAGGCGGTCCTGCGGTGAAAGGAGGACAGATTTGCGAGTTTATAGCACAAGTAGACCTAGAAGACGGTCAAGCTAGTGGAACCGCAGGAGGGACTCCTGATGCTCACGAAGGCGAAGCTCCTGGAGGTCATGGTCGTAATGCTTCATCTGGAGGTCGTGTCTCTATGTCAAGTATGCTGGAGATCAAAAAACGGCGTTTGAGGACTCCCCCTTCGAATTTTGCTGAGGACGGGAAACAAGTAGATGAAGGAGGGGAAAATGAGAACTACAATGATGCAGTAGACAACCCAGAAGATTCCAGTGCACAATTATTAGAAGACGAGAACGAGAGTAACGACAATCATGCTTCGGCAGATGTTACCGGAGGAAGCATCAATAGACCGGAATCTGCCCCGGAAAGTGCCCCATCTTCACTTCCCTTGCTTGCGGTTGGAAATGGAGTCTGTACCCCCAAAGAGTCAGTACTTGACAGCCTGGTTTCACCCACCAACAAGGAGAACAAGACACAACTTCTTCAACTGAGCGAAGAATGTGCTACACACCTACGCAAAGACACGTGTGAAGCAGTTTCGAGGGCGGGTGACGGGATTACAGCTTGTCGCTGGACGAACTATCCTCCGGACCCTGACAGCTGGCGTTGCAACGCTTTACTCGACAAGTCGCACCCCCTGCCGCTTCACGCCTCTACGTCCGAAGTCGTTGCGCGCTGGACAGAAGAGTTAGTGGACGCACTCGGTCAGCCGGGAAAAGTTCTGGATTGTGCAGTACGTAAACTACATTAAGGCATTAAATAGTACCCTAGTAATGATCCATTTTCAGAGCCATACGAAAGCTTTTCAAGGGGAAAGAAAGTAGCTCTATCTTGAGATGAATAATTCGGGTGAGCTCTAATTACAGTTTGAAGCCGATCGCGAGCTGAGGGACGGTTTAGAAGCTCAAATGCACGAAACAGCTGGAAAGGTGAGGATAGAACTGCAGAAGAGATTGGAAAACTGGTATTTTGAAGAAGAAAAAAAGTTGGATCGAGAACAAGAGTCTTATCTTACGGCCTTCATTTTGAACATCACAACATTTTCTATTTCTATTTCTTTATAATAGATTGCATTGGGACTCATCTCATCTCAGCACAGTTGAAATCAACATTGTTTTTCATACACACGACACTTGATACAAAATATATCGCTCTCTCTGGTAGAGGTAGAAAATAAGGCCTGTAAAAAAAGTATCAACACTGTTTTTCTTCTAATTTCCATGCTGATCTTGCGCGTTTGCGAGAACGGCTGCGGCATAAGAAAGCGTGGGTTCAGCTCGCTTTAGGACATGAACAAGAAGAGGGGAATGTGAGGATCCTTGAAAAACTGGCAGAAAGGAGGAGAGAAGCTATGAGGGCAGGCGAATTGATGCAGGAAATCGCCCAGGTGCGCGAAAACATGTTGCCAGATGACATCGTTAGTTTGGTCAAGCAGGAAAAAGCCAGGCGAGCCCTGCGTGCGCGGGCTCTAGCAGTTATGCGATCGCAAAGAACACCAGAGAGGAGAGCTTTAGCAGGGCTACAAATACAGCACAGCGAAAGTACTGGCAAAGTAGGAGTTGCCCACCAGATGATGCACAACACTCGTGCTCCAACGAATCTCCCGACTATCGAAGATGATGAGGAAATCACCGATGAAAAATGTGGAATCATGCACAAAGATTAAGTCTTGAGGAAATCCATCTTCCGCAGCATCTTGATCCCGTTTTGATGCAGGGAAATCGGGCAGCAAGATGCTCACCAAGAAGGATTTCGGCAAGTTCTAAACAGAAGAGGGAATCGTGGGCGCTGAAGGTGGGGCTGCTGCAGTTGCTGCTGATCATAATGGAGAGCATGATAATCGGGTGCCATCGTGGGTAGCAGGGCCTTGGTTCAGAGCAAAAGTACCTGTAGAAAGTGCTAAGGGCAACCTGATTGATGATAAAACTTCAGCTGCAGTTCACGCCGCAAAAGCGAGAGCAAAGTTAAGGCTTCTCCTAATCCATCTCGCGAAGCATCCTGGAGGGGGGTTTCAAGGGAAAAAGTGGGCCAGGATGAATCTTGAGCTCCATAACCAGATTTTTTTAGAGCTCTCTAACAGAAACTCAGCAGGAAGAAATAGAGGCATATCTCAAATGGCAAGAAGCTACAGCGAAGGCTGCATCTGGTGAGGAAGGGGACGCTGCGGCGGTATCGGCTGAGGGAGCAGCCGAAGATCATGCCGATGCCGATCATACTAGTCGTACTGCTGACGCCACGACACAAGAGAATGTTGAAGCCGCTCATACGGAGACCCATGATGTTGAAGCTCCCACTGGCACTGCTGCAGAAGGTGGCGCTGAATCTGATCGCAAGGATGCACATGATGCGAGTGAAGAGACGGACAATTCTGAGATTTTAGATGAAAAGCAAGAGCAGTTGGCGCGTGCCATGTATGCGGCAGCCTTGGAGGCTCGCTGGAGACGGTTTTTAGGCTGGAAATTGGAGTTTGACAGGAATGGAAAGTGTGGTACGAGTATCATTTTGCGAAATCGAGATAGGTTGGATCGTGCTGAGATGGAAGCTGCAGATCAAGAGCGACAAGACCCTGGCCCGGTGATGGATTGCGTGGTGAATTGGGAAGCAGTAACTAGCGGGACCCCTGAAGCCGCGAAGGCCGCCAAGTTTTGCGATGGAGTTTTGCAGTATTCTCCGAAAGATTGTAATGCTAGTTGCAAACAAAAGCGCTGCGAGGCTGTGCACCAGATTGCAGATCCGGTCTATGCTGGTCAGTCTAAATTAAGGCTACCGCGAACCTCAGCCTTTTTTTAGGTTTTTTATCATTCGTTGCTTATAATATTTAGCCGTTGTAGTTTTCTACTTTGTGATAACTACATCTTCATTTTTTTAGCCGTTCCTTCTTTTCTATGTGGTGAAAATATAAGCGAAGAAACGATGTTCCTAACTACTTAGAAAGGGTTGTCAACTAGAAGAAAGGCCGTGCAGCTCTAACTAGAAATGTACAGCTCTGTCGGTGGGGAGAGACCGCGCCGTTTCCACCTGGAGTGTCGCCAAAATTGCAGCGTCGTGGAGAATGCAAAGTTGTAGAAATGACCAAGTATGCCAAAGATGCGACTTGGATACCAGTACATCCTCCAGCAGTACATGAAGGAGAAGCTGGATCAACTGAAGAAGCTGGATCAGCTGAAGGAGCTAAGCTAACAACTGAAGCGCATGCAGGAGAAGCTGGATCAACTGAAGGAGCAGAGGCGCAGGCAGGAGGAGCGACGTCAGCGTTAGAAGTCCATCGTATTTAGGGCTCCCCCTAATCCATCTCTCTAGACATCCCTCAACAGTATGGATCCCAGTACAAGGGAGACGGTACTAGGGCATATCGTTGCGGGATCCCTACAGGGATGAATTGGGGGAAGCTCTAACGTATCCGAAGTACTAAAGGTGGTAAATCTACAACTCCTACTGATTTCGAGGATAGTTCAGCTGCCCAAGAAGAAGAGAAGCGTGATCCAGTTATTTTTACGCCTACGAGTGAAAAGGACTGTCAAAAACACGAGGAGCGAGATAGCTGTAATGCGGATCCTGGCTGTGAATTTCATCCGGCAAAAGAAGGAGATTCTTTGACAACTGCGGATGTTGATGAAGAAGCTAAAGCAGATGACCAGCCGGCAACTGCAGCGGGCGAAACAAATGTTGATGAAGAAGCTAAAGCAGATGACCAGCCGGCAACTGCAGCGGGCGAAACAAATGTTGATGAAGAAGCTAAAACAGATGACCAGCCGGCAACATCCACTGAGGAGCAGGCAGAGGCTAGCACTAGTGGAGGTCGTACTGCAGCGGGCCAAACACCAGACAATCCGGAAAAGACAGGTTTCAATGAAGAAGCCAGAACAACAAACTACCTGAACAACCAAGTCGGTCTAGGTGTAGCGTCATCCTTCGACGCCGTCTCTGCTCCTGGCTGTCACGCGAAGCGCACGTGCGACGATAGAACGACTGAAACTGGTTGTACAGCGGACAGCTTCTGCAATTGGGAAGCAAATGAGTATGCGCCGATGGTTTGCGCAGGCAAGACACCGGAGACCCAAGCCATATGCAGTGGACTGCATTTTTCAGAGACATTAAGGCACGCTACTGTAGACTATAGTTCAGCTCTACAGATTTGCATCCTCTTCCTCAGCAGCATCCTTCTTGGCCTCTTATATTTTTCTAAGGGAGTGAATGTGAATGTATGAGGGCCCCCGAAGGAAGTTGCTGGCTGCTACCAGGGAAGATGCGAATGCGATAGCTCTAAAGACAGACTGTGAGGGTGATCATTTTTGCCAATGGATTGTGAAACCCAGCGTAGCGAAACATTGCATCAATAAAACGAGGTGCGTCGACTACGACACGAAAGCGGCGTGTTTGTATCATTTGAATGAGCCGAATCTTGAGGGAAGCGCAGACAACTCGGCACAGCGTTCTTGTGCTTGGACGGAGAAGCTAGAGCGCAGCAAGATTTGTCGTAGCAAATCTGTGTTGTATCCGAACCCGGCGTGTGCTCAACAAACGTCTGAGAAATCGTGTTTGCAGGGGGATGACTGTGAATGGCTTTCGAATCCGAAGCCTGAATTCGAGTGCCAGCCACGTGCTTTCGCCTGTCACGATCACAAATCACAAACGGAGTGTATGACAATAGGCGACACTGCGCCGTTGAGGTCTTCTAAGACTTCACGGGAAGATGCCGATGGCGACCATAATAAGATAGAAGATGGCGATCACACGAAAAACGATTCCGGAGGACAAAATGCAGGTGGGGACACTGTTTCGACGTCAGAAGACAACAATCGAAACCCGGGATCCTGTATCTGGACCCGACCTCCAGTTCCAAGTGCCTGCGTCGACCGAGAACATCCTGAAAATGCCAGTAGTGTTTGTCGTCAGTACACTTCTGCCGCGTCATGTCGTAAGCAAAATTTGAAAGAAAATCAAGTTGTAGATCAGATGAAGGGCAACGCGTCTTGTGTATGGTCCCAGCTGCCGTCACTGCAACGGCAAAATGCTTGCTACACGAAAAAAGAGGTGGGCGACTATGAGAAGTGCCAGAGTCACTACCTTCAACATCTTAGGAAAGAAAATCAAGATCTAAAAGATGAACCTAAACTACAAGTAGATGAAGCAAAAATTGTTCCCGACGAAGCAGCAGAACACTTGGTGAATCCTTCAGCATGCACACAGGAAAAATTAAGGCTAGTTTTATTTCACTATCCCATCATGTGGACCGACTCAGCATGCTGAGTGGCGCCAAATCCTTGTGATTTCGAGGAGGACGAGGGGGACGCAGCCGCAGGGCATCGCACTCAACTCGGGATAGTGAAAAACTAGCGCGGCTAAGAAGAGGCGTCTGTCACTTCGTGCCCAATCCGGCGACGCATGTGTGTATCGGAGACAGTGTCAAGGACGACGTGCATTGTATGCAGTTTGACGCACAGAAGGAGAGCTGTCGGGCGGACGGCCTCTGCATTTGGTGGAAAGTCACAACAGACGAGAAAGGAAGTGAAATCATGAAAGCGCGAACGAAGTTATGTTGACTAGCTTTTAGCCACCCTCCTCAGGAGTCAGGAGCATCATCTTGGTACTGAGTTATCCTTATCCCCTAGAGTATTAAAACTACAAGGGAACAAAAGGACTAAGGTGGGAGGATCAAGATGGCTTGTTCCAGCGGACTCTAATGCAAGCCAAAATCCAGCTGCAAAACACGAACCGCATGCGGCGTGAGACTGAAAAACTCTTCCTCGGGGTAAAGGATGCAAGGGCTCGAGGAATGGAATTCGTTGCCAGCGGCGTGGAAAACTCCACGGATGCTCTAGGTGCTGGTGGGGTTAATAAACAAGGCTTAACGGATGGGGCGCAGAAACTAGTACCTAAAAATGATGACGCGGCTACAACTGCTCTTCAGGGTTTCAAGAACATGCTTAGCGGAGGTGGAATCAGTAGTAGTGCATTGGAGTTGCATCCGACGATAAAAACATCAGCAGGAGGCTCATCTTCATCTTACAACAACGATAATATCATGACAAATACAACTAGAGGTGCTACAACCCGAAATGTTCACCACTCTTCTAGTAGAGGTGCTACAACTACTATGTTTGCGGACACTTCAACCTCTGAAGGAGCCGATGTGGGGGAAAATGGAGCGAATCTGAACGAAGATGGTGCAGAACAAGGAGCTTCGTCAGCTTCTTCGTCAGCTGATGTGCAAGACACTGTCACTGGAGAGGCAGTCGTCGAAGATGCATCAATTATATTACATCCAGCAGAAGTAGAAGCACCCCTACCTCATCAGGAGCATTCGCCAACGGCTGTGCGACCAGGTGGACGATGCCTCCTGGTGAATCCGGAGCTGATGAGAGAAGCTGACAAGGATGGAGCGGGACTCGATGCTCCTTGTAACACCAGACGTGTACGCAGGAGTCAGCAACAAGATACGGCTGAACAAGCAAAAGAGGTTGTAGATCAAGCACCAGATGGTGCAGCTTATGGCAACCTTAAAACGTTATTTTAGCAAAACGTTAAAAGTTGATTTTTTAAAATAGCCGACTAGATTCCTAAGAAATCAATTTTTAACGTTTTGCTAAAATAACGTTTTAAGACTGTCATACAGCTGAAGGAAGCGAGGTACCAAGAAGCACTGAAGGAGCCACTGAAGAAATAGATCCTCCCCTGACTCGTGAAGGTTGCGAAGATGGTTCGGATGGTCTAGTTTCTTCGTCACATGGAGGTCATTTTTCTACACCTCCAGGAGGGGCTGTCGTGCCGGGATCTTCCAATTGCCGGTGGTTTCGTGCTATCCCAACGGACAAGGGTAATGGAGTGGAGTTATTGAAGGCCTGGGTTTCAGAGGAGGTCGTGCGATTTCGCACGTCACAGAAGGCACGTATCAAATCGATTTTCGAGACTAACGCTTTGTCAGGAGAATTGTATCCAGCGTCCGACGGCACCGAAAGGCATTTGAAGGCTACGGCGCGCGAATGGTTAGCAGAGGCAGCTTCGGTTACGGATGATATGGTCACGCAAGTAGCGAACAAGTTGCGAAAACGCATCGACTACTTTGTAGACGCAAAGAACGAAGTCGAAGGTGCTGCTGGCACAGTCTTCACACGACAGCAATTATTCCGCGAGGTTCAAGACGACGTAGCGCGGGAATTGTTTCATGCTGAAAGAATGGCTCAGCAACGTGTTACCGAGGTTCAAAGATTAAGGCATTATAAACGTTTTTCCCATAATCCATTTGTTCGAGATGAAGCATCCTAACTTAGCAGCAGGGGTCTTTCTTTTACAACAAGGAAAAGACCACCAATAAACCCAGCTCTGCTGCGATACCTATTCTACTCAGGATCATGGATTTCGGTAGAAGTAAGGTGTTTTCGGTGAGGTCTTCTAAACACTGCGATGGAGGAGTATGCTCACTTGTCGTTTACCCGATTGCCTATGGAGTCCGGGACTTCTTCGCAGCGCTTGGCGAGGCGTCAACGACGAAACGTGGTTGCGAATAGTAGGTGGCTTGATCCTTTCGTGTTCTTCACTAAGCAGCAGCAGGGTAGCAGCATCGGTAACAACAAGGATATTCGTGTTCATCCTTCTGAAGATTCACGTACAGGTGTATCTACTTCGATGAAGACGGCATCATTTGTGGAAGATAGAGGAAGAGGACGCTCAGCGAGTTTTGCGAGGAGCCAAGAAGCGCAACGTCGTCACCAGCATGTCAAGAGTTTGATGAGGAAGCTAGGAACCTCTGATCTGGTTCTGTATCAGCAGAAAACTGGAAGCTTATCAGGGGACACCAGTAAAAATGCTGGGTCATCAAGAAACAACCACTCTGGTGGTACGAAGAAGATAACAACAACAACACTTTCGCCTGCTGGTGAGTGGGTGAAGAAGATGCTATTCTCTTCCGAAGATGGCCAGGAGGAAGATGCCCAGCACGACTCGCAGGGGGGTGATCATATTCTTAGCGCCACTACCTCCAGCTCCAGTACTTCTTTTGGCAAGAAAGACACGAAGAATTACATGGATGCGGCTAGCTCTTTTGCGGAGGAAGGAAAAGATCAAGATGAAGGTCATTCTGAAGAACATTCCGAAGAACGAGAACAGGAAGAAAACCAAGTAGAAAAGCCTCCAGAGGTTGAGGTGGAACCGTCTGACTTTTTCTTCACGAACCACGTACACAAGCCTAAGGATATCGATGGTTCTCGAGAAAGTAGGTGGAATCTAGCTTTTCCGCACATCATGAAGCTGATTGGAAAACGCAATCTGGGAATCGAAAACACTACCGTGACCTTGGATGATGAAACCGCAGACGCGACTTCGATGATGATTCGCAGCATCGAATCCAAGGTGGCTGAAGTGAATGAGTCCATCAACGGACCTAAGATCGCGACGCCAGATCTTGCCGTCCTCCATCCAGCACTCAAGTCTTTGATCCCGAATCTGCCAGTTCCAGGATCGGAATCGGATATGCGATTGAGAGACTACGTAGGAGCGATTTTGAAGACGGTGACGTCGGAGGAAACTGTACTTATGCTATATTAATTATGACGTTGTGAGGACTTATTTGATATTGATGTTGATGCTTGCTCTTTATAAAAAGTTGATGATGTTGTCTAAGAAACAGATCTTGACGAACATGATGATTATGCCACTTTTCGACGTCTACGGAATTCTCGAATGCTTTCCTGTATGTCAGTATTTACTTGTATTTTGAATCTTCTCTACTATCATATAAGTTCCACAACTTCCTCAATCTTCCCTCGTCATTCAGTGGTCACCGATGAAGGAGTTCGTTTCGAATGCGTTTGGGGTTGCTAAGGATGCTGGTGGTGTAGTGGCTGATGTCGGTAGCGACGTAGGTGAAGTGGCGGCTGACGTACGCAAAGTGGCGGGTGACGTAGGAAATAAAGTTGCGGGTGATGTCGGCAAAGTTGCGGGTGATGTCGGCATTGCAGCTGCTGGGGCTGCGGTTGACACCGCAAGGGTGACTGCGAATGTCGCTAGTCCGATGACCATGCTGGCTGCGGATTTCTTGACACTTTATAAGGATTTTCATAGAACTGCGGGAAATGCATTGAAGGAAAACTTGTCTGAGATGCCAACTTTTTGGGAAATTCAAAACCGGGAGCCTCGGAAAATGCGATCTGATAGCAGGATTTTGTTAAGGCCTGAACCCGATGATAGAGCATAGACCTTTTCATTTCATTTGCAACCGTCGATTGGAAAGAACGTCGGAGTTTGGTCTCCTAGTGTTTTAGCGTATACATAGTCCGAGTATAGCGCTCTGCATCGCCCGAAAGGGGTCAAATGTTTCTACCCCTCCCTCCGTAATAAATATTTCCGGACTCTTTCCTAGGTAGATACCTTCTCACTCAGGCTTCTCCGGAGCGACTCCGTAGCTCAGTTGTTAAAGCCCCCAACCTCTTGCGCTCGCCTTCGGTCCCGACACAATCGGGGAGCCGCGAGTTCGAATCCCGCTGGGGTCGCACTATTTGTGTGTGCCCTTTGCGAAGCAATAGCCCAATATTGACCGAGAGACTACTACTCTGAAGACATTACCGCAACCTCCTAAGTCCAATTGCTCAGAGAGCCACGCCACTGGGTTTTGGCTCAGAGAGCCACGCCACTGGGTTTTGGCTCAGAGAGCCGCGCCACTGGCTTCGCCACTTCATCCCACCTCTCTCTAAGCTCAGAGAGCCGCGCCACTGGCTTCGCCACTTCATCCCACCTCTCTCTAAGCTCAGAGAGCCGCGCCACTGGCTTCGCCACTTCATCCCACCTCTCTAATTTCCAGCGAAATGCAGCGTTTGGCTTACTCCAGGATGCGTAACATGTCGTTAGACAACGCCGTGTCCGGTACCAGTTATGACGACGCCGAGAGGCCTGTGGGTCCGGCGATGAGTGCTTTGCACCAAGCTTTCTTCCTAAAGTTCGGCCAAACGACTCCCGGATACGAAGGTCACACACTGTCGGAGATGAAAACGGATAAGAAGTTGCGAAAAGTGTGCATTAATCACGGTTTGTCCGGTGTCAAGACGAAATGCGCCTTGCCAGTCCATGGCGAAGGCCAGAAAATTGCTCGTCTGCCAATCCCTGCTAGTGTCTTACCGGAAAGCTGGTCACCTCTGGAACAGAGGGAACACGCGGTGAAGTGCGCACGAAGTCACGGCTGCGCACCTGGATGCATGGGATGCCAAGATCGGGTTTTTGATGCCGGAACTGCGAAGTATTTGGGGGAAGTGAACCCTTACCGTCCGGCGGACGCGTTTCAACATAGAGATAACCCAGGGAGTAACTCTTTTTACGGCTTCCTCGATCAGCATAGAGATGGGTGGTCTACTAATTATTTCGTAATATTTAGCGCTGTAGAAGTGGAAGTAAAAACTACATCTTCAATTTCGGGACATGGACAACGGGAATAAAAGCTCTAAGTTGTCGTGTCCAGCTCCATCGATCGCGAGAAGGCGTACGAGGAATTTCTGGCAGTCGAAGGAGAGAGAATAAGACAGGGGATGGAGGCGTCGCTCGTTCCAAGAATTAATATGGACGATACGACCGCAGACTTTGCACCAGATACAGTTCTTGCTGTTGCCTAGGCCGCGTAATGAGCAGAGGGTACAACAGGTTGTCGCGAAGAGGAGGGACGCGACACCTAGCTGTCGCTCGCTGCAAGACGGCGTCGTAAGACGGAAGTCAAGAATGTGAACATGCAGACAAGAACATGAAAAGCAAACGCATAATTCGATGGAAAGTCATCAAAGTCTTTTTTTTAGGGCGCTTTCATATTCACGCGGACTCGTTTTATGATGAAGTGGCTGCCACCTGAAGTACAAGTGGACCTAGGTTCGTTTTCTCTTCCCTCGCTTTCGTATCGTTTTCCTCGATTTTCGATGACTTTCAGTCTCGAGGAAAACGATACGAAAGCGAGGGAAAATATAATTGATTTCGTCTTCGCCAATGATGATCTTTTCCAGGACAGTGGACCAGGTTCGTTTTTTCTTCCCTCGCACTCGCTTTCGTATCGTTTTCCT
The DNA here is from genome assembly GCA_905178165.1 of Amoebophrya sp. A25. Lineage (NCBI taxonomy): Eukaryota > Dinophyceae > Syndiniales > Amoebophryaceae > Amoebophrya > Amoebophrya sp. A25. The sequence goes on from CAJINU010000091.1 coordinate 209,668, forward strand.
CGATTTTCGATGACTTTTTTAGATGAGTATCGTTTTCCTCGATTTTTGATGAGTAAGTTAGACCACGGATAATTGAAACACTGTCAAGTGGGATGATGATCTTGTTCCGTTGTAGCACCAGTACCTTCCAGAAGATATTTGATACTGGTGATGTCATAGAGTCAGTCTTTTCCAGAAGATACTGACCTTTTTTTGTTGTTCTAAGAACGTCAACTTCACTATGAAGATACCTTCAAGTACTAGAACGATGCAAGACACTGTTGCTCCTGCGATGTACGGTGCTCAACCGGAGGCTTTTACCACTTGCCGCCACAGAACACGGCCTTCTCGCACAGTATCCGAAGTCATGTTGAGGACTACAACGATTTTGGCCTTGTCAACATCTTGTTTGGCCTCTGGTCACTTCGCCACTGCTGAAGATGCTGGAAATGGAAAGATGGCCGTCCTTCCTTTGATCCAAAGGCGTGAGTCTCGATACCACTACATTGGTGCTAGCTCTTTTCTTGCGGTGCATTCTCATTCGAGAGAGCATCATGGGAGTCCGCAGAAGTCTTCACCGGGTCGTGCCTCTTCAACATCAAGTTTAAGTCTTTTAGAGCAGACGAGCGATGAACAAGAGGACTCGGACACGACCGCTGATGAAGAAGACATTGAACAAGATCCTGTTGAAGATTCAGAACATCGTCCAGCAAAAGAGTTTGCTGCATCTTCTAGGAGAAAATCCACAACAAGTACTTCTAGTGGGAACAATGATGTAAAGAAGCGCGAACACGACCACGAGAGCCAGACGACAAGAGATTACTCATCTTCTACTAGTGCCAAGAATACTGCTACCTCTTCATCCAAATCCAAGACGAATGGGAAGAATCAAGAACATCAGGGAGGTTCGCGGCGACGATCCAGGGACGACTTGGACGACGTAGCTGCGGAAGAAACGGGTTTTGATCCTGCGCAATATTTCGGCAAAGAGGTGGATTCCGGAGTCCGCATTGTGCGGACCCAAGAAGCAATCGACAGTATGAAAGTCGGCAGAGGGACCACGCGGCCGCATCAGAGGGGAGCGACGTACTTGAATTACCTTAACATCAACATATGCTTTTGATGATACTTTTACTTGCTCACATACAGATCGTGTGTTTTGACATTAGAGAGCCTGTTGCAGTTGTAAGGGTAAATAGTACGTATCTTTTTCTCATTCTTTCACTTTCCCGCAGAAATCACATTGAGATCACTCACCTACTCCTCCACACAATCCTCACAGGGGCTCTGCTGGCATGATGCTGCTTGAAAACATCGCGGATATGCAATATATGGCTGAGGTTGAGGTGGGCACCCGATTTGCCTCGTCCGGCGACTGCGAGGACTGTCTACGACTACCACAAGCAAAAATGCGAGTCATCCTCGATACTGGAAGTTCCGACATTTGGATCAATGCTGAGAAATGTAACGAGGATGGGTCTTTTGCATCTGAAGATGGTGAGGACACAGGAGCAGGAGACACTAACACAGCTGTTTCGACGTCGAATGCTGAGAGAAGAAGAGGTAGTGCTAGGCATCAACATCATGCGTCTCTTAGCGGTAGAAGATCTTCGAGTAGTAGCAGAAGAAACAAGAAGGATAACCCTTTTGAGGCTCTTTTTGGTGGTGCTGCACAAGGTCCGAAATGTCGTGCTGGTGCAGGCGTGTACGAACCAGAGCTCTCTGTTACTGCCCGTGACTGTGCTACTATGTTGAGGGCGTCCACGTTTTTTTCGGGTTCCGCCGGGGACACTGACGGGAAGAGCAAACATACTAGAGTAATAATTCACGACCATGCGAACAATTCTTCTGCTCTAGTGCAACATGCGTTTTTGAACGAAGATGAAGATGAAGATGCTGAGCAGGATTTAGAAGAGAAAGAGGAGGACGTTGAACACGTAGCAGCATCTTCTATTGTCGTCGATGATGATGAACAAGGAGAAGAGCACCAAGAAGAAGATGCATTGGCTGATCAAGTCGATGGAGAAGCTTCTGAAGATGCAGCTTCTGAAGATGGAGACACCACGGAAGAAGATGCGGATGATGTCGCGGACAGCTTTTTACAAGTCGCTACTTCTGGTCGGCGAAGCAGAAAAAGTGGAAGAACTAAGCTGTCAAGAACTAGTACTAAGAAAATGCTGAGAAAACATGAGAAGCGTGCTGGGACTAGCAGAGCCTCTTCTAATACCGAGCACGTCGGAGCTAAAACCCGCGGTGAATCTGTCATGGCTGCTCGAAGAAAGCCCACGGCGAAGAGCCCCCAGCATGCTTCAAATACAACCACACGAACCTCTACTTTTAGGACCTCCAATTTTTCCACTTCAGATGACTTCAATCCCAATACTATCATGAACAAGTTCACAGACGACGAGATCGAGCAGATTTGCAAGATTGGGAGTGTTTTCGGAAGTGGGATTTTAACTGGAACACGTGGATTTGATGATGTAAAGCTCGGTCCTATAACCGTCTTCGCGCAAGGCTTCAACATGATCCAGAAGCATCACGGGGAGATCTTCAACGAAATCGATTTGGATGGGATATTTTATGGAGGCTTTTTTTCTAGACTGATTTAGATGGGAAGATATTTTATGGAGGCTTTTTTCTATTTACTTTTGCAGAGAGATGAATCTTTCTCTTGCTCTTGAGCTTGAGAATTCACCTAGAATTCACCTAGTTTCGTTGAAATCTTCAATTTATTGGTGATGAATTCTCATTCAAGAAAAGATGATTTAATCCGTATAGTTCTACTAGACTATCACTGTGATTGATATAGACTCTAACTTTTCGGCCTCAGTTTCCCGTCCCTTGTGGCAACAACACCTGTGGAGACCGAGGTGGATGGCGCGCAAGTCCTTCTAACACGCGGAAGAGACTATTTTAGAGGAGAAACATCTCTCCTTCTGTCATCTTCTATTAGCAGTGGTAGTGGTACTTCTTCTTCTCCCTCGGGAATGGGAAGCTACAACCCTGGTACAACTGCAGTTGTACCTGGCAAAGACTTACGAAGTTTAATGCAGGACCTGGATCCAAGGGAGTTGCCAGTAGCACGCCGTCTCGAAAAGATTCGTGAGAAAATGCAGAAACTCAAGGTCGATAAGAACAAGCAAGAAAATCAAAGGAGTGGAGGTGGAACTGCATCTCGAGCACTGCCTTCTACGGCTAAAGCTCTAGGTGGGAGTAGTAAGAACAGCACGATTTCATCCACTTCTAAGAAGAGGTCGGATCATGAACGTCATGGTTCATCTCCGAGCAAAGGCAACGGAGCAACGACCACGACTAAGCATGCTGTCGAACAAGAGACTAAAGCTTCTGAATATGAGAGGACCATTTCCACCTCATCTTCAAGTAAGGAACAAAACAAGATGTCACAACGTCTTCGACGCGAGTTTGAGCTTGTCAACGACCTCGCGACACCTTTTTTCGACAACGTGATGCAGTCGAACAGGATTCCAAACGAGTTTTCCTTCTACTTGTCGCGCGCTCCACGCCAGAATTCGATCTTTACCATGGGAGGCATCATGCGCGAGGCGGCAGAAGGCGGCACACTTCATACGTTTCCAGTTGTGCACCAGCGGTATTGGGCATTAGGGTTAGATGACGTCACCATCGCGATGAACAGTCCCCTGGAGAAGGACGGCCTTCGCAGTGTCCTTTTTGCTGCGCCTCGTAGGGAGAAAAAGTCGCTCTACAGAATGACGGTCCTTCATCCGAAAGAGACCTCCACTGGTGCTGACTCTATCGGAAAAGCATTGTCAGACATCTTCGACAGTCTAGGTGGAGGTGGTGACGAGGAAGAAGGACAAGGAAGAGGAGATGATGGTTCTAGCTCGAGTGGAGGAGGCCAAGATGGGGGACGAGAAAGGAACAATTCAACTTCTTCAGGATCAGGCCAGAGTAGTGAGGAAGACGCGCTAACAAAATATTTCGAAGAAATTCTGAATGGCATGATGAATGGACGCAAAGGCAATAGGGGCAGCTCAATGTCCTCCACCAAGCATTCTCATCATCATGATCAACATAGTTCTGCTTCCGTGTCTGAAGAACATACGTCGAATAGCGCCATTGATGTCCAGCGACCATGGAGTATGGAAGAGTGGCTTGGCGACTTTTTTGGACATGCTATTGCTGCAGCACTTACGCACAGTAGAGGTGATCGGAGTAAAAATAGGAGAGGACATCACTTCACTACTTCTAGTCCCGGCCAAGCAAGCGAAGCAGAACTCACCTATCATGCAGAGCCGGTCTTGACCACACCAAGCAAGTACTCGAACGCTTTACCTCATGCTCGACAGAAAATCAGTCGCAGGCAGAGACTAGCACACGTTGCGGCTGCTTTGGTTGAAGAGGTGCTTTTGTCCGGTGATATTAGTGGAGATTCTGGTGATGAGCATGAGCAAGCTACTTCTTCCAGTGCTGACCACGACCAAAGCCCTCAAGAAGACAAGAAAAAGGAACAAATGCTTGATCTAGTTCGTCATTATCTGTTGAGTCATTTTCTACCCGAAAACGTGAAGAAAGCTCCACTGGCGCATTGGCCAGCAATGGCGAGGACTTCTTTGCTCCAGATCGCCAGTAAGGTGCAGCACAAGAAGGAGAATCTAGTAGGGCAGGTGGAGGAACAAGGTAGTACTGCAAGCACCACTTCTTCAACAAGTTCTTCATCCTCGGTTCTTCAACAAGTTCATCCAGAACCAAAGGATGATCTGAATCAATTGCGTGCTAAGCGCGTCGCCCATTTCCTTGGTGCTGCGTTGCAGCAGTCTTCTATTGTGTCAAATCGCGTTCGCCGAGTTCTGAAACGCGTTGCGCTGCTGGACAGAGGAGGTGCACTTGCTCGTCCTCGTCCTGATTTCACTGACGACGATGAGGAAGAGGAGGAGAGTGACGACAATGATGGTAGAGGCTCTGGTGATGACGAGGACAACAAGAATGAGGTGGAGCAAGGCTCTGCAACTAGAAATAACGCGACGACCGAGGGGGCGGAGCCTCTAGTCAAGCGAAGATCAGACGATGACGATCAAAAATCAAGCGATAAGAAGAAGATGGACGCTCATCCGATACCGTTGACCGTGAATAACCTGATCGTGGATAGTGGCACGTCGCTCTTCACAGTCCCCAAGCACGTGTATAAAACACTGAAAGAGCTATTGCCAGATAGGACCTGTGACGACGTTGCGTTTGAAAGCACACAATACGGCAACCTCACTTTCTGGCTAAAGGATGTTCAGGTATTTTCTTTCTCTTTTTACTCAAAAAAACTAATGCTTCAAGTTGGAATAGCCAAACACGTTCTTATCCATGAAACCATACCTCAAAATTCGTCAGGGCCAAGTCCGTCCTTTGACATTGACCCACGACGATTATATGATTGCCACGGCTGTGACGCCCAGTGCGAAAGACCAGAAGTTAAGGGTTAACCAATTACATCTGCCACAACCATTCCTCGCTCTTTTTACAGTAGGAAAGAGGTGAGGGATGTTCTGAAGAATGTAATTCTGCAACCTTTAAAGAAGAATCCGGAACCACATGAACTAATTTGTTCTCTGGCCTTTACTCCATTGGATATCCCCAAGGAGTCTATCCCAGGCGGCGCCATCGTCGCAGGCATGCCATTCATGCGACGATTCTATTCTTATGGATACAGTTTCATGCTGTCAATGTGAACTCGTAGTTCTTCTCTGTCTACTTAAGTACTTTAAGTAACACTCCTATCGTGATCGATTGTGTTGTTTCTATAACCTGCGTTTGTCTTGTAGTTCTTCTCTGTCCACTTAAGTACTTTAAGTAACACTCCTATCATGTGAAGACTGTGCGCACTCCCATGGCAGAGTTGCTTCTGCGCTACCATTTGCGTCTACCATTTTCGCCTCTCCCAAGTTCTAATCCATCGTTTTCAATCGCGGTGGACCCTCGATGACTGGACAGCATCATCGTGGTTCATCTTCTTCGAGTCAAAACACTCATCATGGCCCAACGATTTCGCTGGGTGTCGCTCGGCCCGACTTTCAACCTGCTGAGGCCATGCCTTATGCTAGTGGGCATATGAGTCAGAGTGCTCAAATTGATGGAATGCTACGTCATCCTCATGCTGTCACTCAGAATACCAATAGCATCGCAGGGAGTAATCCTGTGAAACAAGACGTGCAGGATCAGGAAGATGAAGATGAAGAGTCCACTGTCGATTCCATACAGAATCGGATTTCAGATGAAAAAAAGGAGAGGAAGATTTATGCTCGGACAAACCAAAAGAAGGACAAAACGAAGAATCATGTCCACATTGTTGAGAGAAGTAGGTCGTCAAGAAGACGGTCAAAGTTAGAGGGTAGAAAGCAAGAAGGCAAGATGCAAGAGGGCAAGATGCAAGAGGACAAACAGCGACAGGACAAGCAGGAGCATGGCCCTAAAAAAGATAGTAAAGCGCTACTCGACCACGAGTCAGGAGAGGGTCAAGCAGAACAAGAAGTAGAAGAAGAAGACGCGCATGCCCTTAATGAAGGTGAGATTGATTTAGAAAATGATCTAGTTTCGGTTCCTGACGTGCTGGATGGCGATAGCGACGGCGAGGAAGAGGAAGAATCTTCACCCGAAAGGAGTGATACAGATACAACTAGTGAGGACGAGGCAAGTGATGAACATGATGGGGCAACAAGAGGAAGACCTTCTAAAATAGTGAGCAGTACTAGTTCTAGTGCTGCCACGTCAGTAGAATCTGCTTCTTCGTCGACTATGGAAGAAGAACTCAAGAACGATGCTAACGAGGATGAAGATGATGCAGAACAGGAACTTGACTCACCAGAAGATGATGCGGGACAACGAGAAGAACATCAAAATACTGCCCTACTTGAAGAACAAGAGCAAGACACTCTGCTTGACCGAGACCAAGAGGACCCTCTTCTTGAACAAGATCAAGAACTACAACAGAACCTCCGAGTAGAGCAACCACAAAACCAAGACGTTGTCCCAGATGAAGAGTATTCTGACGAGGCAGCTGAGGAGAATTCTGACGACGATGCGGAATTGTCTTCGCGAGCTGCAGAGCGACTCACACCGAAGCCAAGGCGTTACATTCGGCGGGAAAAAGGGCGAGAGCAGTAAAAAGGACTAGGCATAAGTACCTTCGTTCTTTCTAGTATTTGAGCGTTCTTGATGATCAAGTTGAAATCACGAGTGAAAATGATCGTTGTCATCTTGTGGAACCTAATACCTCTTTCAGTAATCCATTATCATAAAATGCTGCATCGCGAAATGAAATTAAATCGAACGTTACGAGACTCTCAATCGCGAGAATGTCATCGAACTTTGAACTTTTATTTTTGAAAATGAAGCACACCACGAACTTACATTTGAAGCAAATATTCGCCCTGAAGTTGGTATAGGCTTAGGCATGCACAGGTAATGTACTTATGATCATAACAATGTCGAACTTACATGTGTCATCGTGAAAACGGGAAGCCTTCGAAGAAGAACAAGAATCAATATATCACTCAACGAGCACCATTGGAGACTGAGCATCAACCACCAGTCATCCACTATGATAAGTATATTGTTGTCACACTCACATCTAGAGTTTTTCATCCCTTGATAGAAAAGCGTGTCATTCTTTCGCTACACGTGTGCCACGAGTCGTTGAACTGTCATTTTTGAAATATGAGAAGAAGATTAGTACAGGAGATTAAGATTATACGCGAGAAAGAGAATTTGATGTTGTCGAGCAGAGCTTCCGTCAGAAGATGGACCACTATCTAAAAGAGAATCGCAATTTGGATTGGAAGCTTACGAATTTGTTGCGAAATGACTCGCAATACAGCTGATCTTCATGCTTTTCGCGTGCATGTGCATGTTTTTATACAAAAGAATCCCTCGTGATACGAGAATCTTCGGGGATCTATCCAGCGTTGACTGGAGGAGTACGGTCGACACTGATAGTTTTTACAACCCCAATAACCATGATAAAACAAAGAAATGCTGATGCGAGTGTTGCTGATGATCCGAAGATATCCTTCTTTTGTGGAAGCAGGTTGCCCCCTTCATCCTGTACAAGGAAGTTCTAAAGATACTCAAGAAATAGTTCCTCATTATTCGTTGGTTCGAACATTTTTCTTGTAGCTCATTTGGTTTTGAGTGGGTACTTTTTCAATTCGTCCTCTTCTTCTCTGTTGTCCCGTAGAAGTAGAGACCAAGATCAAGATGACGGCCGTTCTAGGTTCTCGCGATCCTAGTCGGAAAGAGGATGACCCTGTCTCCGCGGCTTCTACCAGTATCACTGCCATGATAAGGCAAAACGCGTTTTTGGTCTTGCTTGCTGGTGGTGTTTTGGGCTCGTTCACAATCTTTGGCTATGCCCAAGAGGCGTTGACACGTGGCGAGTACGATGGCGAGCGACTAAAACTGCCGATTTTTCTCATCTGCGTCCAATCCTTTTGCAATTGTCTAGTGGCAGCTGTGCTTCTTATCTTAAGGCTGGTTTCTATTCTAATCTGTACGTAGATAAACAAACATGATTGAAGCATCTTTTGCTTGAAAGTGTTCTCGCTGAAAGGGAAATAACTGTAGCACCTCAAGGAAGTAGATGCTTTTCAACATCCAGTTGACTTCCGGTAATAATAAGAAATATATTCTAATTCCCGCCACTGGAGAAAAGAAGTGGTCAGCCGGTGCAGGCATGCAAGACTGGAGCATCGTGAGTGGGGCCTATCTAGGTGCCCACTTCTTCGGACTCTCTGCACTACAATACATCCCCTTTCCTTTGCAAGTGGTTTGCAAGAGCTGTAAGGCGGTTCCAGTTATGCTGGGAGAGAAAGTTCTAGCAAGAAAAAAACACTCGCCGGAGAAAATGATGCAGGTAGTGAGCTGAAATCAATGCCTACGAAGAATAAATACGAGTAGTTTACTTGAGTTTTATTATCTCTATAAAATATCGGTCATGTTCGCTATCAGAGCTTATCTCGTGCTCATCAGTGACAGCCTGGCTGAGTAAATTCGTCAAAGAATGGCCACACCTCGCTCAGCGGCGCAGAGGGGCGGCTTGTTCTCTGTTACAATTGTTCCTTTTTAGTCCCAGCATGTGGCATACATCTATACCAAAAGACTCACACTTCATCCAGGGGCTTGATGCCTTTAGTTAGAGCTCAGATTTGTTCGCGGGCGCTCTTCCAGTTTTGGCATACTTTTCCTAGGTTCTTGCACGTTGTACGCGGATGCATGTAGGTGGCTGCGCCTGAGATGACGCTGGTGGCAGGCTGCGGACGGTTTCGGCTAGTCAAGTCGCTGGAGGGCGCACAGGTCTGGGCTTCCCCTTCCCGTCCAGACCGTGGCGGGGAATTGTGCTGGCATGCAGCAAACGCATGGCCCCAGAGGTGGCTGAGCAAACGGAGGGGGCTCCGCGCTTGTTTGATGTCACCAGCAGGGTGCTGGGGTCGCTTAAATTAGGCCGAAGAGGGTGGTGGGCCGCGGCGTCCGAAATGCCTGCGTGCAACGCGAGAGAGTGAAAAAATACTGCGAGACGTCTCCAGAGTAAAGTGATGCCAGCGGCCTGGGAGATGCGTGCGCGCTTTTGTGGCTGTTGCGCCGGTGTGTATACGTCTGGTGGAGGACTATAGGTGACGCCAGTAGATCTTAACTGGGAGCGACTCGTTAGATACTGAGGCGAGCCCCGACGATGTTGGAGGGGGTTGGGCAGGTTAGTGGCGCCCCCGATCCGATGGCGAAGGGCAGGCGTCCCGGTGAGTTCTATGTATCTGGTTCAACTTATCAAAAACCGGGGCTGCTGGCTTGATACCTAGCCACGCACAACGGGCGCGCTGTGGTAGGCATTCGCTGACCATCCAAAAACGGCCAAACGCAGCGTGTTACTTATGCGCGGGCTTGTGCAGGGCCAGGGGCAGCCCTCTCGCGTTTTCTGTTGTCACTAGGTGAAGCTGCCTGTAGATGCCTCGAAGGCATTCGAGGCTGAGGCTTTACCTGATGGCGCTGGGCATCTCAGTTGGACGCTAGAAGGACCTACTTAGCCAAGCCCCTCAGCTTCCAGACGTAACAGGACTGACGGCGGGAAGCGGGTCGCAAACGGGGCGGCATGTCTATGGCCTGGCTAGCAGCGTCGGGGGACGGCTCGCCGCAACAGACGCAGCCGGGGGACATGTTGGACTAGGTTCCCCGCGGGCCGCCGGCGGGGATGATGGTGACCGATGGATTCGACGGGCATGGCGCAGCCCTTCGGTGAAATGAAGTGGACGCAAGTTGTTGAGCAGCGTGCTGCTCAGTAATGGCGCCGGTGCAGCTGTGCTTTTGTGTATGTCGTTGGGTCGTAACAGAGTACCTCGCCAGCGATACAGCCTATTAAGCTAGTCGGGTTGCCGGTTATTGGGTAGCCCTTTTGCCGCGCATTCATTGACGTCCGGTCTGGCTTTTGTTGTGTATGTCTATGCGCTTTTATGCTGGGGCCTGGAGGCTATATAACCTCGCGCACGCACAGACAGAAGTCCCTTTTATCACTCTTACTCGTTATAAAGATATCACCAACGAATCACAGGTGTATCTCATGTCCGCTGGTGTGGTAGCGTTTACCCTAGCTGGTGGCAGCAAGAAGGGAAAGAGTGACTTCGAGTTAACTCCGACCTTGTTCCTCGGTCTCGGATTTGTGCTCGCAGCACTGGTTTGTGATGGAATTTACGGACCATTCCAAAACAGGATAGTCGCGCAGCATAACGCCAGTCCCTACCAACTCATGTTCAACATGAACTTGTATGAACTCTTTTTCGCAGTCGTCCTAGCAACCGTCACGGGAGAACTGCCGAAAGGTGATTTACACCTACTTGTTATCGAACTGACCCAGGATCCATATGCTATTCATCAGAACCCCATGTAAAGCTTGGGATAGCTGATGTAATCGTACAATTACTTACTGTTTCTTGTCAAGAACCAATCTGCTCCGTCTTCCTTTTGCTGGAAAGCAGCCAATCAGAACCTACGACCAACCAAGGTATTGCTTTTGTCGTTGCGCATCCATCTGTGTTACCGAATTTGGGATACTTTGGCACTACAATGGCTATTGGTTCGTTATTCGTGTATACCTTGCAGAAAAACTTCGGTGCTCTGACCGTAACCCTGACCACGACTCTGCGAAAACTGATTTCTTTATGGCTTGATTCGAAGAAGGAAAGGCCTTCCGTATAGTCCATGTATCGTTTGCGCTGGTAATGATCGTCTATCTAAATGGAAAGATGGCTTTCCGTATAGTGGTCGATGCAGCTGATCTTCTATCTTGATTTATCAACAAGCATCTTAGTGAATATACGTCGTTTTCAGCACATCATCTAATCTCCGTGGTTTTTTCGGTCCTTTGGTTTGGACATTCCCTAGCCCCGGCTCAGTGGCTCGCAACTGTGGTGGTTTTTCTCGCTTCACCTATCGCGTCGAGACTTGTGCCTTTGCTCGGATGGGAAGATAGTAGGAACGAGAAGAAGGCTGTCCTATAAACATATGAAGATGAAAGCATGACCTTTCTTTTAGAAGTTCAGGAATTTGATGAGGACGAGGTTTCTTCATCTGTGTGAAAAAGTATGTACTCCTACAGGATGACCTCTATACATTACTTAGATCATTGATTCTCTCTTTTTGCTGGCCGCGTGTTCATTCGAAGAATCTTTATCGGCTTCCTCCTGCGCTAGACATAGGATCTAGTGCCCCCGCCACCTGCGCTAGAGACATAGGATGTAGTGCTCCCGCCACCTGCGCTAGAGACATAGGATCTAGTGCCCTCGTTACCTGCGCTAGAGACACTGGATCTAGTGCCACCGCCCCGCAACTAAGTGTTCGTTAACAATAGAGTATACCTAGTATGATGTATTGGAGAACCTCTAAGCGCGTACAACACCTGCCTCTTCTACCAACGTAACAAGTAAGAACGAGAAGATAATGTAACCATTTTCGAGAATACAGCTGTCTACGCCTAGTTGCTCCTCCTTACGGCACTGGCACAAAAACTGTGATTTTTAGCGTTTCTTGAAAATTCAAGTTGAGCTTGTTACAGCGATGAAATCGAAAAAGCCTATGCTCAGATTCAAGAGCAAACAGAACCTGGTTTTGTTTCTCTGCGGTGTTTTTGTAACGAGAATGCTTTGAGGACGAGATGCAAGAGCGGAGAAGCTTATTCTTATTAATTTGGCTGAGGAGGTACTAGAAACAGGAAGATCTGGATGAGCAGCTGAGTTATCTGTGAGGAGAGAAAAGACACGGAGCCTTTGGTATTCAGCGTGTGCTGGAATGAACTTCAGCAACCTCAAAGCCGAAGCTGAAAATGAATGGGCAATTCAGCGTGTGCTGGAATGAACTTCAGCAACCTCAAAGGGGAAGCTGTTTGAACGGTGATAGTTGGGGTTCGTTGTCTAAAACTCTCGCTTAGGGCTAGTTCGTGTTAAGTTGTAACTTTTCACAACAGACGTAACCGTGCCGCTTCTCCACTCCAAGCAGTTAGCCGGATACTTTAGGGTACTTGGTGATAGTTCCCCAAATGAACTTCAGCAACCTCAAAGCCGAAGCTGAAAATGAATGGGCAACATCAAAAAGTTTCCCAGTGAAACTGAGTGTAGTCGTGAATTAACAACGCGAACGCTGTGACAACTTATGCGTTATTCATAGGATATAGATATAATACACGCTGTTTGTTTTTCTTATATGCGCTTTTTATAGAGGTAAAATGCACTATGCGCAATGTTTATTTGTTCATCATTCAGAAGTTTTCAAGGAACTAGATCTATGTAACGAATTACCCACTAGGCTTTCCTTTTCTTGATTGTGGTCAATTTTCATGACTGCGGCAATCTTGTGATTGAGATCAAGTAGTTTTTTCTCATAATAGAATTATTCATTGAAGCCATCACACCTAACAACATGTTGCAGTCTCTCTCCAGTCGTAATGCCCTGTTCCTAGGGGCAGCTGCGTGCGTGTCCTCTTTGCCTGGCGTGTACTCCGAAGTGCGACAAGTTTCGCTGGCAATCGATTCTCCACTCGATATCGGGGAACAAGATGAGACGGAGCTCCTTGGTCATGGAGCTGCACGCTTTCAGGGTCTAGTACACAAGCACTTTGCCGGAACCAGGGGTTCAACTCAAGGCACGGCTGAAGCGACGGAAGGACATGTTTTACTTATGAAAAAGGGGCGGGAAGATTGATAGAAATCTATTACTATTTAGGAAGATGGGAAAAGGAATCCATTTTGACGCAAGATAGAATTTTCGACTTCTTTTTGTGAGTGAATCACGCTGGGAGTCGAGCTCGTTATCTGAGACGGGCTCGATGCGCATGCGCAGGATCCATAATCTATAACCTGAACATGGATCCTGCGCATGCGCATCGATACGATAATCTATAATCAGGTTTGCATAGGGTCCATAATCCTTTCGTAGTTTGCCACCTGAATATGAACATCAATAGAAATAGAACTGCATTGACTTTTTCTAATTCGAAGCATTTTGGAACAAGCGCTCAACCGAGAAACGATGTGGTAACACGCACGACGCATACTGGTGTCAGCGATGAGATCAAGAGTGCCTTCGGCTCCGCGTGTGCTGGGTTTTTGCTCTTTCTCTTCGCATTTCCGCTCCTCTGGGGGAATGAGTCTCGCCAGGCGAAAATGTGGCGTCTTTTTGGCCGTGCTCGCAAGATCGTGGTGTCTGATGTAGCGAAATGCGATGATAACAACGACCGCCGCTTGGTTCACGTGCCTGGAGTTACTAGTATTAAGGCAACTTTATCTTATCGAACCTAAATTAATAAGAGGATGCGTCAGTTTGCCTTCGTTCTTGAAAATTAAGATCACCTATTAACTACCTCATAGTAGATTGATAGCCATCCATAACCTAACCTAACCTAACCTAACCTAACCGCATAGTGCAGACTCCATAATTTACTAACCATAGGAGCTATACATCACAACAGGCAAATCTGAGATACGCGCAGCAATTAGGACACTTCTCAGCAGAAGCATCAACGATCAGGATTTCAAACACTCCTGAAGACGTTTTGAAGGATAAAGAACCCTACATCTCTTACTTCTTCTAACACTCCTGAAGACGTTTTGAAGGATAAAGAAGGGTTCGGTATTACTCTGAATGGTGGATGTTTGGCCTTGACGCGCGAAGTGGAGATGTATCAGTGGGAGGAGAAATCTGAGAGCAAGAGCCAAGACGACAACTACGGTGGAAAGGATACCACCACGACTTATTATTTTATGACAACTGCAGCAGCGTTTGTGGATTAATAGAGTAGTGATCTCAATCCTTACATTCTCGATTCTTCACCTTGAATAGCTTCGTGGGCATCTGTCTCTGTTGGTGTACAACTATACTGCTACTAGTATCATCATCTTTGCTCTATTCTTTTCTATGAATGTGTAGTGTTGATTCTCTCTATCTCTATCTCAACCACAATCTCATGTCTAATCTCCATGTCTATGACGACAATCTCATGTCTATGACGACAATATCATGTCTAATCCCCATCGCTGTGTATGGAAGTCCTGCGCAATCGACAGCAGTTCCTTCCAGGAAAAGGCCGGTCACGAGAACCCGAAGTTTCCATCTGAGTTTTCGGGTTCTTTCGATGAAGACAATTCGGGTGTGCTGTATGCTCCCAAGGTCAGCCTGAAGGATTTCCGAGTCCCAAAGCCATTATTGACCCGTCTCGTAACTGCGACAAAGTCCAAACCGGTAGTTGTGCCGGGAGAAGGAGGTCTACTACTTGGATTTTTTGGATGTGATTTGGAATAATTACAAATGTTGTCTAAGTAATTGAGTTGTGAAGATGACCTTTCTCTTTCTCTCTCGCTAGTTTCAGCATAGACTGGTGATCTTGCACACTCTTAGGAAGGCATTTCGAGTTCTTTTCATTTTGTTTCTTTCCTCCAACCTCCACTTCAGCTCGCAAAGCTGCTGGTCGCACTTGGTATACTACCTCAAGTTTAGACTCAGCGGAGAAGGGAGAGTGGCTGTGCACCGACACCTCTGCCGAACCACAAGTCGGTGCGCTTCGTGTGCGATATACCAAGACCGAGTGCGGACCATGTACTGTGTTGGGTGTGCAATCTCAGAACAGTTTCGTTCCGCTAGAAGCTGGGTTCAAGACCGATGCAGGCGACGAAACACGTGTTGCGCCAGGCAGTGTCCCGCCTTTGGAAGAACCCTTGTTGCAGTTATGACTTTTTTTTTATTACTCCATATTTCTTTTATCCAACTCAAGTAGAAAGATAAGCATAAGTAGATCCATGTCAGAGCGAAGCAGCGTGAATGTC
This sequence comes from Amoebophrya sp. A25, assembly GCA_905178165.1. Taxonomy (NCBI): domain Eukaryota; class Dinophyceae; order Syndiniales; family Amoebophryaceae; genus Amoebophrya; species Amoebophrya sp. A25. The sequence goes on from CAJINU010000091.1 coordinate 224,973, forward strand.
CTTAAGGGCGACCTGTTTCGAACCTCTGGGGCCTGGTGCAACAAACAAGAAAGCGAAAGGATAACAATGATACTATAATTATCTATATTATAAACCAAAACTTATTTTGAATGCTAAACAGGAGTGAGTTTACGGCTTGAGATGTACGCAAATCATGGCAAAGATGTACGGGTGAGATGTATACGTCTGAGATATATATCTCGAGATATATATCTTATACGTAAACCACGGGAAAGATGTACTCTTGAGATGTACTTACACCGGGGTGATTCATAGTAGGTTTCCAAAATTCCACTTTTTTGAGATGTACGGAAATCATGGGAAAGATGTACGGGTTAGATGTATACATCTCGCGCCGTAAAAATGCCGCGTTTTTGCGTACAACTTTCCCGCGATTCTGCTCCTGCTAAGGCTTTCGGCAGTACCTCAAAACCCTGAACCAACAGCACAAGCCAAGGACTGCGCTGCATGGACAAAAAACGAAGAGCGAAGCGCCTCAGCCTGGGGCCAGTCATCTCATGAAGAAAATCCGCTGCGTCTGCGTATGTGCTACAAAAAGGACCCACATGCAAACAAAGAAACGCAAACAGAGGCAAGCACCCAGCAGCTACACGCTGAGCAAGTTAGCACCTGCGCGCTTTTTGGATCAGCAGGCGCCTGAGCTGGCTCAAAGGGTCAGACCTTTCAAGCAGGTCAAAAGTAGACAGCGACCTCATAAAGCTGCGCGCTTTGGGTAAGGATTTCGAGCTGACTCAAAGGATGGGGCCGCTCAAGCACGTCAAAAGTAGACAGCAACTTCATAAAGCTGCGCCTTTTGGATAAGAAGTCTGAGCTGGCTCAAACTAAAAGGCTGGGACCTTTTAAGCACCTCGAAAGTGGACAGCAATCCCATAAGTTTGCGCTTTAGGATAAGGAGTCTGAGCGGGCTCAAAGGGTGGGACCTTTCAAGCAGATCAAAAGTAGACAGCAATCTCATAAAGTTGAGCTTTTTGGATAAGAGGTCTGAGCTGGCTCAAAGGGTGAGACCTTTCAAGCAGGTCAAAAGTAGACAGAAATCTCATAAAGTTGTGCTTTTTGGATAAGGAGTCTGAGCGACGTCAAAGGGTGAGACCTTTCAAGCAGCTCAAAAGCAGACAGCAACGGTATAGAGTTGCGCTCTTTGGATAACAGGTCTGAGCTAAGTCAAAGGGCGACACCTTTCAAGCAGCTCAAAAGGAGGCAGCAACTTCATGGCGTTGCGCTCTTTGGATAAGGGGCCTGAGCTGGGTCAAAGGGTGGGACCTTTCAAGCAGGTCAAAAATAGACAGGAAACGCATAAAGCCACGCGCTTTGCGTAAGAGGCTGGAGCAGAGTGAAAAGATGGGACCCTTCAAGCAGGCCAAAAGTAGACGACAGCAATCACATAAAGCGGCGCGCTTCGGATAGGATGCCTGAGTGGCCTGAGCTGGGTCAAAAGGTGCGACCTTTGTTTCAAGCAGGTCAAAAGTGGGCAGCAATTTCCTAGAGCTGCGCTCTTTGAGTAAGGCGCCTGGCTTGACTGAGTGAAAGCGTGGGACGTTACGAGCAGGCCAAAAGTAGGCAGCAGCTTCATGTCATGAAGTAGATTGCGCTTTTTGAGCAAGGAGCTTGAGCAAAGAAAGGCAAAAGGCGGGACCTCTCAAGCAAGCCAAGCCAAAAGCAGACAGCAGCCCCATGGCGTTGCGCTTTTTGGATAGGGTGCCCGAGCTTGGTCAAAAGCCAAGGTGGGACCTTTCAAGCAGGTCAAAAGTGGGCAGCAATTCCAGAAAGCTGCGCGCTTTGAATAACCAAGCTGGCCAGATCTGGGCCAAAGAGCGAGACCGTTCCAGCAGGTCAAAAGTGGGCAGCCATTTCATAGAGCTGCGCCCTTTGATTGTGGAAGGCCTCTGAGTGAGCTGATTGAAAGGCTGGGACCTTTCAAGCAGGTCAAAAGTAGAGAGCAATATCATACAGCTGCGCTTTTTGGGTGGGAGGTTTGAGCAGAGTCAAAAGCCGAGACCTTTCAAGCAGGTCACTCAAAAGTAGGCAGCAACTTCATAAAGCTGCGGCTTTTGGGTAGGGTGCCTGCGCTGGGTCAGAGGGTGAGACCTTCCCAGCAAGTCAAAAGGGCCAGCAGCTTCACAGCGTTGCGCCGTTTGGATGAGGGTCTTGAACTGAGCCAAAGGGTGGGACCTCTTAAGCAGCTCACAAGTACGCAGCAACTTCATCGCGCTGCGCTTTTTGGATCAGAAAAGAATGGGCGCAAAGGACAAGGCCTCTCGAGTACGCCATAAGTAACCAGCAAGCCCATAGGCTTGGGCCTGCTTTCTGGTCAGAAAGCTCAAGCGGCTCACAGATTGCATCGCCCAAGCACATGAAAGCCGCACAGCACTGCTCGCGTGGCGTTGTTCTTGTTCACTTAGATCAAAGCCTTGAGATGACGCATGCCCACACCTCTCGAGAAAGCCAGAAGCAGATAGGGAAGCTAAGCGATAGAGCGCAACTTGCCGTAAGCTTGGGAGGGTAAATGGCTCACAGAGAGCACACGCGAAGCAGCTGAAGCGTAGGCAGCAACGCGACACCATAAAGCTGCGTGATTTGGATGGAAAACCTAAAACGGCGCAAAGAGTAAAACCCCGCAAACAGGCCGAGAGTAGAACGGGGCCGCCCCCTAGTTCTCTCCACGGAAAAGATCCACGGTAGACGTTCTCATGGTGAGCGGCGTCGGGCGTAGTGCTTCGCCCACTATGCGGAGAACCGAAAGCGACAAGCCTGGGGCCCCCCTCGTGGCACTGCCATGCCAGCCGGAGACGCAACACACTCCAAGAGTAGGGGACCCACGCCCAAAACCCGGGCCAGGGGGCGCGCGAGGTTCTCATGGTGAGCGGAGTCGACTGCAGTGCTTCGCCCAGCCACTACGCTGAGAACCAAAAACAGCAGGCCTGGAGTGATCTGCTCAAGGATTTGACTCTCGGCGTATGTATTTGGTTACCCGTTTGCCTCATTCGTTCGAAGTAGTTCCTTTTGGGCGTTTCGGGTGCTGCCAGGGCGGGGGTTTATGTAGCACGTAGTAGCTTGTAGCGCGGAGCTGCTTTGCTTATTCCATAGCCCGCCACTCTTTACGTAATTCGTAGCACGCCGGTAGGCCGTATGGATTTTATGTAACTCGTAGCATTTGCCAGACCCTTCCGCCCTGCCCCGGCGTGTGTACACGCCGGGGGCACGTGGGCGGTATTTATATATAAGCAATTTGATCGCCTTTAGAGGAACCATTGTTGCAGTTATGAGGTTGATATCATCCAAATCCATGTTCATCGATGTTTGCATCCATGCTTGTTCTCGTAGTACTCAGGAAATTGAGTTAGAGTTCCATGTTTGTTCTCGTAGTACTCAGGAAATTGAGTTAGAGTTCCACGTTTGTTCTCGTAGTACTCAGGAAATTGAGTTAGAGTTCCACGTTTGTTCTCGTAGTACTCAGGAAATTGAGTTAGAGTTCCACGTTTGTTCTCGTAGTACTCAGGAGCTCCCATATCTAATCCCTAAGGGATCCGCTGACGCAGGTGTCCAGAAGATTGGTATCGAACCCAGTGACGTCGGACAAAATGCCGGTTGCATGACGATTTTTTGTCGTGTCTGTGGTGCAGTGTCCGGCTTCGTTTCCAATTTTGGTACCAGTGTGTTCGAGGTGAGCAACGAAACTTTAAGCTGCAAGGCTATCTTCGAGCAAGCGGAAGGTGCGCAGAACAGCATCCACACACTGTTGCAAATTGTGGGGTTTCTGTTATGAAGAAGTAGTTGAAGCTAGTCGTTATTCAAACGACAAACTGTGTATCAGGATGGTAAGATGATTTTTTAGTCGGTAAACGACGAAGACGTACATGTCACTGAAGACTGATAGCACAGGCACATGGTTTTTGCTTGAAGTTGTGGAGTATTTTTGAGTCAAACAAAGCAAACAAAAGAACCAACATGACCTTTTCTTTCTTTCTCTCTCCGACTCTCAATCCCCTTCGTCTTCTAATCGGAATGCTTTTCGGTGGCCTGCAGATGACATTCAGTGTCGTGCCTGCCCTCTTTCGCGTTATCCCGTTTGTCGGCACCTGGATTCAATTGTTTGGTAACTTGATCGCGACAGCAGCTGCCTTTATTTTGGGGTGCATTTTCTGGTGCACAACAGTGGCGTTGGCGTGGTTTGCAGTGCGTCCGCAATACGCAGCTGCGTTGTTAGGAGGAGGTGTGTGTGTCTTCGCTGCAATCACTGCGGCTTCGAAATTGGCGGCTTGAGGTGCTAGGATACTGGTGACGTGGTAGGTTCGAATTTCACAGTCCTCACGGGTTGAGAGTGGTCGAGATTGGGGATTTGTACTATTTTGGGATTTGTACTACGTTTCGAGTATTTGAATTTGTATTTGCTCAGGAGAGCAGAAGTTGTAACATGTTATGAAACAAGTTGTCGTGAAAACAAATTCTTATGTAAAGTACGTACAACTTTGGACTTTTTTCCTAGAAGGAACCACGCTGAATACTTTTGATATCAGATAGTGCTATTCATAAAAGAACGTCGATATTCATTCTGAACAACCGTCGATGTCCTGTTCATTGTATCTATTCCTTGTAGATTCATCCTTTACTATCTGCGATTTTTTGTCAGCCGTACGTGCTGCCTCATCTTCTGTATCTATTAGATATTTTTGCGCTTCTTATAAACAAGGTTTATAGCGGCCATGGAAAGGGTATACAAAACGCTAAGAGAAGATGTCATGGATCTTTACAATAATCGTTAGAAGGTAGATAGAATCCGATATGTTATTGAAAATCAGCAAGCACAGAAGATTTCCTCGCAGGAGCCAAAGCGCCCAGCAGTGATGGGGGATCTACTATAAGTATTGTCGAAGACGGAGCTGTACAGATGATTTTACAGAAGATTTACAGACTGGATCTGCACTCGAATCTGACACACAACGGAATCGAATCTTGTTGACTGCTAGCGCACATGCTAACAGCGTCTAACCATGTTGCGCTGTGGGTGGTTCAGCGGCTCATAGAATGAGTGGCTATAAGGTTCTGCTCAACATCGGTCTTAAAGATATGTAAAAGTGTGTCTCAGTGTTGCAGCACTCACTTAAGTAGTTTAGAACACGGAAGAAGTGCGGTCCTGGCAGCAGACAGTGGCGATCATACGGGCATGAAAACGTGAAAAATAGGATCTCAATATAGCGACGTTGGTCATAAAGAAAGCTAGAAATGCTGTATAGACGAGCCCCTGACCCTTCTGTTTCTGACCAGTCATGTTGTATTTTGGTAAAAATTTGCGCTAGAGTGTTAGTTTGGCAGGATAAATGACTAGAGCACATAGTCCATCTTCATGACCATAAAGCGTGTTAGTTTGAAAGAATTACAAGTGATAGTCCATCATCTTCATGACCATAAAAAGGACAAGTCTTCATCATGACCACCATGGCCACCATTCCTCAACCCCCAGCCGATTCGGGGTTTCGCTTCGAGCCCTCTTTTACAAGCACAAATGGTCGTGTGCGTTTAGATTTTTCTGCGACGAAAGGCAGGCATGTACGTGCAGGACAACGGCTAAAGCCTGGAGACTCAGTCTTCGGAGAACTGGCATTGGACCATGCCAATCTAGTGCCCTACTGCGACTGGTGCTGGCGGTCGAGGCCAGAGTTTGCGATACAGATATGTCAGAGTAGGTTCACATCGTCTTCGTCCTCTTCAGGTGGTCCTAGTAGCTCCAGCAGCTCTTGTTCTAGAGGCAATGCTCAACGTGTTGTCTACCGTGTGGAAACTAATGACGATGGTGCTGGAAGGATAGCACTCGCAAGCGGCGACAATTCGACAAGCAATACCACTACGAGTCGAACGCCAGCGACCTCTTCTAACCAAGTGGTAAAGCTGAGACCCTGTCCACGTTGCAAGCTCTCGTGGTATTGCGGGAAAGAGTGTCAAGCTGCCGCCTTTCATCATGGTGGCCATCGAGAAGAGTGCAGGCTTCTTTGTGGGGGTGGAACTACTTCCACGAATGGTGGTCAACATAGCAGTTCCTCCTCATCTAAAGTCTTGGCCCAGGATGAGGACAATGCCTTAAACACGGCGAATAGACGATTAGCGTGCCGGCTACGTGCAAGGTTTAGGGAAGAGAAAGACGACGACGACAAGAAAACCTTGAAGTATGCAACGCTGTTTTGGTTGGAAACTAAATTGTCGTCGCCTTCGTCGTCGAGTGCTAGTAACCATGCTAGTAACCTTAAGGGTAGGTTAAAGGTGCTTTTCTTACCGCTTTTTATGGCTCTCCTAAGGGAGAAAGGCATAAAAAGCGGGGTAAGCGAGCACCAAAAACCTACCTCTAATAACCCTAGTGCTAACTACCCTTTTCCGGTATTATGGTCAGCTTTGATCCATCTTTTTCGGCATCTTGATCCCCTCCGGCCTTGTAGTCTCATGATGAATTACATCAAGGGGAAAGGGGTCGAGATCAGGGGGCCACGATGGATTAAAGCTGGGGCTAACAGTATTCGAGTCCACATTGGAGCACTTTTTCTCACTACAGGCAGACAACCAGGCTCATTTAGAGGAAGGGAATGATCATGACGCGGATACCGCGAAGCCACTGCCTGCATCTTCTGAAAAGACTGGAATTGACGAAGAGGAGTTGGATTTCCTAATGCGTTTCGACCGGAACAATTTCGCAGTGATTGGCGATCAATTTTCGAACCCAATCGCGACTGCAGTCTTTCCCTTCGTGGCCATGCTAAACCACAGTTGTGAGCCCAATGTGGTGTTGAAATACGACTTGGTGGAAGATGCAAGAGACGATGTGGAACGAAGAGAAGAAGGACAAGACCAAGAAGATGATGTGAATCCCTCAAAAAAAGCTAAGACGAAAGTCTCTACAAAAACCAATATTCCTTCGCGTCCACGTCGCGCACGTGTGTTATGTACGCTGGTCGCTATTCGAGATATCGAGGTTGGAGATGAAATTTGTCATAGCTATGTGGATATAGGACAAGATGCTGGGAATAGACGGATGGTGCTCAGCGAACGCTACGGCTTTGACTGCGATTGTGCGCGATGTCAGAGGGATAGGGAGGATAAGCAACAAAAGCCGCCCAGAAATAAAGAAACGGATAGGTGGAAAGGAAACGGTAGTTCATCTTTTCCGGTTCGGCTGGACCAACCTAGCGGTGTCGGCAGCGGTCATGCCAATGGTGCTATCGTCCCGTCGCGCTCCCCATCCTCTCCGGGCCTCGTGTCGGGATCTACTTTGCCTTGTTCAGATGGCTGTCTTTCTTTAAGGTACCCCTCTATTGAGGCATTGGTCGATTCAGCGGGGCGCATCGCTAAGAATGGCAACGCCTTTCTTGTCTTACAGGAGTTGCATGAGAGACTGGAAGCTGAGGGGATGGAGGATCAGATCGAAGCTTGCAATGGCGAAGAAAAGAAAATTGCTGAAGTGATAGAAATGTTTTTGAGGAAGTGGAAGAGTGAACTAGCTTCTCCTTCCCTTTCCTCGTCTTCCAATGTTGATCCGACCTCGCCGTGGGAGTTTTTGGAATCTATGGAACAAGGTGGCACAACTACTGCCACAAGGACATCAGGCTCAGAGGAGGACTCTTCTGGCCATTCGGTGTATGATATGATGAGGGCCCTGCTTTCGACCACGACTGGAGATCATGTGGAAGAGGGTTCGTGTGTGGATGAAAGCTCCTTAGAAGACACTCTCGTATCCGTTCTACCCTCAAAGATGTGCGTATCTCTGCTGACTGACGAAGCAAAAAACCTGGCAGAAGGGACTACTTTTCGGGAGTTCTTCATAGCTTTCGCCGCACGAGGGGTGTTGTCCACGCCACAGTCGGCATTGGAATTTTTTCTGAAGTCCTTTGTCGCTGTTAGTGGAGACGGAGGAGATCATCATGTTCGTGCACTAAACATGAACCTCTCTACTACTTCTCCGAAGATAATATACAACCATTCTGGTCTCCAGATGTGTATCTCCCGCGAACTGGATTCTCTCATTGACATCGTCTCTGGTTGTACTGGTTCAGGCGCATCAAGCGCGGTTATTGAGAGACAAAGGACAGCTATTGCACATTCACTGGCCATCGAGCACTGCCGCTACCTGGTCGACCAATATGTTCAGAAATACCCTGCTTTTCACCCCATTTTGGCTCTGCAGAGATGGTCCTTGGCTGACTTGTGTCTGCAAAGCAGCGAAGTGAGAAACGTGCGTGAAGGCAGTGGACTCTACGCTGAGGTGGAAAAGGTGCTACGCTACTTCGTGTCCCAAAAGATGCGTTCGCTGTTACTAGAACGGTTGCGGAGGTGCGGCCCGGGAGGAAGGGGTGGGGGCTGATTCCTAGTGAGCAGGACTGACTCATACTAATGAGTTGCAAGATGAAAAATTGACTGAGCAGTGTAAGAAGTACGAATTGCCCTTTTTTCTACTTCTACGCCGTCTTATTGTTTCACCACCTGTTCAAGAGATTCTTCACGACGCTTTTTGGCTCTGCCGATCCTCAAATTACACGTAGCAAAGTCTACGACGACGCGAAAAGCCCATGCCATCTTTAGATCTTGGAGAAGTCTGTGTGCAAAAGCACGTAGAGCTAGGGAATGCACTTGTGGTACTCCGAGAAACGCCAGCAAGGCAGAAAAAGATGAGAACATTCGATAGAAGAGAGTCTAAACTCTAGAGTGAGAAAAACAGTTGAGAACAAGTCGGTTACAAATGAGACAACATCATGTCTGCGTCTTGTGATTTCGTTTTGCTTGGTGCTTCTGGCTTTATTGGAGGTCATATTTTGACCGCTCTGGAGGAGCAGAACTATTCCGTTGTCGTCTGCAAACTTCGTCTTGTTATGGCCACAGTAGACAATCTTTGAAATGAACTAGTCCACCGACTATATATTCCACGATCCCTTCCTCGATCCCTTCCAATCCACAGCAACCAGAGTCCTTAGAACGATTCCTCCGAGATGAGCATACGCCGAAATTGGGTGTCATTTGTGCTGCAGGGTCCAAGGGCACGCCAAATATCGATTGGTGTTTGGAGCATACCACAGAAACGATCGAAGCCAATATCCTTGGCCAACTAAATGTGGTACGTGTATGCCGAGTGCTTGGATTGCACTGCACCTTGATTTTATGGAATATGACTTATTTTACGTGCTGTAAGAACTGTAATGAAGAGTTTCATACCACGCCCTCTAAATGCTGGAAGTGGCATGGTCTATCCGCCGCTCCCATCCGATCGCGCGGCTGCTCTCGATTTTTACGAGGAAGATAGAGACAAAATCCTAGCGAGAGATTATATCGATGGCGACATACCTGATGCGAGTGGAAAGACTTTTCGTGTCCGAGTTGGGGCTAGACAATCGCCCACGTCCGCAACCGCAGACAAATCTTCAGCTACATATAAAACAGAAAATGTCCATTTCTACCGGAAAGCACGTTGCATGCTGGAGGATCTGCTGCAATACTATCCTGACGTATTGAACCTGCGGACGCAATTTCCAGTAGCAATGACAGACAAAAACTTCGAGAATAAAGCCAGCTTACTTGCGAAATTGAAGGGATTTCCGAAAGTGGATGCAGCTTTAAGGCACGAGTCTATGATAAAAATCCTTGTTAACGTAGTTCGTGTAGCTAAAAAAAAGTACTTTGTTGATGAAAATAGAGACATCAATCATGAATATATATGTTGCAAGGAATCGCCCCTGAGGCTTGTTTTTATCCCAATTTTTATCCCAGTCGTCTTCACCTCCCTAAGATCAACAGTCTCTGTCACCTTCCTGGAAAACCTATGTCCGGGGATCCCCATCATGGTCAAGCAACGTGCGAGCGGCAACATCAATTTCGTGAATCCTGTTATGGCTTCCCCTAGGAATCATCTTCGGAAGCATCCACAGATGAAGGCTGTTCAAGGGGAAAATTTGGGCCGTGGGATGCATCTCGAGAGAATTCAATTAGGGGGAGCTCTAACTCTGGAGCAGTAAAATATGCTGATGTAGTGGAGCGTCTTCGCAAAAAATTTCCTGGTACCTACGATCCTGAACTACGGGAAGCCGCTCAAGGACGTGGAAGTATTCTCATGAGCGCGGAGAAGATGGTCAATTTGATGGCCGCTTCTAAAGGACAAGGAGATGAGAAACGTGTACCATCGCATAAGATATTGACCTGTGACGAATGTTTAGACATTGCTTTTGGTGATTCTTAGATGGTGGATTGCGACAGCGTACTATTAGATGAGTTGATACAATTGTCACAAGAAGACGAAGACCAGAGCATCTTCAAGATGAAGGTCGGGTAGTTTCACACGGGGTGAAACCGTGCTAGGCTAGGGTGCTACAACAGCGGACTAGAGTGAAGCCGGCATCTACTTGGAGTCTAGGTTATGCCAGCACAGCTGATTTTGAAAAACGCCATCGGTGCTGAGAGGATCGAGTCAATGTCAATTTATTCGAGATCATCGAATAGTTAACCTTGATCATCATAAGACCAAGCACAAACACAATGGCCTGGTTACGCGCTGTGCCGACCAACAAACTTCTCTGACACCCACAGTAGTGCTCGGCGGATGCAGGAAGGTGGAGGTCGCATGCTCTTGACTAGCGCACTGTTTAAGCCGAAAACTGCATCCGAATCTGCAACGACATAAGTAGTTCGCTGCGTGCTCGTCATTCCACTTGTTCATCTTCTTCACCCACACATCAAAACCATCCACAATGGGGAAGTCTACGGGTGTGGAGATGATGGTCGTTACCTTGTCCGACGAGGTGAAGGAGCTGCAAGACAAAATGGAAGCAGTTCTCGCAAGATTGGGTGTCTATGATGGGGAATTGAAAAAAACTGTCACGAAGCGGGAATTCATTAAGGCCACCTATGCCGTAGTTCAACATCTTTCTTAAGCTTATTATTCCATCTTACGATTACGAAGCATCTTTGGCCCCTTTTTTACCCTCTGCAAAATAGGCGAAAGAGGCATTGTAAAGGGGAATTGCGGAGAGAACCCTAAGTTCAAGGAGCTATCAGATGACGTGGAGGACCACGGTCGGGACATCGAGAGACTAGTCGAGGATGTGGCGGTGAAGGCAGCGCAGCATGCTGTAGACGCGTTGTTAAGTAGGGTCGTGAACAAGATGTTGTGCGTGTACGAGTTTCAAAGAAAGATAGACTGCTCTTCACAATGCTAATGTATTCAAAAAAACCTTATATTCAGAGCTGCACCGGCGTTGAAAAATGTTGGCATTCTTCGAGGCAGGTTGACACCTCCTGTTGCTAAGTGTATTTAACAATTTTCCCGCATATCGGGTCTTCTAATCTCCACGGCCAGAATGAGCAGTTGCGAAGCAGGCCTGCTGGAAAAAGCTGGCGAAGCCGCTTTCTCAAATCTAGAACAACAAGTTTTAGAGGTTGGCCAGAACCTACGAGCCAAAGCGTCGTCGGAAGCTGTTACTCTCTTGAGCGAAGAACTCCAACAAACCGGGGAGGATGTAAAACTGAAGGCCAGTTGTGACCATGTTCTCCACCTACAGCAAACTCTGGATGAGAAGCTCCAAGACGTGCAGAAGAAGCTTGGTTTCACGCTAGCGAGCAACGTGGACACGGCTGCAAGGTTCGAGAAGGTAGAGGAAGCGATAAGGAATTGTGCAGATAGATCGAGTTTCGAAAGGATCAAGAACAAGACCGAGACGTGCGAAAAGCTAGTGGCTGAGAAGTTCTCTTGTCAGGCAGCAGAGATCCTGAACGATACAGTGAAAACATTGCAGCAAGAAGTAGACGCAAAAGCGAGCGACAAAGCAGTGCAGCTCCTGTCACAGAAATGTATGGTGCTGGAATTTTTGACTATTCGAAAACTCAAAATAACCGAGTTACTGACTGAAATAAGGGAGGTAGCTTAACATCAAGGCTACTCTTCCTTCTCGTCAGTATCTCGCTTATTCTGATCAGTTACTTGCTTATTTCAGTTTTTCGAATAAGTAAAAGCATACTACGTAAAAGGATGTAGTAGTGATTGCATTGCTGTTGCATGTCTTCTGCAACAAAGGTCATGGTTTCCTCTTGGCACATAGAACTTTACTGGGGATGTAACATGTACTGTATGTATGGTACTGGTGGCTGCTTATTGTGAGTACTTGTGCTTGTCTACTAGAAGCAAGTCCACAGTATGGTACTGGTGGCAAGTCCTTTTCTTCACACTACCTTTCTTCAGTTCTCCTTAAGGACTCAAGAAATACACCAATTACCTAGTAGTTGACTTCTCCTACTTCTCTGACAACGACCCTTATCGGCCTGAATCCTCTATTCATGGTACGCAGAATGCTGCGTCGATTGCTGCCAAAGCCGGAGAAGACTCCTTCGTATCCTTACATTCCCGAGTGAACGCTGTTGAGCTAGATCTCTACTGGAAAGCCAGTGGAAAGGAGTTTGCTTTGGCCATGAAACGACTTGAGAGTCTTGAGGCGGATATGCAGGACAAAGGAGGCGCAGACGAGCTGAGCTTGATCAAGCAGCGCTTGGATATTCTGGCCAAGGACTGTGCAAACAAAGCGTTCAGTAACGAGGTGCAGACTTTGTCGGACAAGTTGCAATTCTGCATGGCGAAGGCGGCTAGTGCAGTTGAAAAAACCGAGATGGCGATGCAGCGACAGCGTGTAGGCATGTTGGAGAAGGAGATGAGCAGCAGGGCTTACACACACGAATTGCACGCATTGCGAGAACAATGCGAAGCGGTCCGGAATGGGGTATCAAGAATGCAATTTATATAGATACATAGATAGATAGTTGTCTGTGAGATCATAGTCTCTGTAGTTTATGATAGATAATACAGAGACTATAGTCTGTGTGTAGTTATTATGATAAGGATCGATCGTGATGAGCTAAGTTTATAGAAGCACCAAACATTAAACAAGAGAAGTACTCAGTTAACAGAAAAAAGTCAAAGTCAAATCTTTCAGCTCGATGCCTGTGCACGTGCAGACAGCTTACAGCAATTGGCTGAGAAAATAGACATGAATGCAGAGGCCATTCTAGCTGAACGAGAGCAGACGACCGAGGACCTTACTGTCTTCAAGCGGGACATGTTCTCGTTGAGAAATAAGCTGAATAGCAAGCCCGACTACATGAGTCTACCACTCGCTCCGAACCTGTTGAGAGACAGCAAGAAATTCCAGGGGTTGTGTCGTGGTCTGAGGGGGACGGAAATGAATTGGGATGAAGGTATTTTCTTTGGCTTCGAAGATTGTTAGTTAGCGTAGTAGGCCTTATATATAATAACTTCTTACTTAGTGATTCCGCGCGAGCCTCTTTTGCCTGGATTCGTTGGACCTGGACCATACGAGTGTGAGAGGGAGAGTTGACCTCAAGCACCCTGAATGTCTATTCTACAGATCATGATCTGAGGTTTTTAGAAGTGGATTTGAAGCTCTTTGTACATTCATTTAGCGTAGTATCTATAAGAAAAGGCCCAGCGGACTACCTAAGTGAAAACTTACTCATCCACTATCACCTTCTCTTTCACCTTCTCTCACCTTCCTCTCCATACACTCAGGTGGCTTCGGCGGGGATTGGCATGGCTACATTTATCGAAAAGACAATCCAGGCAATACCGCTGGTGTCAACGTCAAGTGTTCCGTTCAGGTGATAGACCTCTCGAATGCAGCCAAGTTGGCTAACTCGCCGCTGATGCCGTTTGGTCAGCTAGATGCATTCATAACAGACCAGAAGTGGAGCAAGGTAATTCGTACTAGTTTATAGAAGTAGTTGGATGCTTTCTCTTTCATAAGCATAACGGACCAAAACAAGGTACTTCAATCAACAATCAACAACAATTATCCCGTGGTCTACTCCAGGATCCAGCCTATTTTGCGGGTGCTGACGTGTGTTGTGTCATTTTAGACGTAAGGATAACCCAAGACGCGGATGGCAACGGATCTTTGAAGCTGCTTTGCCAGAATCGAACTCCGCTCTTTACCTCATATGACCGTGGACCGTTTTTTACGCAGGTATCTATAAGTGCCTGCTTCTATTTTAGATCAACATGGGATTGTTGAGGATTGTTTTTTTTCGCAGGTAGAGTTACTCCACTAGTACATCATGAGATTGTTGAGATTTGGTTTTTTTTCGCAGGTCTGGTAATCAATGGCCGTTCTAGAAGGAACCTATGAGTATACATCTGCACAACTTCTTGTGTCCACTTCACTTCGACTTCAGGGTGTCATCACACATCTGTATTCTTTTGTCCACCTCATACATTTCGACTTCAAGGTCTCAGTCTTCTGCAATGTTTTAGAGTCGGAGGGTGAAACCAGACTGCGATTATTCATGGGTCGTGGAGCTGGCGTCCGCGTGGACGGTACCAGTAAAGGCCTGGGTTGGCGGCATTATCACTTATGGTCGGCTTTTATTCAACATCCCACTCAGCATCTTGACCCCCTTTCCGTTCCCCTGCATTCCCATGAAATACCAGGGGGCTCGCGTATCAAGATGGTGGGACCGAGATGCATTCTAGCACACGCTAAAGGACGCTTGCCGAGTCGGTTTTGGAGAGGAGGAGAGCAGTACGGCCAGTGGCGTTGGCAGGTTGCGCGTTGCGATAGCTCTTCCTTACCTCGCCTACGGGTACCATGGTGGAATACCAGTATGGAGTGGCTATGTCGCAGATTACTATGCGCAAGACACAATCGCACTAACGGCCTCTAGTCGCGCTGGCGGATCCGGGGGTGGAGCAAAGAAATAGAAAGTCTATTCTTGTTATAGAATATAGAAGTCCACACTACATCTTTACTCCATAGAAATACTGACTTTGAAAAGTCCTGGGTAAATCTCATTATTTGCTGATAGTGATAATGGCGATGGAAATGGATTGCCCTGGCTACAGAACGAAAACGTTGTACCTCCGATAATACATTAGAAGATATCCTGTAGTTATGTCCTAGAAACTGCTCGACTACTAGAAGAAGAGCTATTTTTGACTTGCCTTCGTATTCGTGCGACCCCCTAGGTTATGAAGTGACTCTCTGCTATTATTTGCGAAACAAGAACCAGAAAATTCATGGAAGGAAGATCGAAAAAAGTAAAAGAAAGCAGGGAAGCTTAGTGAACCACAGTTCCTTGTAGTTATGTCAGTGCTCAGTGGACGAGACGGAATCGTTTGGGTTTCGACAGCTTGCGGAATCAGTGTTCTGTTGCTGCAGGAGAGCATGCGTACCGCCTGAGATGGTGCCTGAGATGGTGCCCGACTAAGACTAACGTCATAGCCAGAAGTTCTTGTAAACTAGACATTTTGGACGAGATGTTGATCAGGACTCTTCTACAAAGCTGGTATGCGCAATCGAGAGAATCTTGCATTTCAAAATTGATCCCAAGAATGTTTCAAATTTGACTTGAAGGAAAAGGATGTCCGTCGTGTGGATGATGTTGACAAGCTATTTTTCATATCGTCTTATATCCAAGGTGTACATGGTTTTTGTTGATAGTCGACTGATTCGGTGTCATAATTACTAGACTTTTACTGATTCATTCTCTCAACATCTAATTAGGCTTCGTCGTTTTCACGAACCAGCATCAATCATCGGGATTCATCCTTTCCAGAATATCTCATTTTCCATGAGACGAAAGGATGAATCATGAACTATAACAAAGACCTATATCAACGAACTGTGTGATTGTTCGTTTTAGAGGATCGAATTTTTGCACTTTGCAACTTGCTTCGTTTGGAGGAGACTCGACTACTTTAAGAGCTCTTGTTTTTTTTTGTGTAGCAAATATGATTTCGCTTGTTGTACTCGTTGTATATGAGATTTTCTTGTTTGTAAGCTCGACAGTTTCTGCATCATATTCGTGTCAGTCTCGAACCGCTGAAGCTCGAACGCCCTCGAAGTCTCGAAGAAGTTGAGTTGAATTTCTCAAAGAGTTTTTTAGCATCTTGATCACATCAGAAAACTAGTATGCATACAGGTAGAATCAATTTATCATTACGTAGACTTGTTTTCAATTAGAGCAACAAGAAACACGATCACTAACACTATCACTGCCTTTGCCAATATCTTCTTCTTCACTATCATTGCTTTTGCCACTGTTGTTCAGCGAAACAAGATCTGTCGGCGTCCGTGGTTCACGATTTTCCTGCTTGTGTGGGATAGAACTTACGACCAGGGACTACATCTTTCATTCGAGTTCACTCTCAGCCGAGGTTGAAGGTTGCCACCTTCGCGACTGCCGGCTGGAAGAGCATCGAGATCTACTACTTGTGTGAATTCAAGAACATTATATGATCTCCAACATCAAAAACAATTATACATAACTCAAGTTGATTCGTCATCGTGAGAAAGTTCCAGGAACTACATGATCAAGGGGAGGATGTTATCATCAACAGGAAGTGCGCAGTATCGTTTGGGATCCTCGGACAGAGGTTACAACAACGCAGGATACCAACGAATGGGGCCAGCTCCTGGGTTTGCTGATAACCAAAACAAGATGGTCGCAGCTGCTGTTGAACATGATGGAGCAGCGGCTCTAGCTGCTCAACAACACGGAGGAGGGGCTGGTCAACATCAGCATCAGCATCAGCAGGAGCACCAGGTCTACTACATGAACATTCATAACATGGACAGTGCTATGAATCACAAAAATGCCAGTGGTGGATCGTACAACTTCCAAGAAGACCAACATCAAGTTGACTACAACGAACTTTATATCGCTAGTACTAAAAGTCATGGGCATGGTGGCGAGTATGGGGCGGAGCACGAAATTCAATACCGCCAACGCCCAAGCAAAAGCTCCAGTGATCTGGTATCAACAACCGCAGATGGTACTTCCCCATCGTTTCCGCCGTCTGACATTGACGCAACTACCCCTCCAGAGTGGCCCTATGCTCTCCCCGATGACTCCTATTTTCTCGGCAGCTACAACAACGATCAACAGCTGCACCAAGGTAGTTCGGAACATCAATACCAACAGAACCAAGGTTCTGAACATCAAAAATACCAACATCAGGGTGGAAATGCTGAATTATACCAGTCAGTTGAATCTGCAGACAAGGTGGGTCTGGCTGCCACAGGAGGTGGAGGTGGCGAATACCATATCGCTAATGCAGCTGAGCAGATTTTGGGGTCTGGGAACTTCCCACCGGATGACGTCGAGGCGGAACATATGCAGCAATTGGCGGTACTAAGAGCTATTTGTACGTAGGGAAACATATTAAAGATAAACATTGATTAAGATGACCAAATGAAGGCCATCCTAATCATGTTGATTTTTCCGAGGGTTGTATTGTTAACACAAATAGATACTAGTGCAAGTAGTGCACTCTTCATAAAGATGATACTTAGTCTTAAAGATGATACTACACTGCTCTCCCTCTCAACAAGAACAAATACTACAGGGTGAGCGCACTGCCTTTGAATTTTGGCGACGGGAACAAGCTAAATTGGAGCAGCAGACGAAACGAAGGGACGCTGCAGCACGTGCGCTTGCAGGAGAAGAGGAACACCTCGACTTGGCCCAGCACGTCGCGAATGAATATTATCAAAGCGGCGTTGTTCACTATCCGGTCGATCAGTCGGAAAAAGATGAAAATGGTACTTGTTGTTATTCTTTTATTGACGTTGCAAGCAAGGAAAACACCAACTGCAATCTTACTTCAATCTTGTGTCTTTTTTTTGTGATGATCTTCTTCTACTCCTTCATTTTAGTTCGCCAAGAATAATTACACCATCACATCATGTTCTTGACTCCAGCCATCTCCGTCTTCACCCAGGTGCCCCCTCGTTGCGTCAAGAAATGGAAAGTGGTCAACATAATAGATTTGTTGGTAGTACGAGCCGCGAAGAATGTGAGTTTCGCTCTGTGCAGTATGATCGGCTTAGGACTCTGCTTCAAGCCAGCAAGACTGAAGATACGGAAGCGGTGCGTCGGTACTTTTTTTCCATGAAATTTCGTGACGACTTGACAACATGGCTACTTTTCAACATGCGAAGTCGATCTGATCATCGTCGATCTACATCCAAGATGGACAAACTTTCAAGGTCCTCCCTGTAAAAAGCTGAAAAATCGGTAGAAGAAGCTACTGATTTGTATCAATTTAGTGAAAATCTTGTCATCATGAGTACTGTATCAATTTCTCTGAAAAATTTAGTGACTTCTCCTCAACAGAGCTGCCACCGTGGACGGTTCCAGTCGATACGGTCAAGGACCAGGATTGCGGTTTATTCCAGCTACTTCAGCTCCGAATACCTATGGGAATATTGCCAATCATGCGTCTTCTACAGATGGTAGTTGTTCATCGCGCGAAACGTTTGAGAGTATGGCTCGCAGTATTGCGCCTGAGCTTTTGGGCCTGAGCGATGCATCCGACTTGTCGAGTATCCGACTTTCAGGCACAAGCTTGGCCGAGGAGGTGAAGATGGCGGCGGAAGCAGCGTTTGACAATCCTGTGGTATTCTTAAATAGTTGAATGATGGTAGTCTACTAGACGAAGATGATGAGGAGCTTGACGAGCAAGTTTTTGGATGAAGACTGAAATGTTGAATCTTATATATTATTGACCCGCATTCGACTCATAAATATTTCAGCCTCGTCTTGGCGTCACCGATAATCATCACGACGATTACCGCTGGGGATCGGATCTGCAGCCCGTGAAGCTGAGCTATAGCGCTTCTCCTGAAGACAAGCATCTTCGGGATATGCTACAGCGCGAACGCGACGCTTTTTCTCGCAATTTCCGCTCTATGCATCCGGTTGAGGCTGCTGCGGCAAGCCTGTTCAGCTCTGCAACTAGTACGAGCGCGGGTGGCGACAATGTACTATCTTTATCTTATAAAAATTCGACGTCTTCTTGCCAGGCACATCGCTCAGGCAATCAATCAATCAATCAATCAATTCGTTACAACTCAGTTGTAGAGAGTTTTGCTGATTATTGTCTTCAGCCTATCGTCTGTATCAATCTAGTCTACTCTACGCAAACATTGTCCCTTTCATCCTTTCCAACATCAGTCTTGCGGTGAGAGCGAGCGTACTTCTACTCGTGGGCAGGGAGAGCATTCTGACGTGTTGGGTGAGAATGAAGAACATCCTCAAGGGCCTACTGCGTGCGGTGCTGTCGATCAAAACCTCTTATGTTGGGTACCTCAATGTGCAGCACCGCATCGACCAGCCCCTGGCTTGGCGATCCCACCAGGCGTGATCGCCTCGCCAGCTCCGGCAGCTCCTCCTCGTCGCACGCGCACTACACCAGGAACTGCCCCAGCCGCTCTGGATCGCGACGATAATTTGTACAACTTGCACGCGGGCGCTGTCGCAGGACCATTAGTAAATGGAAACGGCACGACGACTACAAGTGATTTGGCTTTGGGATCCAATCCAGGTTTTCGCACAACCTCTACTTCTCATTCTTACCATGGCTCTGCTTCTGCTTGTGGAGCTAATCATGTTGCGAGCAGCAGGATCGCTAAACATCAGCTTGCTCAGAGTGGTAGCAAAAACTACAACAACTACTTTGCGAGAACAAATCCTTCATCTACAACAGCTGCTTACCACAACGATGCCAGCAGTTCCCCTCTAGCTGGTCTAGTAAACCTGAACCGTCGACGAATTCACAGCAACACGACTACGCTTGCGTCGTCACCCCCCGCCTCCACCTCTCAGCCTGTGCCTGTGCCTGTGGCTGCGCATTTGGCTTATGGTGATCTGCTTAACCGTGTCCTCGGTGCTTCGGTCGAAGGTGTACCTTCGTCGAACTCTGACAGCCTTGGTGGAACGGGAATCACAAATGGCAACCAAACATCCAATATCACGGATGCGTACAACAGCAATAACAACTACAACTTGCTGCATGGTGGAGGTGATCAAAGCGTTCATGGCCAAGCAGGCCTGTCGCACAAGGGAGCGGTTGTGGGCAACACTCAGAATCAACAGCATGATCAACATCAGTTTCACATGATTAGCTTGATGAGTGACAACATTACAACCTCTGCCGGTCGCGTTCCTCTATCGGCTGGTGCCGCAGCACTACGTGGCTCAAACGTGCAGCATTCTTTCAATGCGCATCACCAAGGCCAAGCTGCTTACCACCGAGCACAGACTGCTCCAGCCGAACAACACCTTGGTCAACATCTGGGAACAAGTGAGCACCATCTTCATCATGCTGCTAATCTGCTAAGCAACCACACCCATTCGTCTATGAGCAATTCCCCAGGACATCAACATCCTGTCAGCAATTCTCTTTTGATCAATTCCCCTCTCGACCAGCACCAAAACGAGACTCCTATTGACGACAATGCCAATGGGGTGCCGAATCTATTCGCCTGCTCTGGTGGTCTGTTGTACAACACGGCAAAGGGAATCGGAAAGAACTTTCTGAAGGGAATCGTGCGGTACCATGAAATCCTGAACCCAGGACCTGGAAGCTTCTCCGCGTTGCACCCAGTTATTCAGGAACAGGTGCTTACTCCTGTCTAGAAGTCGACAACGATGTGTTTCAGTTGGGGATCTTTGCTACTATCTGTTTATGAATATGATTTTCTTTTCATAAAAACTGATAACTACAAAAAACTCCACACTCACTCGTCAACAGATTGGCCTCTACCAGAAGCGTCAACGTTTGGGAAGCCATAAGTTGGATACCTCTGGCGTCTTGCATGTTACCTCGTTCTTGATCAACCGCTATTTCCACAAGATCAACGCTCAGATCGACAACCAAGAATGCTGGCATATGCTCTGGCAACTCGTGGACTACATGGAGCGACATACTATTCCGTACTTATTGTTTAGTCTCCCAGATAGTACATGTAAGACTATGTCGTGAGACTCATGCCATGCCATTCCGTACTTTTGAGGATGAACCTATGTTGATCCATGATGGATGATTATTCATTAGCCTCGCTGAATTACTAGATCATAATATGAATGGTCTTGTAGTAGCTCTACTTGGCATTGTTCATCATTATACCGTTAATCCCGACATCAATAGGAATTCTATTTCTAATTTATTTATGGTCAGCTTTTTTCCATCATTCTCGGCATCTTGGTCCCCTTTTCCCGTGTATTCTCGTGAAATACAAGGTAAAAGGGGTCAAGATGAGGGGGCCGAGATGCAATCTAGCAGACCCTAACTTATGATGCGCACCATTCTACTACCATCTCAGGTCTAATTCCCGTATTTGGTGCATGATGTGCTCCGCGTTCGAGCGTTATCGTCCGGACGGAGGCGCGGATCTCTACTATCCCACTTTGTTGCGTCAATTCTACACCTTCACGAGTCCTCAGAGCGCATACTATAACGCGCATGCTGACGCTGCTTTGATTCGCCTCATGTGCTTCTGTGGCTACGTCGACGATGCTCACGAGATGCTGAACAATCGAAGAAACGCCTACAAAGTTGGTACTATGAAGTTTTGATATCCTCCTTCCACAAAGTAGTTTTAGTTCCTAAAGTAGTTTTTGAACCCAGTTCCACATCCAGGAGTATGATCTATCTATTTAATAAGTTTTTCACCAAAAACGAACGGCAGGTTCCCACAATTTCCAATTCCGTTTCTTGCTGTTTCAAGCCTTACTCGACTTCGCTCGTGTGCATTCGAAGGGCTTCAACACTCCTGGTTTGAGCGAGAAGTGTCTTCGCATCGAACGTGATGTCCGTCAGTGGATCGAAGAAGATGGCATCGATAACGTGGACGACATTGCTTCCGGATCGGTCGTCGCGCGTGATCCGGCACGGCAAAGATACTTTTTGAACGTGAAGGGAGAGGTAGTAGAACTACTTGTACTTCTTTCTGTTTTATTATTGTATACTACAACTACTACTAGACTTTGGGTTTGCTAGCTTTGGGTTTGGTCTTGGTATAGGTCTTGATTTAATGCATGTGCAACTGTTTTTCTACCTTGTTCGGCTCCCTCCACGTCTTTGATTTTATGGAAGAAAAATCTTACTCACGACATCAAGATATGGAAAAAATTGTTAATACATCTAGTAACATCTAGTTACTCACATTCATACAAAAACAAAGACGGCCACGCATTCTCGGCAACGATCCCTGTTATCGGATGGAAAGGACAAGTGTGGTCGACTTTCTCCACCACTGCAGCTGATTTAACGATTTTCGCGATGTAACGCATCCTTCTAAGCAGACGACGCAAAGGCATGTGCTGCTTTGAGGTTTATGCAGACATCGCCGTTAGCTTACCGAAGGCAGAGGACACGAAGTAGAAAATGAATAGCAGTCTGGCGTACTTACAACATTGATTCTTCTTCAGTGTTGCTCTATAACCATTTTTGGGGAATGATTAAGATGTACTTGCTTCTAGGTCCACATGGTACATTTTGCATTTTTAGTTTGATCGAGGGCGATTTAATCATTGTGAGAGCACTTGCTGCACTGAGTGCTTTGCACCTATGTCAGGCATGTCTGATTAAGAAATGATTCTTCAACTACTTCATCGGAAAAAATTCTTCTCATTCTGAACACACAGGTGTACAAAGAACTACACAGGCCATTAATTTTACTTTTCTTCTTCTTCTTCTTCTACATATCAAAATCGATACTAGCACAGACTTTCTTGATTACATAGTTCTTAATAATAATAATATATCCAGCATGAGTTGAGAGACTGGACCAAAAAATGGTTCTTTGTTCTTTACAGTCTTAAAGATCACAGAAGTTGTACTTATATTTCTTAATAAGATTTTTATGTTGTGCACGTGCAGGTGCAGCATGTTCTTAAATTTATAAACAGCATAATGTCCTGGCTGTTCCGTACTAGAAGATGAATTTGTAATATTCTAATCATTTTGGAGTAGAGGAATGTGGTACTTCTTTGTTGTTCATCTCGACACTTCTTTCATTGTCGATATTTGCATTGGTTCTTACATTTCGATTTCTTAGATCTAAATTTTCTTCAACTTGAAACTTCCTCTTCCTCTGATGTGGACATATTCACGAACGAAGAACCTTGGCTACGCAAATTTTCTGCATGAAGTGGCCACTGTCCGTTATTAAAAAGAAAAATTTTTGGGACATCACTTATCAAATAATTGTGATATAGAACATAGCGTAGCGTCACCAGCTCTAGGTCGTAGTCTGGTTTGTTGGCTCTTCAGCAGCCAATTACGTCCGCTAGTTTTCCTAGTGCGCCTCCACCTATCCTAACCTAGGTTTAGGCGGTTTCTGTGAGTACTTTTCTGAATTTTCGGATCTATTGTTTTCGAAATCTTAGCATTTAGATTAATTTGCAAGCAGGTGGAGGACAACAAAATTTTGCTGATGGAGTTTCTGAACGAAAATTGTACTATAGAAAATCTACTTAGACGAATTTATTGTTTCACCTGCAATGCGCATAATTGTAAAAGATATGTAGCAAGCTGTTGTAGATGAAGAACAAGAACTTGAACTTCTTTAATTCAACACCAGTGAGATCGAGACTCACTCGCAACCGCACAGACATGCTGGTTGATGTTGTTATTTCTCACTCACGACCCTCTGACCCTATATACTAGCTAAGATAGCCGTAATAGCGTGCTCCCTCTTCAGTGATCTCGATCTGTTCAGATCAGATCTACGGAGCAGCAGCAAGGCCCTCTAGCTAGCTTTGAGATTGCTTTACAATTTTTGAAAAAAGAAAGCTCTAGTGTAGCTGTGAGAAAAGAGCACCGACCTGAGGCCCGAGTCAATATACTTACAGGGAGGCCCGACTTTGCCTTGACGGTGCCAAGAACTAAAACATGACGTATCATCGACGTCATGAGGCGGTTCCAAACAGCTAGGGTAAAGGCTCGACTGCAAATTAGAACAAGGCCTGCTTGTGTGTCCTACTTTGCAAGAACGATGATCTATGACCTATTCGAAATCTTGAAATGACTGAGTTGCGGACTCTAATAAGAGTAGAGCTAGCCTCCTTCATCAGTATCTCGTCTATTCTGGTTGGTTACTCGCTTGTTTCAGTTTTATTTCGAAGTCGTGGTAGTCATCGCGATCAAAATCACTACAATTATTCGATGAGGAAGTTGTATGAAAGAAATCCTCGTCAAAGAGGTATAATCAGTCTTCTGATTTGATAGTTCGAAGAACGAGTATGTGCTTTGGGCGTTGTAGAAGGGAGTAGTGGTGTAGCCTTCTTTTATGCCCCTGAAGTGCGTACATTCATTCACTCATCCAACTTGTGCTAAAAGTATGTACCTCCACGTCGGCTATCTTAATATCAACATTAGCTTGCATTGGGAAATTGTACTTCGAAGAAGAGGTGGTGTGTTATGCGTTTTTGTGAATCTTCATCTCTCAATATTGCCTCTTTGTTACGTCCCCGTAGTGAGAGGCTAATGTTTAGATTTTAGATTTCACTGAAACAGAAAGAAATACTAATACTAATACTTGTTGCACCAGCAACAAGTATTAGTATCTACAGCAGCTTCTGATCTAATTTCGTCGTGTACTTTAGGATACCTATAATAGACAGAGAACGCATTCATGTTCTACCGATAGAGCAGAACCAACGAAGTGTGTTGTTTGAGTTCTACAACCATCCAAGATATTGATATTTTTAGGCTAACGTAAAAGTAGTTTTGATCTTGAATCCGTTCTTTTTTTAAAAGTAAGACATACAAATACATAGAAGAAGTATGAATTGAATTGAATGAACTACAAGGTACTACTAGAGGTGTTTTTTTATGTAAGCGATGATTTCATATACCTGGTCTTGGTTATGGAAGTATAGAGGTAGTGTTTGTAGAGTTTGTGATATTCGTTTTCGTGTTTTTCTCATCAATGATTCAGAGGGCTCATGGCGTTCTCCTGTTCTCCGTGGGTTCTTCTGATTCGTTTTTTTTTTCAGCGAGTAAGTATCTATTCTTTCAGATTTACAACATTCTTGTGGTTTTCATTCATAGAGTCAGGAGTCGTTCGTGATGGATAGTAGAGGATCCAGATCTAGGTACGTCGTAGAATCATAGTTCAACATGAGGTAGTACTAGTAGATCGAAGTACGTAGAATCAATAGTTTAATATTTTATTATTTTCAGCATCTATTCTTTCTTTTTCATGGTATTAAAAAAGTTGTCTTGTACTTGTCATCTTGTCTTTCAACGAGTAAGTTCGAAGAACACCACCAGTCAATCATAGAAGATGTCTTACATACAGGTCATCCGTTGTGAAAAAATCAAGATGTGTAGAGATTGTTATGAGGGATGTCTTATATATTCTTAGATAGAAGTTCAGCATGGTACAGTTTTTATCGTTACAGCTATGAAGATTTCAGCATGAGAATATTCGAAAATTTTGGTCCGAACATGAGGAATCTTGCCCGAGAAATCATTGTCCTTTCGTAGCTCACATATATCAGATTTCGCGATATCAGAGGAGAAGGAACGGTAAGGGATTGAAAAAGTCCCACACCATTCGCTTTTTAGCAAGAAGTCTCATTACGTTTTCAACGATGTCGTGATCTCTTTTTACAGTGGTAGTTCTTAAGCCCAGTAGTTTTCTCAGGAAGATCCGTGTTCACCCAAGATCAACATCTTCAACGAGAGAGAGCGAGAGGGCGGAGTGAATAGGACGAGAGCAGTACTAGGCGCAGGTATTACAACGTTGACATGTCTGTTCACGAGGGCATTAGTTGGAAATGGATGTTCTTCTCATCTTCTTCCACGGTCCACAACTTCAACGAGTATGAAAATCCAAAAAATAATCTGTCTCTGTGGTTGTATACTTGCTTCTTCGGTTGTGTTATTCATGTGGTTCTCTGATCGGAGCTGTCGTCATTTATCAGTAGAAAGCAGTATCAGCTTAACACCTCTAGAATAGGTACAATCATCATCATCGTACAGGTTATGGTCATAGTCCGATGGAGGAGTATTAGATAGAAGAACCCCCGTAGACCCGTGGATGAAAAAAAATATTGGTTTTTCAGTTGGTCGTTCCATGAAGCAAATATCCATAGGTAGGAGTACTACTGGAATTTCATGTGTGTGTTACTGTCAGTGTTTTGCAGTTTTCTTTTTCTATTTTTGTTTTTCTATCCGTAGATGCTTGTACCCATGCACGAAACGGACCTTTCAGGCAGTATCTGTTTTGGAACTCCAATCACGTGCTTGTAACAACATGTCGTACGTGAAAGATGAATGAAAATCTCACCTTAATTAGCTGTGCATATTTTTCTTCATCGTGTAAGTAACCGTAAGAGTCATTTAAATCTAGTAAGTGGAGACTTCCGCTATACAGAGGCACTACAATCAACGGCACGGGAAAGAACAACTGCTCGCGTGGATCGTGCGAGCATCTGCATCGTGGAAGGAAACAGTCAACACTCAAAGCCCTCAGGATGAGATGTCGTCAAGGGGTCGAACCCGTTAAGGTGGCGTCAAGGTTGACAAGATGCTTCTTCGTTTGGCTGACGTGCGGTAGCAACATGATACTTGCCAGTGGTGCTGCAGCATGGTGCAATTCTTTCTGGCTTACCGCTTATCAACCTGCACCCTACAAGACCTACGCCGACTGTTCCGATGCAGCATGGGCTACTGCTGATTTTACTATACCGGGTAATTACCGTTATTGTTTCAATTTATTTGATGGCCTACAGTAGGTAAGTTTTTCATTGAGCTAGTCCATCTACGGCAGAAGAAGAACATGCGGCAGAAGAATAGTAAGTACAACTATTCAAGAATAGTATAATACACCATCACGACGACCCAAAGGTGCCGGCGAAGAAATCCACGTCGATTGTTGGTGCCAAAACAACCTTACTCCACTATGGAAGGACATGTATGCGGGAGACCCAACTTGGAATGCGGCTGTAGACTGTTGCGCAGGAACTGTGTGGGATAACATGTGCAGTCTAGACTGTAACCCGGATTGCACGGATGCTAGAACACAAGAATGCAAAACGAAATGTCCACCGTTGTGTTTGGCAACGGGGTTTATGGAACAAAGAAGGAAGAAATTTAGATAAAGAACACGCGCCCATAATTGAAGATGCGGGAATACCCCGTGAATGGGTACATCAATCAATCAATCAATCAATTGATTACGAATTATTGTCACATCATCTCTGGCTAGAAGAAGATAGAGGAAAAAGAAAGGAAGACTGAAACAGGAAACAGGCATACGCGTCATACAACTCGTGATCATCTCTTCGCCTCCTCTCCACATCAGCTCTCCTTCAACACCTCTTTCCTCGTCTCTAATGTATGTACGAACGATTAAATGTGGAGATGATTGAAAGAATATTCAGCTAACGCGGCTGGTTCTTACCTTCTTTGGTCACTAATAACAGACTGAACTTACCCAGTCACTTCTCTAATGTTCACGAGTCTCTTGTTGATGGTGCTTCGTGCGACTGCGCCAGCTGTTGGGATAAGGTGAAGTGCCTTTTCGCCCATGCCGAAACGGAGACGACTTCTGGGTCTAGTATGAGAGTCTGCGACACGCAAGCATTCGAGAGGACACAGGCAGCCGCTAACTGGATCGCATGCGTTTCAGGGTATCCACACTCAACTAGGTGGGAGCAGACGCAGGCGTCAGCGACGTGCGCGTGTGCTAATGGTACTCTTGTAGCAGATTACTAGGAGGTCTACAAGTCAGTGTCGGGGATAGAGCAGTTTGATATGTATACGTACAAGTACTTCTACTTTCAATGTCGGGGTTAGTTAGAGCAGTTTATAGCTACAAGTACTTCTACTTATAGCTAGGATCATCTCTTCACGACATAAACATAATGTTGAAGTTGATAGTCAGCACTTACAACTTTGTACCACCACCACCATAGCCCGTTTTTCTTATTCAAAACTAACAGATGTGGTTACCGCGTTGAATTCCACCCATTGCTGCGGCTCTCCCGATTATTCCCATATTTGCGCCAATGACGTCCGAAGTCAGTGCGATGATCTGGCAGCACACTGTGGAACGTGGGAAGCTCAGGAATGCCTGACGGAGTGTGCTCAGAAGTGTAATCATATTTCGATCATGAGTCCAGAATGCGAAAACCACTGTTACAAGAAGGACTCCCTCTGCGCCAAGTACCAAAAATGTCCGCCAGTAGCGAAGCAGCACAATTATGTGTGCGATGACGGGACCACGCAGCCGACAAATGTTAAGAAGGATGAAGCAGGAGTGAGTTTCTTATTCTTATTCATAGATTTTGATGCAAGAATATTCTGCTCGGTGATGAACATGAAGATAGTAGGGTCAATAAATGTGCCAAGGGGATTCATATTCTCAGTAGTGAAGAGTGCTCTGCTTCACATTCAGCCAAGACACTGTACTTGAATTAGGACTTCCAGGATCATTACTTCTTCTAACACCTGCGGTTGCTGCAGCCGTTCCGACTTCAATTTTCAGACCCGAGACAACGTGTGGTGTCCTAGATTCTGCTCCAGTGATAAAGTCTACTGGCTCATCTCCAGTCAGCGCTATGAGTGTGACTGCGGAGGCTGTCCGCTAGACATGGCAGGCATCCACAACGCATGGCATGCAGAGCTCAAGTTAGAAATCGACAAGCGGTATGAAACGGGCTACGAACGCATTCTAGAACGGTTGAGCATTCCGGAGACGCGAAGAGCGGAACTGGCTAGCACTTACCAGTCAATGGTAGAGTCAGTGTCTCGTGAACACGTCTATAGTCCGAGTGCGAAGCCACAGGAATTCCCGCAGTCAGCTGAAGACGTTGCCACTGAATATCGCTCAAGGCTCGAGATGGAGGCCATGACTATCTGGAACGAAGAGAACCCCACATTGGTTGGTCAAAATCCTAGTCTAGCAGGAGTTTGGGGTGATGCCTGGTCTTCAAGTAGTGGATCTGGTAGTGGTGATGGTAGCACGCCAGTCAATGTTGGTGGAAGTGGCAATGGAGATAATACGAATTCGATCATTATTGCGATAGGCGAAACTAATGGTGGAGGCGTGAGCAATCAAAAGAAGTTATGGTCGAACTGGCAATTATTTGCATAGAGACACTCAGATGTCTAATTCTAGCTGATTCTAGAGTTGTTACATTCATCTATCAGTGAACTGTATGTCAGTAGGTAGTAGTTGTACTAAAAGAGAAGTTATTTTTATTATGATTATTTATTTTAATTTTTGCACCTGAATACTCTAACCCTCGCCGCCGCCGACGATGGTTTCACTTCTTGGCTCTTCGGTTTCGCCCTCATGCTTACCAGCACTCTAGTGTTGTGCTTTATTTGTGTCGGCATTGAGCGGTTTGCACGGAGACAGCGGGATGTGTCACGGACCGCTGATCAGGATGCGCGTCGCACAGCGCCTGTAACCGAAACACTAGTCGTCGGACAACCTGTTCTCAACTCTGCGGGTGGGTTTGAGGCCTTGCAGGGAACGGCGAACGCAAATATTCCAACAGGGATGATCATTGAAGTTAAGGAGAATGGATAGAACGATGTGGATGTGGTGAGTAAAAAATATGTCGATCACGACAAGTCGTAGTGACTCAGTGCTGTCCTCTGTAGCTCTGTAGTTCTACTCGTCTTGGGATCATGCACGACCTCTAACCTCAACAAGAATCTTGGAAGATCCGGGGATGCAGGTATTGTTCGCGGACAAGACGCAGCTGGTAATCCGAATATTATCTTTCCGCCACCAGGTCCTCCAGGAGGTGCGGGTTGTACAGAACAAGTTAACAACTTGATCAATAACATGAACATGATGAATGCAACAGCAACTACGGCAAATGGTGTTGGTGAAGGAGGAAGCTCCTCGACTGGTGGACGAGATGGGACTGCTTCTAGCTCTGCTTCTGTGGGAGGTGGAGATGACACATCAGCGAATGGACCAGCAGCAGGAACACACGTATCCCCTAACACACGAGTACCAAGAACGACCGACGCGAGAATTAATGTTGGGATTGCCGTAGAAGAACCACCATCGGCACCAGCATATAATAACTTCTTCAACGCCGGGTCTAGTACTCAACAACAGCATGGAGGAAGTGCTTCTGCGCAAGGTCGTGGTATAATGGCAACTACAAGAATAGGAAGCGCCGTTGGTCCACCCAGTGCCGCTCCACAAATGATTACGCCAGGACCTGCATCAAGAGCTTTACAAGCGCCACAACCTACACCAGACACGAGCTTTCATACAGTGCGACAGAATGCTCGTGGACGTGGACGGAGTAGAGGTGCTAGACCAATTTCAAGTAGCTCGGGTGGCGGAGGAGGCGCTGTTGAATGAGGAAGGTTGGAGCTGTTGAATGAGGAAGGTTGGAGCTGTTGA
Source organism: Amoebophrya sp. A25 (assembly GCA_905178165.1). Lineage (NCBI taxonomy): Eukaryota > Dinophyceae > Syndiniales > Amoebophryaceae > Amoebophrya > Amoebophrya sp. A25. The sequence goes on from CAJINU010000091.1 coordinate 255,191, forward strand.
ATGAGGAAGGTTGGAGCTGTTGAATGAGGAAGGTTGGGGCTGTTGAATGAGGAAGGTTGCTCAGAGTATGATCAAGGTTTTCCTATTCCCTTCCCTTAATGCTTTCATATTTATGGAGTCTTATGCTGATGTTCGAAAGAAGGAACATCTGCAATATTCAATGGATACGGACCAGAGTTCTTTATCGCGTTTCCCCATTCCCCCATTCCTTAGGATTGTGAATGAAGTGTAGAGCTTCATCACCTTCGCACTCATTTAGTAGAGTTACTACACATGGAATTCAAGCATGTTCAAAGTCGAGATCTTCTTCACTTTTAGTGAGTAGATCCTCATGCACTCTTGTGAAACGCAGCATGAAAGAAACATGATATGGAGATCCTAAACGAGGACTTTTGAAGATCTTACCTCAACAGATTGAAGATCCTTGTTTCCTTTTCCCTATGCAAGACATGCGCATAGATCTGTGATCTGATCACCAGATCTTGAAGCAGAGGACGCAGTCTCCTGTTCGCGATGTCCAGAGAAAGGTATACCAATCTAGCAAAATTCCATTCCGAAGTTTGTATTTTTCATCATGTGGTTTTACCATAAGACCAAGGACACGATAGAAGAAGTCATACTGCATTTTATGGTCTTTATGAAAAGTCCCCTGGCTCCCCGCTTAACAGTAGTCGCCCCCTGTTCGACGAAAGGGCGTGGATTCGCACCTCACTCGAGCAGGCACGACTGTCGTGACACGGCGAGTAGAAGCCCACTAGAGGGGCAGCCGCGGTCGCCCACTGAATTGAATTGATGACCAGGAAGAGCATCAAGATACAAGATCCCAAGCGAAGGATCCCCCTTGATGATCTTCTTGATTTGTCTGAACCTCAAGACGAAGACCTACCTTGTTACAGGATTAGGGTCTTAGGCTTTTACATTTTATAAACGTGTGACTTGGATCTGGGTCGACGCGGAGCAGCATCGGAAATGCTGCCTTATTGTGTTCGTATTCTAGTACTATACTTATCTTATCTTGACCTTACCTAATCACGACATTCTTACAATCAGCAAGATGTCCTTTGTTCGTGTCTTGGCTACCGGTCTTGGCCTCTTTGTGCCAACCTGCGCAGCTGCCTTTCTCGCTGCTGCTCGTGACCCTTTGCCGGTGGGTCTAGTCACTCCATCTGCGTTTGATGGAGTTGGCGCTGCTGCTGCATCTACGTCTCCTGCTGCACCTGCTCCTGCATTTGGTGTACCAACTGCGTCTTCATCTGGCGCCTCAAAGGCGGATCATGACTGGGGTCAGCAACAACGCAAAGCCAATGCAGCTACAGGGGAGGGGAAAGACTCCAATGCGAAAGCCAAAGCGAAAGCAGAGGAAAAGAAACCAGCGAAAGCCACAGCGAAAGGAGATAAAAAGAAACCAGTGAAAGCGAAAGCCAAAGCGAAAACCGAAGCATTTCCATGCGGGAACGTGATGGTGCCTGCCCTTCCTGAAATGCTCATGGGTGGTATGGGTATGGTTCCTCCTATGGGATTCGGCATGGCTTATCCAGGTATGGGTGTGGGTGGTATGGGTATGGTTCCTCCCATGGGATTCGGCATGGCTTATCCAGGTATGGGTGTGGGTGGTATGGGTATGGTTCCTCCCATGGGAGGCCCAGGTGGGATGCCTCCATACCCTACGGAAATGGTTGGTATGATGCCTTCGCGTGACCATATGGGTGAAACGGGTTTCGTGATGCCGCCAGAAAGCGACCAGTTCGAGCTCGTCTTCGTCAGAGGGATAGCAAACCAAGAACTAGTACAAGGTATAAATCTATATTTTATTTATAACCTCCTCCTACCTTAATTATATCGTGATGAAGTAGTACTACTTCTAGGTGTACTTTCTGTATGATTATCTTGAAGTAGTAGTACTACTAGGTGTACTTTCTTTGTGATTATCTTGAAGTAGTAGTACTACTACTAGGTGTACTTTCTTTATGATTACCTTGAAGTACAAGTAGTACTACTACCATTAGGTGTACTTTCTTTAGTAAGTCAATCTACGGTGGTCACCTCAAGTTCTTGAGCATGCTTTAGTGTAACCTTATCTTACCCTTGGCGTAAGGAAAAGCAATTTCATTATCTTCCTCTTTCAAGTAATAAAAGACTTTGAGTTGACCTAGGTTTACACGCTTGTTTACACTCAATTATTGCATCAGGAAAAGTAACTACTTCAACTTCTTCGACTATTCAGCAGAAATTTTCAGCAGAAATAACTACAGCTACTTCTTCAGATCATTCTACGTACAGTACCAGAAGAAATATGAGCAAGCTTTTTTTGTCCTACGTAGAGAAAATGATCTGCTCCTACAGGACCTGCTGAGCAGCAACTAGAAGCAACGTCTGTGGATGCTGTAGCCGATGCTCCTGAGGAGGCTGTGGCTGGTTTGCCTGAGGGTGCTGTCGCTGGTGGACTGACTGCTGGTGCTCAACAACGAGCTGGTGAAGCTGCTCCTGCAGAAACTTCTGGCCAGCATCCAATGATCACAGAGCGGGCGGTTCTTCCGTCGGCGCCGCTTGCAAAAGGGAAGGCTCTTCCAGGAAGCAAGAAGGGGGATACGAAATCCAGCTTCATCAATGCACTGCACTTGGAGCCCAGCAACAGACTAAAAGCTTCTGTCCAGGTTCTTCGGTTGGCGCAGCTTGCAAAAGGGAAGGCTCTTCCAGGAAGCAAGAAGGGGGATAAGAAATCCAGCTTCATCAATGCACTGAACTTGGAGCCCAGCAACAGACTAAAAGCTTCTGTCCAGCATTCAATGGTCAGAAGGCCGACAGAGGAAGGGCAGCGTCGTCGTCTTAGCTGGTTGTACGACTTCATGGTTCGCCTTTTCTTCTATCCGAGAACTCAAAATTATAACCGAGTTGTTACTGACTCGTCTGTCATCCCGTAGCTCCTTAGCACCAAGTCTACTCTTCCTTCTCGTCAGTATCTCGGTTATTCTGATCAGTTTAAAAGTAGTACTGCCGTTCCGCTCTGATTATTTATTTTCCATAGAAATGCTGTTGACTTTGAAAAGTCCTCGGTAATAATTTCATTTTTTTCCTAGAGCAGGGCTAGAAGTTGGTTGTGGTTCTCTCTCTGAACAATCTCGTCGATCGATGCCTACCAATTAGGCGGGACAATAATGAAAAATGTTACACGCGTTCGCATGCTCGACCAATTAGCCCTTCTCTTAATGCTTCCATATTTGTGGGGTCTTATGCTGATGTCCGAAAGAAGGAACATATGCAATATTCAATGGATACGGAGGTTTTCATTTTCTTTGTGCCGTTTCCCCAATCTCCAGTTCCTTAGGATTGTGAATGAAGTGTAGAGCTTCATCACCTTCACACTCATTTCGTAGAGTTACTACACATGGAATTCAAGCATGTTCAAAGTCGAGATCTTCTTCACTTTTTGTGAGTAGATCCTCATGCACTCTTGTGAAACGCAGCATGAAAGAAACATGATATGGAGATCCTAAACGAGGACTTTTGAAGATCTTACCTCATAACCGATTGAAGATCCTTGTTTCCTTTTCCCTATGCAAGACATGCTCATAGATCTGTGATCATTATTAAAATCACCAGATCTTGAAGCAGAGGACACAGTCTCCTGTTCGCGATGTCCAGTCTAGCTTTGTATTTTTCATCATGTGAAACTAACGACTTTGACAGGAAAAGCAAAAGATTTCGATCTGCCGAGAGTAAAAACCGCTTACGAAGAGACCAACTTCGCCACCTATTTTTACCATAGATATTAACAAGACTTCAGCATCAGCAAAAGAAAGTCAGTATTACCGATACAGGACTTCAAAGATTATTTGTAGGACTATAGTTTGAAAAAGCAAGGAACTAACTTCGAAAACTTGATAGATTGCATACGTTCAATTCAAAGGAATCATTTTCATTGATTTTGATAATTTCATTCTAACGGGAGGAGCTGGAGCTCAACCACAATTAACCTGAAAACTGTACCTACCCAGCAAAAGCATTACACACGTCCGCAAAGGCAAAAATCGCCTCAACTCCTGCATTAGTAAAGTAGTGATACATCATTTAGAAGATGTGTTGTAAAGACGGATTATCTCTGTAGACGATTTTCTCATTACCCTTCTACTAGCCCTGCTATTTGTTGTCGTATTTATTTAAACGTTTCATGGCATGGGATGAGACCAGGACATCTTTATACTAGATTTGAATTTGATGGTCGTTACGAGTCGTGCTGATTTTTATCTTCAAAAGTCAGTATCAGAATACATTCATAGATAACCGAGAATCCTTACAGTAATAATTTAGAGTAGAAATTAGCCTTATATTCGCTCTGACGGTACAGGTCACCCTGTGGACGGCGAGTCAAGAACTCCTATCCTGTTAACACCTCTTTAACCACATACGAGTAGATAGGATCTTACCCTAAAAAGTGGATAGAAAGATAGGAGTTGACTGTATAGGATAGGCTTAGCATTAGTAGGATAGGATATCGTACTATAGAGTAGATACGATCAGAAGATACTACTATGTATCCTAACACCTCTATCTTCAACTCCGCCTTCTGATCTGACCCTATCAACTACAAGATGTCGGCCTCTGTCCGTGTGATGGCTACCGGTCTTGGCCTCTTTGAGGCAACCTTCGCAGCTGCCTCTACTTTCGCTGCTGCTTCTAAAAAGAGCGCTGCTTCTAAAAAGGATGCTGTTTTTCCTAAACCTTTGCCAGTGGGTCTAGTCACTCCACCTGCTGCATCTACGTCTGCTGCATCTACGTCTGCTGCTTTGGGTGGACCAAGAACTGCGGCTCCATCTGGAGGAACGGTGAATCAACATCTTGTCCCAAAAGCTGATGAAACTATTTTCGAACAGGGTTTGCTAGAGCGTGCTGCGACACTAGAGGACGAGGACGATACGGAGGTTGCAGAGAAAATCTGGTGGATGCCAATTAGCTGGATCTTGCATGCCAGAAATGACATTAACCCGCATTTTTCGAAAGCACTCAAGGGCCGCGTAAAAGGGAAGGGAGGTCCCTCCAAGAATATTGAGGGGAAAGACTTCAGCAGGCAGAGGTTCGAGGAATTTTCTGTACTCGATACTGCGGAAGCAGTCGCCACAGAGACCGTTGCAGTTAAGGATGGGGCCACTAAAAACTCATCTCTTCATCTTCTGTAGGGATGACCCCTCAAGAACAGTATGCCTCCCAACACAAGAACAAGGGACGAGATATTGGCGCATATTCTTGAGGGATTTCCACAGGGAAGATGAATTGGGGAGATTTCTAACGCAGCGAACGTCAAGAGGTTCGCAAAAGCGGACGCCAAGGACAAGACCGCTTTCGCACATTTGAGACCAGTTCACCGTTTTCTGCGCCAACTTATTGTGACCGTAACGCCTTTGTGCGGTCACGAGGGTTTGCAGAATTTGGGACACCACGTGAACACAAAGTACCCGTACAAGATATTCAGCGATAGCGAAGGCCTTTTTAAGAAGGAGATGCTCTCGGACGATCTGTGGAGATTGATTGAAGAAGTATGTGTCCCAGGAAATCCCTATCAAGGATGGTTTTATGTAGCTCAGAATAGCCGTCGTCTGGCTATGTTCCAGACGGTCCTGAAGTATCTCAAACTCGCGTACGGGGAAGAGGTTGCTGCAGGAGGTATATTGTTTTGACATTTATTAACACTTTTTAGTTTTAGCAGATTTAGGAGGATCGTACTTGATGATATTGATAATTACTTACTCTTTTCTCTTTTCTATCTTCCTCTACTGGTCTTTGTTTTTTCTAGTTACGTCGGCTCCACCACAATTTATTTGCACAATCTTACAGTCTTAGGTTATCTAGTATGGATCACGATCATCCTGCACATTTTCGGTTAGGTTAGATCATGGATTCTGCACAAAATGTTTAACAAGTTACAACATTTTAGATAATTATTCACACTCAATCATTCATAAGTAAGATTCATATCACACTCATAAGTAAGATAAAGGTTCATACCTTGTGGTCAAATTGATTCCTTCACTTCAATGAATTAGAGAGGCTACACCCCATCTCGACAGATAACTTCCAAGTCCCGGTGAGGATGCTGTATGTTTCGAAATTTCGCCTCGCCGTGGATGTGATTGCGTTTACGCTTCGTCACTATCGTTACACTGCGTCGGGAGGACCTCAAGGTGCTGTCGCTGGGAGAACACCAGATGTTCTTCCGAAGAAGCCGAGTGACGTGGCGAAAGTAAATACTGTTGGTAGGAACGTACAGATCGACGAAAAGTACGAGATTTTTTACGATGTTGAGGTGGAACCCGCCAAGGATAATGTCTTAAGACCAGAACTTGCTTTAACCGAAGCGGAAAGAGGAGAAGCAGAAGCGCAAAAAGCAAGTCGAATCGTCGACGACCGCTTGATCAATTTGCACAGCGGTGACCCAAACGATTTGATAAAAGCTGAGCTCGAATATAATAGTTTTAGAGACGTTATGGAAGGGAGAATGACTGCCCTTGCACAACAACTCGTTTGCAGTGCGCACGTCACAGACGGCGCCGCGGGTGCATTTGCGCAACTGTTATCGTTGAAAAGCCGCGGTCTGACAAGAACGTTGAAAAGCGATACCGGACTCTACAGTACCTGGAACATACGGGTCACGCGGTCGAGGATCGTCCACCAGTGGAACGCATTGACGAAGGCAAACAGGGCTCCTGAGTTTCGTAACTGGCTGCGCAATACGTACTTTTTAAAAAAGTTTTCACAAACGGCGCCAAGAATGGTGCAAGGTGAAGATGCAAAAGCCCGATTATACGAGGCAGTTCAGCGACGTCGTAAGCAGCCCTTGCTGGTGCCCACAGGGGGGCGACAACAAAAGCCCGAAGAAGGTCAAGAAGAACAAGAAGGGGAAGAACAAGGAGAACGAAGTGCAGCATTTGTGAACAACATGATTGGTCCTAAGATCTTTATAGACTGGCTCGAGACTCCTGCTCTCACTTACGATTCCGAGATGGCGCTGGCGGTGCGTGGTAAATCAATGTTAAGGCCTCGACGTCGCTTAATCTTCCATCTTTTAGTTCTTCCATCTGTGGCTTGCTTTCAAGTAGGAAAAGGCAAAGGGACACAGTAGATGTAGATCGGGAAAAAGATGGACAACTGTAGTGAGTTCTAACTATGTCAGTTTTTGCGTATCGAGAGCAGGAAGCACAAAGGTCGTACTCTTTGGAGACGAAAGTGGACCCCCAACAGGGTCGGCTAAAAAGTAAACTTGGGTTTCGCATTTCCAGTCACATGGTCTGCCCTCTCGTTTTATTAGGGCAAGAAATCGATGAAATGAAGGTAACAGGACATCAAGGACGACAAGGGCAGGGACAGCAAGGGGGTCATCCGCGCCTTCAAGAGCAGGTGGAATACTTCCGGAAAAAAACGGATACATACTTCTTCGAGAAGAACGCCGATTTATTTGGAAGAGGAGGAAAGGACGCAGAAGCAGGACAGCAGTATAGTATAGTACCACGACCTTCTTCAGTTGCGAGAGCACAACAAGAAAATATAGAAAAGATTTTGCGGATGCTTCCGGGAGAAGGCCGCATGACAAGAAACGACCGGAACAAAGGGAAGAATCATCAAGGAGACCTAGATGTTGTTGATCTAGAGACAGGCGTCCAAGTACAAAGACAAGAGGTACAAGAACAAACTCCTTGGCCTTCAGGAGGCGATTGTCCAGCAAGGGTTCCAGAGGTAGCACAAGGGGGACCAGAAGGCGATGTTGGAAGTTATTCTCGTGGTCGTGGTAAAGATGAAAAGCGGTGCTCCGTCTCCTTTCCAGATGGAACACGGAGATGCACTAGCCTAGCTCGACTGGATTTGGCTGCTGGTTTCGCACTCGAACCAAGGGGAAACAGACGCGAAGCCTATAGGATCGTAGATAAAGGGACTGAAAATGGCAAGAGAGAGGAAAAGCTCCGCGGATTCGTTAAAAAACTCGAAGAATGTGAGAGTCACGAAGACAAACAGAATGCTCTCGTCATGATTTGGAGGTACGGCAAAGATGAATGTGGAGGCTATTTGAAATTACCAGACGATGTTCGAGCATACCTTGAAAAATTACCTCCAGATGTTTACTCTGTGGGCAGTTGGTTAGGGCAGTATGAGGCTGCAATGGCTGGTGCTAGGAAAGCTACAGAAAAAGCAGCCGCAGAAAAAGCTGCTGAGCAAGGTGCTGAAGAAGCTGCTAGACACGCTGCTAGACCACGACCTACCATCGCTAAAGAAGCTGCCCCTCTTGCTAAAGCTAATCATGGTGCTGCTTCAGGAGAACTACCTGTACCTGCTAAACAAGCTGCTCCTTCAGAACTACTTTCTCAAGAACAACAAGCTTCCCCTAAAGTAGAACGTCCCCTAAAAACGAATCCTCGGCTCCAGGGATTAATCGATAACTATAAGAAGTTGCGCTCAGGAGAAGGTGACAGTACATGGGCAGAGAAATACCGTACTTTAGCTGCTTTGTGGGAGGAGAGGAGGAAACATGAATTCTCTACCATCCTCGATAGCTTTGAACCCTTACTGGGCGATCAGGAATGGGACCCTCATTCAGATAAAGTCTATTACCAACCTGGTGTTGGGATGCTGAGACGAGTGAGTCTGAATGTGACAGAGCCAAGGGAAGAAGTTGTACGAGAGGAACAGAAGGAGCCTTCAGAAGTAGCGCACCATAAAAGTAGCTGCGCGGGGCGCGGAGTTCTTTCTTTTCTAGGGCCTTCTTCACCTTCTTCTGCACATAGAAGGGGAGAAAGCACGGAAGAGTCCTTTATCAGAAATTGGAAACTGTTATTGAATCAATGGGAGCGAGCAAGAAAAACGACGTACGAGGCAAGGTACCACGCTTTAGCTGCGATTTGGAATTACAGAGATATGCAGAGGCGTCATCACAGACGTGATTTGAAAATGCAAATGCAAGAGTATGAGGGAGAAATGCTCCGAGATTGGTCCCAAATATGGTTCTATGAGCACCAAAAGGCCAACGGATTGGTTGCAGAAGATGGTGGAGAAAGTAGTGGGTCATCTTTGAAACACGCCGCGAAAAGAATGGTACAAGGACTACAAGCACAAGGGTCGCCAGCTACAGAGATTTCCGAAGTGGGAGAGCATGCTATGTTGGCGATTTGGTTTTACATATTCTCGGAACGGAACTTCTACGGAGCAAATGGAAGGGACGTAGTGTTGCCGCAGGATGTGGTGGGAAATCTTGTGCAGGGCCAGGGTGTTTACTGGCTCCTGTGAGTGTACTTGACGTTGTGTGAAATCTTCCGCAGGGTACTTGTTGTCATCACTTGCTGTGAGTACTTGGACGGTACTTGACGTCGTTGACGAAGGGTGAGTCGTTGCTGCGCATAAGCCATATCCATAAGGAGCAAAACAATTCATGAGATGAAGTGGCAATATTTATACATAGATACAAGTTCTTGCAGTTCTTGTACCAGCAAGCTATTTGTAAGCGAGAAAATGTAGATAAAAGAAGGTTCTTAGGTGTATTAACATGGGGCGCTTTTTATCGAAGCATAATGTTTGTTCGTATCATTTTTCAAAAAACTGAGAGAAGACTTGAATGAACAGCAACAATTTCATTCTGTCGATGCTTAATTAGTGGCGTTTCATTTGAAATCGTCTATCTCTGAAATCTTCATCTTCTAAGTACTTACTTAATTAATCTTCTTCGTCAACATACTCAGGAGTAGAAACAAAAAGAGCACGATTAGAGCAGCTCAGCTGTAGAGAAGGACACTAAGACGCAGACTAATACTTGAATCTGTAACGGAACCTTTGCTTAGTTATTATACCACAGAGGAGGAGTCTACAAGGAATCAATGGTTTTTACAATCCATCAGTGATTTGCACCTTCGTGAGATTTGCACCCTCTCTTGTATCATCTATGACGCTCTTGTGGCAGTCTGCACTGAACTTTGTGCTCACTTGCAAAAATACGCAGGTAGGTTTTGATATATCGGAACTCGCCCGCGATACAAAAAAAAAAAAGCGAGATAAATTGTATTGTATTGTACTCCTTACGCTTTAGATGAAATCAAGCCGCGCAAATCTTCGTAGGCGGCAAGAAGAGAGTTCCAGATCAGAAGGAACTAGTCAATGAATTGGAATTTCTAAAGTTTTTTTTTACCGACACGCAGTACCAATCCGTAGATGTAATTAGTTAGATGCACAGCATTCTATCAACGAAGGAACAACGACGAGGATGGAAAAATGTTTTCAAACTGACAGGGAGAAAATCATCAAGTTAACAATTGATGTTCACAAACTAGGGACGTGTTGAAGGGTATTGCACTTAACTTGAAGTGTAGCGCTCGAACAAGTTGCAACTGCCCAGCCCAGTTCTGGACCTTTTCGATGTTAGTACTAGCTTAAGTAATATCTTGCGTGAGGGACGAGTTGTAGTACCGAAGTCCAACATATAGTACTCAACTGAGACAAGAGAGAAGAACTAGAGCAATGACAGACAATATAATTGCAATGATAATCAGTCAGGACGGATCGCACTAGCGAAGCAGGATCAAGAAGGAAAGGTCGAATGATTACCGCGGGATCTGTCATGCGTTCCTCTGCAGCGCATTATATCGGTCATGCGGTCTAATAGAAGGGGGTAGAGGTGGTGTTATAAGATCAGCGAAGATGATAGTTGAACAGTAAATGAAAGTTGGCAGTCCTTCTGTGGCTGCAAATGTTCGCTCGATGATGCAGGTCACACTGTGGACGGCGAGCCACCTCCTATCCTATCCTACGAAACACTACGACGCCCTGTGGTAGTCTGCACTGAACTTAGTGCGAGACTATAACTGTGCTGTATTGTTGTAATATTGTATTGCAGCTACTAGAGTTAATTACAACTAAACTTGACCAGTTGTATTGAGTGGAGGATCTGAAAGTGTACTGTGGTCATCATTATAGTATGAGTATAGACATATTAATATTTACGGGGAAGAAAAAGGGAGAGCTGACCAAGGGGGCTGACATAGAAGGGTTACGCTAATAAGAAAAGTCAAGCAATATTGATGAAGATGAGCGCACTCGTGGCAGAAGCGACTGACAAGAACACCATGCGAAAGGGATGAACTCTACTTCCGTCTGTGATGATTTTTAATTACCACACAGAGAACGAGAAGGTTTACCAGAATAGATAGAGACATCTTCACACAAGAACAAGAAGAAGGTTTTTTTCTGAAATCTATCTTGCCTTTGCATCCTAATTAAGTCTTGAGACAGTGCCGCGTGCTAGGTAAGTGCATGAATGAATGAAAAGGAAGATTGGAATACAACGATGTTAGCGCAAGGCCGTAGAGACGAGGACGAGAAGGTCGCATGGTGTTCATTCTGACAGCAAGGGCATGTAAAAACGAGAGTTGTCCTTGAGAGCAACAAGTACTTAATATGTCTGAACCACTAGTATGCTAGAACAAAAGGAAAACTCACATTCAAATGTGGCCCAGGGTCAAGGTAGTGGCTTCTATTGTTCCCAAGACAATAGAGAGTTTTGTTCACCGTTATGCATCCTCTCACGTTGTTCTTTCCTGTTTTTTAGATATAATTGTACCGGTGTCCTGCGTGTGAAGACAATTTTTGGACACCAGATGAATAGCCTTTACCTGTTGCGTCAGGTAGTTAACAGCTTTAGAAGCTTGTTGATGCATGAAGAATGAATAGAGCATACATCTGTCAAGAGAGATCTCATTCTTGTCCTTTAGGAAGAACAAAAATTCGTTATCATAGTACCTGAAGTCATCTACAAGATGCTACGCGTACGCCCCTCGCGTCTTTCCCGATCTCTCGTCACAACTGTTGCGATAATTTGCTGGACGCCTATGGTCAGAGCACACATCGTAGCAAGCGACGGTCCGCCACACGCTGGAACACAAACCAACGCGCCTCCCGATGTTGTTTCGCCAGCTACTACGGTCGTGAATGTTCCAGCTTTGCTGGCGTTTGAGGTGTTGAAGTCTCCGACTGGGACTCAGAGTCCTGCTTCTTCAGGTGGTCAAGATCATGTTGATCTTCCGCAGAAGCTCGAGTTAAGACATTTGGTGATAATTTTTGAGCATGTGGTCACCTTCTACCAACAAGGTTTTTTGATCAAAAAACGAATATCTCTCGTCTCTTACTTCTACTTGCTTGCTATTTCTAACGCCTCCTAATTAAGTCCTGAACTACTCGTACCTGCTCATACTAGGTATAAATGAATGAGGGAATAATGTCGGCCGCAACGCGAATGAGCTTGAGTTTCTATTTCAGTCGTTCTATTCGCAAGTCGGTAATACTAGCAGGGCAAGAGGGAAATCTTAGGCATATCGCCGAGTAGATTCACACTATCAACACTAGCAGGGCAAAAAGAGTCAGCGAAAATTGTATGATCTTCTATGATTTTATTCTTCCGTGACTGAATGACCATGCTTACCTTCTCTAAGAAACAAGAACGCAGACGTAACAGCCGCATTGTGCACCGCACTTCGATCTGCCGCTACGGAGGTGTTGTCAGCTCCACTCGCTTCGACTATTACGGATTGCAAGGTGGCCACAGTTTTCTGCACTTTGGAGGACGAGTTAGAGCAACCCTTTGGGAGACGACTGGATCACCATAGTCACGGACATCACCATGGTGGCCACGGACATCACGGTCGTGGAGGAGACCATGAGGAGTCTGGGCCTCGTGGAGGACATAAGCAAAGCAAGTGCAGAAATTTAAGGCCGTTCGAGTTTGCTCAGTTTTGATAGATGATTGTAATTCGCACACAAAGTGGTTGTATCCAACTATACCAGTCGTGCTTTGTTCGAAGCAACAAAAGGAAGCTCCACGATGGCAAAAATAAATGATGACTTATGGTTCCCACTAGACTACAACCTAGCTACTATTACACCTCTAATCCCAGCCAACCTAAGCGCCGGACACACGCAGCAGGGTTTGGGTTGTGAGGCACGCGAACTGGGACATGCAGAGGGCAAAGCCGGATGCCTCGAAAAATGGCCTCGTCTTCGGGTCGATATGGAACTATCTCTGTCTGCGGATGCCCTTAGTTCCTCCAAAGCTACACCATTGGCAGATGAAATTGGTCTCAAGGCTGCTGATCTCGCCACTGCTTTGCAAACCAAAGTGGTGAGTGAGTTATTGAAAGTGTTTCCAAAGCATCAACTAGATCCCTCCGGAATTGCATCAACTAGATCCCTTACAACTTCTGGGACCTCTTCGACCTCCACAACCGCACCTCCCTGCTCCTTCTCCTACGTCACCGTGACCGACGTGGCACCTCAATCTTTGACCAAGGCAGTCGTCTCGCACGTGCACGAAGTCGATTGGGCCGCTCCAGCCATCGGTCCCAGTGGGGAGCTGCGCATGCTAGCTTGCGATATGAACGACAAAGTGAGGTTCACATGGGATCACCCTACAAAACGTTTTTGTCTCTCCCGCCAGAACTACGAGTCCGAGTATATCAGTGACGACTTCAGCAAAGCTGTCCAACTCCACGGATGGAGCAAGAAGGGAGAAGCAACGTTTAGTTGCGAAAATCAGGGAATGTTCTTCTTCGCTGAAAACTCGCTTGCAGCTCCGCATGAAATTGCGGCAGCAGATAGAGATATAGCGGATGATGCAGTTGCTTCTGGAACCAACGCCCTCGTCCGTCGCAATCTCCATTCCCACACTGGTGACCAAGGTGAAAAGCTGCAGCGCATGCGTATCCAAGTCACTGACATGAGCAAAACGGCTACCCTTCGTGGAACCTTTAATACGGATCCGAATTATCAAGCGAATCACTGGAGCTACAGGTACTAGAAGTGTCGCTTTGATTGAGATAATCTAGTCACCAAGCCAATAACCTAGTACAACAATCAAAGGAACATTTTTTTACATACACTAGCTGTCAAAGGAACTACTTCTTAGCATATCAGTTACGCATCCTCCACAAGTACAATCAAAATCTAAAACAGCATGGTAATGTCCGGCTACTTCATTGACGCTGACTACAACAATGGCTTCACGAGTGATGCTTTGGCTGAGACCGCACAGTACCGTTTGTGGTGCGTGCAACCCCATGCGGATGCCGAAGGGTGTGCGGACTGGTTCCCTAGTTGGCAATTGGAGAATAGTCCAAAATTCTGCGAAGCTATGATCGAGGCAGATATTGGCTACGCATTTCGGAAGAGGCCGACACCGGATTTTGCGAAGGCAGAGGTAGTTTTTGTTTTTCAGAGAAAAAGCAAGAAAGTTGGTATGTTTCAGCTTTCGTTTTCCGTGAGACTCACGTGTGATTGTGGTATATTTAATCGTTTCTACTCGTCAACATCATCATCGTCCGAACATTCAACCACGACCCGCTCAACGACAGGAATACTACGATAAAGCCCTCGCCTTGATTCCGGATTTTTGCCCTGCTCTCTCTTACAAAGCCGGTTTATTTGTGCAGATGGGGGAGAAGGAGAAAGCGGATGCGATGTGGGCTTCGGTTTGTGGTGCGTGCTTTGCCGTTTCTCTCGATGTGCAGTTGCTCATCGATGGCTACGCTGCTAAAAGTTGGGCTTTGCCTGCTTCGGGTGGAGCCGCCGCCATGTGCGCACACGTATTGCGACACGAACATGGCATGGATAAGGGTGGATTGGATTTATGGCCATGTTTTTATAATAATGATGTCGTTCTTACCACGCACTTAGACTTGATGCCTCCGGGAGATTGTTGTTTCTTCCAGAGGAAATAGACAGTCAACACCAGGAGCAAAAAATAGCTCAAACTCGCACCCCCTGGTCGACATCATCCTCTCTAATCCCTTTCTTTCTCGTCGCCCTCTGCGCCGGCATCTTCATGGGGATGGCTATGGCCTTTACCTTTGGCGGCTTCGGCATGAAACGTTGTCGCGGTGTGGTCAGCAGACCTAGTAGAAGGTTCACCCAAGACGTTGCACCAAATGAGGAGTCTGAGATGAACGCCAATCGCGTTGAGGAGTTGCGTGTTGACGATGGTTTCATCGTAACTGGTAAGGTGGATGAGAAACACCAGCAGGTTGGCTTTGGCGTGGATAAACACGAAATCACCAGCAAGGATCAAATGGCCATCTACTACGCACAGGGGAAAATCAACGACGACCGTTTCGAAGACGTATCGATCGGAGAGGCGTCTACTGCAGTGAGTAACGGGGGAGAGGTCGTTTAGGGGTCTATTAGAGGTAGAGAGTGTTAGAGATAGAGAGGTTGTAAGTGGATAATTTTGGATTTTTTAGTTCTTTCCAAGAAAAAGAAACGCTTGTCGAGTAGTTTTATGCATTTGAATCGGTAGCATACAAGGATCAATTGCCTGGCTTCCAGCAGTGCAATCACAAGCACAGTGCGTAGAATCTATGTATCTATAGGACCATAAGCAACAGTGAAAATTGATAGTAGTACGTCCAGTATTCGAGTAAGTCAGTAGTAGAGCCAGTATTAGTGAATGCCGCTCAAGTAGACGAGTAGTTGAAGTTCCTATTTTATGAGTTTTCTGTATGAAGTTTCCAGTCATCCCGCATGCCAGAAATGCAACGTGTGAATAAGAATAGTGTCATTCTCAATTTACTTAAGTATTCAGAATTCAATCGAATGTGCAGAAATCGGCTCGTGCAGTTGTACTTCCTAGTTACACTAGATGGTATAACGAATCGATTCATCATGCACTCATTATATTGCTAAATAATGATCCACTTCTTAGCCTTACGAGACCATGTCGAGGCATCATCGTCTCGAACATTCGGATGTTTTTCATGTGTGCAGACTTTTGGTCGTTAAGGAAATCAAATTACGTGATGAATCATGTGCTCAGAGCTTCAGTTGTTTTGGTTCATCTTGAACACTCTAATAGTTTTGAAAAATTGTAATTGAAGATGCCGCATTATCACGCGTCAGAACTCTGTATCAATTATTGAATTGTTGTGGAAAAGAGCACAGAACAAGGAGGGCATTCCCCTTCAACACAAGCGCAGGTCACAAGGGGCCTGCAGCGCAAGTCACGAGACTCTCAGCAGACTCTTTCCAGCAAGAGAGGATCAGACAAGCGCTTGTACTTAAGGCTTCTTGGTATTTCTTTGGAAAACGTTGTTCTTTCATTCGTCTGGAGAACTGAGCGAGGAAACAATATCAGAGAGAATACTCGCTTTTGCAGGCGCGAAGGATTTTCCGAATTCCTACAAGTCAAATTCTGACAAGTCAGATTCCCAAAAATACCTCCTCAGATGGCAAATACCTCCTGACAAGTCAAATTCCCAAGAAAATGGCAGCCGGTTTGGACTCTACGCGAAGCTCACTGATATGGGCACTGGTTTCCGAAGTTCAGGCTTATTTTTTCCGCCTCTTTCTCCTCTGCAACGTTATCACGCTTGTGTGCAAAGTGAACTTGTATAACCATGGGGGACTGGTGCTTTATTTCTATTGAAAGACTAAGCGGCGCATTTTTTTCGTTGTAAAGACTCTCTCAGCTTGGAAATTGCCCACTCTGTGGAGTCAACGCAGATCTTAAAGCAAGCACTTAATGATGAACATAAGTATTTCTTTTTCTTCTTATGCGTTATATATACATACAACCTCTGCGATTCTGCTCTTCTTCCACTTCTTCTGAAAAGAGGCACCATGACATGACATGACACATTGTTCTAACACTCAATCCTACCTTTCACTTATAAATAACTTCATGTTCTTCATTCAGAATTTCTTACTTTCAGGTAAGCCATAGTCGTGCCTTAAACGAAGCTTTGCTGCTACTTGCTTGTCCTATTGTGCAAGGGTTACGATATCACGCTACTCGTGTCGGGAATAAAACCGAGAATCTTCGCTACACGATCGGTAGCAGCATCTTGACCGCATTGCAGACACTGATACCCGCTTATTTCTTCCGACATAGCATCTTTTATGGCAGGCAGGAAGAAGAACCAAATAAGACATTTTGGCTGCTAGATGGCCTGAAGGATCATTAGCGTTTCTCTCCAGATCGATGGACATTAAAAGATGTCTAACTTCGAGTAGTTAAAAAGGCCCAACGACCACACCCCCTCTAAGTTTCCGTCCTCAATCTGGACACTTACATAAATGGAACGGCCTATTTTCTCCTAGTTTCGGAGCTATTCCTTGCGGTCACTAGCTCTTTGTTTTTCGCTGATTTGAGATCAGAAGTCACCCAGCTTGCACTCGGAATGGCACCAGTAGCAGGCCTTGCGGCTGCATCGCTGGTCATGATGCTTGGTTAGTGGGGAAGGCGGAGTTGTTCTGCACTTCTATTTGCTGGCGCAGACCTTGGTTAGTGGGGAAGGCGGAGTTGTTCTGCACATGCACTTTTCAACCGAGGCATGTCCCATTTTATTGAATGGGAGGAACTTCTATGAACAGCAACAGTTCAGTTTATTTCCTACAGAACTTCTTGAGAGTGCGCATAGCGGGTTCTCCAGGTAGTGCCTCAGTGGACGCGCGCTTATTACCCTAAATGCACGTTTTTTCTGATGCATGCCGAAGGTAGAGAGATCGGAGGGACCGCGCGCAGGCGAGACCGCGAAAAGCAAAAATGAGTTGCGCGGATGATAACGGAATTCAATTTCGCGGCTACTTGCGCTCATAGCGTCTAGCTACGTGCGCTTGCAAAATGACGAGTGGCCACGGACGAGTAGAGAGGAACATACGACTAGATGACCAATGGTACTGAATCCTTCGCTGTACAATACCAGCAAAATAACTAAAACTTTCTATGTTGAATAATTGCAGTGCAACAACATTGCTATGTAGTAGGAAAACAAGGGAGGTGGAAACATTGTTGCCAGCCTTGGCCTTGGCATCGTAGTGTGTGTGCTCTACTGGGGACAATCTTGTAATCTTGACAAATCATGATTACCGAGCAAGTCCAAGTGTATCTCATCTGCTGTCACAGAATGTGTTAGACAAAAATCTGTGGTGAGTCAGAATCTGTTACAACGACGCTAAGGCACTGTGGCATCGGTCCGTATTGATCTCACCTGTTGGCGCTTCCTTCGGTAGAACAGAAAATCGGTTGATGTTGTGCTGTGGATTCTTAAAGTGTAGTAGCCACGCACGAAATTAGTATTTGAGCCTCGTCTCGCATGTCCCCTGGATTCTTAAAGTGTAGTAGCCGCACACGACTCTTTTCCCTTCGGATTATCATTTTAACCTCGTCTGGCGTTTTTCACGTCATGATACGTCGAGCAGCATCATTGTCGCAATTTGATATGGCTTGGTAAGAAAACCTGATTTAGATCATCCATAATTATCAGGCAGAATCAGAAAAAATGACGAGTGTGCAGATGCGAATGAGTCTGGATGACCTCAGGCGCGAGGCTGAGTCTATCACCCAGTACCACAGAGAACGCGCCTCGACTGCCGACGACTTGTTTGTTCCCGCTGCTAGAGCAAAAGGCACCATCATTTCCAGCGATCTGGTTGAGGATTTGATGGCGGAGAAGCACAGACCATCCAGGGACGTGGAAAATGGTATCACCCTGTCGAAAAGTACTAGTGGTACAACTAGTAAGGCGAGAAGCATAGCTGGAGCAGGAGCGTCGCAGAGTAGTAGTCCTATGAAGTCGCGGTTTTCAGCTAGTGTGGCTAAGAAAAAGAGCATGGCGGGACCGGGAAATACAGTGAGCATCAGAATAGATGACACCAACACATCTTCAAGAGGCTCTTCGAGAAGTCCTTCTACAACCACCAAAGCTTTATTGAGCACAAACACGCAGATGAATGCGAGGAAAAGTACAAGGAAAAGCACTAGACAAGGTAATAGACAGACTTTGAGTCTGAAGGGGGCCAAAAGTGCAAGCTCAGCAGAGTCCTCGCCAGTGAGGGCAGAGAACGAACGACAGGAGCTCCTTGAACGTGGCGAAGAGCTTTACAGGGATATCACACGTCTCGAGCAAGAGAAAAGCGTCTTGCAGTTATGATTGTCTACTTCATAGTAAATTTATAACCTTATCATGATTACCATTACTTAACCTCAAGCGCAGCTATTAGGATGCAGAAGATTCAACGAAAGCTACTTCAAAGTGTGAACGTATAATTTCAAGTTCAACTCCGCCTGCGCCTCTCTAATCCCAGCCGATGTGGAACAACAAAAGGAACACACTCTTGAGCTCGAACGTAGCAATCAGGAGCTAATGTCCAAGGTGCAGAAACTGGAACAGGCAGTTAAATCAGGGGATCCTAAAGGGTTGGCGCGAAGCATAATAGATGGCGAAGAGAAGGATATGAGGAAGAAGATTGGTACTGTAATTTTGAGTCGTTTGAGTTTGAGCCGCTTTACTGCTACGGGTTGTAGAGGGATAAGTGGTTGGGTCAGATTCAGTTTTTTTTTCTCCTTTGAAGAAAGGCAAATGACCAACGACGCCAACAAATACTTCTATGTCTTCTACTCCGACCCAACCTTCAGGCACTTACGCCTCCCAAATCGATTCCTTGCGCAAGGAAAATGAGGCCGCCGCCACTGCCTTAAAAACAGCTCAGGCCGCAGCACAACAGCGCGTTCTAGAACGCGACAGCTACTTCCTCACAGTAGAGGAACTCGAACAGAACCACCTGCAATTACAGCAGCAATACACCAAAATGGAATCCGACGCTGAGGCTGCTCGTGCCGCGAAGCAGAATTTGGAGACTCGTCTTCAAGAAGCACAGATTGAACTGGATGTGATGCAGTCTTCGCTAAAACTAGCAAGAAGAGAAGCGGAGATGCGCGTGCAACAAACCGAAAACTTGGAAAAGGCAACGAAAGTTATGATGAATTCTCTTTCTTCATCCAAACAATATTGCATTTGTATTTCTTCATACTTATCATCTTCGGAAGATAGAGATGGATAGTTGTTGCATTTTGTTGTAGTGGGACCTTAATCTTTTTCTTTGCCTTCTTATACTTTTCACGACAGCGTCCTCCCTATGTATAGTATCCCTCCATCTCCCTATAATTGGCCTCGCAAGTAGACGCTAATAGCTACACAAGAGGTACCATGACATGACATGACATGTACTAGTATCCCTTCATGATCTCCCTATAGTATCCCTCCGTCTCCCTATAGTATCCCTCCATCTCTCTATAGTATCCCGCTTTCATATCTCAAAAGAACGAATTGATCCGGCATCTGAGCGAACTGATCGATCCTTTGCGGAGTGTTTTTCTGAAACTCCAGAGAGCGTACGCCCAACAGACGAAGGAGTATGCGACTTTTGTTAGCGAAGTGGAAGACAAGCACTCCTTGGGAACGGGCAGCTTGAGGGTGGTCAAAGTTATGATCATTCAGGTAGCTCGCTTATTCAGGGGTTTTTCAACTACTCCTGGAGGAGGAGGACGAGAATGAGGGAGAGTGACACTTCATCTTCTGATACTGCAAGAGTCACGACTTCTTTCAGCACGCTTCCTCCGTTTATTGCCTCACGACCCATAATATCACGTCACACTCTAACGGACACGAAATTTCTGTCTTGGAAACCGTAGTGGAGCACTTGCGGAACGAATTAGTCGAAACGAAGGGGGCGATGAGCATGAGCACGGCTGACCTGAATGCGAGATTGGCTGAGGAACGGGAGAAGGGAAGCATGCAGAATCTCGAGATCGAAAAGCTAAAACGGGAAGCAGAAGAGGAAAACAAGCGCGTAGAGCAGACACTGGAGGAGAAGCGAAACGAACTAGAAGCCCTCAAAAGGACCATGAACCGGATTCATGATCGTCATGAAGGCGTACCGAGAAATCCGAGAGATGTCAATTTTGCGAGAGAGGTACTATTTTTATATTCATAGGGTTTGCTAGATAGAATCGCTCGTGTTGAGAAATTTTGTTGAATGTTTGATTTAGATCTGTTTTATCAATCTGCTTCTTCCCCTGGAGGCTTCTTACGAAACACGATATTCAGAAGATTGATGAAAGATTTTCCCCTTCCAAGCAACCGCCACCAAAACTCAGGTAAAAACAGCCGCGAATGACGGTATAGTAATCGACAAAATATCGGAGAAAGACGGGAAGCAACCTGGCAAGACGGTTTTCATAGATGTGAGCAAAGCTGTTTTGAAGTATCGTCGTGGTTTTCCTAGAGGCGGCTTTACGGAAGTCAACCTCAAGGAAGTGATGCATATGGAATGGGGAGAACAAAGTCGAGCTTATGCGGTTGGTAAAGAACATTCCATTTCACATTTAGACTTGTTTTTTGCCTCATGCCGTATGCGGATGCAATGCTTTTTACGATGAAAATCTTTTGCAGGATCTCTCACTCTCTGAACATAATTATTGAAATTGTCTTTTTGTCAATCTCAATCAACAAAACATGAACAGGTAGTAAAGGTAACAAAATGTACAAGATGCTGAAGCCATGGCTCTGCTTTTCGCTCTACACCAAGGAGCGAAGCTGGGACTTTGTGGTTCCGGATAACGATAAGTCAGAACCCGTGTTGCAGACTTGTCTTTTCGCGTTAGCTGCAGTCTTTCTAGGCCAAAATGTAGGCGGAAACATGATCAAGACGAGAGGCCAATTCGTCTGGCGCAAGGCGATGATGAAGGTAGACGAATCGAGCAAATTGAGGGGACTCACGAGACAAGCGCTGGTGCAGGAAGCACTGCTGAAGACGGCGGCGGAACAAGAAGCTGGTATCATTACGGCGCCTGCTAGACCAAAGATTTGAACTGATTCTTGTGACCGAGGATCGATGTGGTTTTTCTGATCATGAAACTACTGATCATGATAATATTCGTTGGACAACTTCTAGGCATTGTGAAGACTCCCTCCCAACATAGTTTACGAGACGTAGTAGTCTGTCACAGTCACATAGAAACTGACACATTTAGAAGACATAGTTTATAATGAAAAAGTCAAATGAAAAATGTATAGTGCTGCTATGAGAAATGCATAGCTGCATAATGAGAGGATGAACACACATTCACGACATGTTAGCATCCTCCGAGCACAAATGAGTCATTTCATAGAGCATACTGTCAACATCAAATTCTTGAAATTCTACTATAACTTGCACGTTAGGCTTTCCGATTTAGAATAGCATATTGCCAATATGATGAAGTCTCTTAACTACAACTACAACTACTAACGGTGAAGGACGAAACGTGTAAAACTACTATAGTTATTATTTTCTAGTAAGTAAATCTAAATCTTTTGTATTTTTATCGCATTTGATGTTTGGCCTAATGAAACCTCAAGCAATTGGCATTAAAAGTTCCAAGATATACTCGATACTTGTATAGAAGCATTTTTGGCCGGTTAGTTTTGATGTCAGTCCTACGTCAGACATGTGCTTTTGATGTCTTCGCAACCATATTTTGAGGACAGGAGCTGGTGAAGGAGTCGGATGTTTGGGATGTGTTCTAAGTTAGCGGGCGAAGACGGACAGAGCAGCGAGTAGGAGATAGATATAGAGTAGATAGAAGATAGATAAAAGTAGCGAGTAGACACACGCAACCTCCCCGTTAAACCCAAAACACAACAAGCGCCGCGCCGCCTGGAAGGTCCTTTGTGCCCTTACATCAGTAAGGGCGCCGCGAGCGCGCCACGTGTGAGGCGATAATGTCGCGCGCGAACATAATAATGATAATTAGTAATCGCGCACCTCTATGGGCAAGATGAATGTGTTAAGTTAAGCATGTGCACGCCTAAAACACGAATCTACCTTCGGCTCAAGAGGTTTGTAGAGCAAGCTTGTGATCCATTGCGAACCTTGATCCATTGCGAACCTTGATCCATTTCCCCACAGAAATCCGAAGTCTTCTGATCACGCGCCGCAGCGTCAGCGTCTTACTTAGCTAACTACATAAGCAAGCGCAAGAACGAACAACAACCGCACAAGCACGACACAAGACCGGCGTAGGGTGAACGTGCATGATATTCGCTCCCTTTCCTCGTCCAGGTTTGGCAGGTGTTACCTCGGTGAAAACACGTAAGACAAACTTAGATACTAGCTCAAAGGTATTATGAGAAAGATGGCCACCATGGCGCGGACCAGTTATTCTTTGCCTCTGCTCTTTGCATCTACGGCTGTGTGCCATGGCGCATCGTTTGCGAGGCCTTGGTGGAAAGCCAAATCCCCTACTGGTGATGAAGACAGCGGTGGCGCTCAGGCTGGACGTGAAGGTCGTGGCTATCCACGTGATTATTATTGGCAACAAGATGATCGCTCTGCATCATACCAGTCGAATTATCGTCCTCCGTATAAGCCGCACCATGCGACCTCGCAATACGGTTCTGCATGGCAACATGACACTTCGTCGAGCAGTACTACAACGTGGAATGACACTCCTTCGAGAAGTTCTTGGCACCAGAGCGCGTCCTCCTATGAAGGTAAAAATTTCGGGTATGGTTCTAGAAGTAGTACAAGAGGTAATGGCCACGCGTGTGCTTCCAGCTCCGGCTCTGATGCACCGAAGTGGCAAGCAGAAGGCGGTATTGGAACAGATCAAGGAAGCGAGCCAAAGAACCATGGTTGGCGTTGGCAAACAAATAACCATGATTCGTGGACGAAGACTGCAAACGTTCATCCTCGTCCGGCCGCCTATAGTCATGAGAGTGCTCCTCGTTGGAAGACGCAGCACCACTCACGCTCACATAGTATGACCCCTGGTTGGCACATGCACCACTCACGCTCACCTATTACCCCTGGTTGGCACATGCACCAGTCCCGTGGCTCGGATGGGCACGTTAAACCTAGCACGAGTATTAGATCGTACATAAGGCAGGGAATCCAGCGCCCTAAAAATGAGACGAGTTCGGGACAACTCAGAAGTGGTCCTTCTACACTCATCAAGGAAGCAGGACGAGTACATGTTCATGATCTTCGGGATAACGAACAGAAAGTACTCAGTTCTAAAACGACCACTGTCAAAGCAGTTGTGAACGAAGTGGAAGAGGCATCGATCACTACACCTGTCAAAGCAGTAGAAAATGAAAAAGTGGTCGAAGTAGAACCCAGTAGGATGGACGCTGAGGAAATTCCACTTCCACCAACTCCAATGGCTGATGGAGATGAACTGATGAATGGCGTTGAGGAAGTGCCACTGCCAGGAACACGCACGGCAACTGTTGAAGACGAAAAGACGAAAAAACCAAACGATGAATTACATCTTCAACGTAGTATTTCATCTCCAGAGACGGAACGACTTCGAGAGGAGAAAGATGAACAGACTTCATCTGGAAAGCAAACTACAGACGAGGATATTATAGGCGAAGGCTCGCTGCAACCCGAACCTGAACCGACTGGCTCAGAGGGTGACGAGAAAGGTGCTCTACTTAACTGCTCTGAAGAAGTAGTTGAACAAAAAGAGGAAGATTCTGAAGATGGAGTGGTTTCTGCAGATGAGTACTATTCTGTCGACGACGAGGTCGAGGAGAAGTCAAAAGAAGGGGGCGAGTCAGCTTATGAAGATGTAGTGGTTTCTGCAGATGAGTTCTATCCTGTCGACGACGAGGTCGATGAGGAGTCAAAAGAAGGGGACGGATCAGCTATCGATGAGGCCGCAGAACAACAAACGGCTCAAGGGCAGTTGAAATTATGTAAAGAGAATATCATCAGAAGAAAAGGCTGCGAACGTAAAAATCCTGGTTTTATCTTCTACAATCTCATCATCAGAAGAAGAGGCTGCGAACGTAAAAATCCTGTTTTTATCTTCTTCAGAAGAAGAGGCTGCGAACGTAAAAATCCTGGTTTTATCTTCTACAATCTTATCATCAGAAGAAAAGGCTGCGAACGTAAAAGTCCTGTTTTATCTTCTACAATCTTATCATCAGAAGAACAAGAGGTTGCGAACGTAAAAATCCTGTTTTTATCTTCTACAATCTTCAAATCTACAATGTACATCTCAATCTCCTATATAGGCACCATGATACCGTAGGTACTATCTGATTGGTTTTTTTATCATAATTATAGGCAACTACTAGATAGGTTTTTAACCTGTATGCTTTCATGTAGTCTTTGTCTCTATATCGCGGCTCCTGCTCTAACATTAGCAACACCAGAAGCGAAAGCTGCAACTGAACAAGCGAAAGCTGCAACTGAACAAGCACAAGCTGCAACTGAACAAGCACAAGCTGCAACTGAACAAGCACAAGCGAAGCCGAAAGCTGCAACTGAACAAGCACAAGCTGCAACTGAACAAGCACAAGCGAAAGCTGCAACTGAACAAGCACAAGCGAAAGCTGCAACTGAACAAGCACAAGCACAAGCACAAGCACAAGCACAAGCACAAGCACAAGCACAAGCACAAGCACAAGCACAAGCACAAGCACAAGCACAAGCGAAAGCTGTAACTGAACAAGCACAAGCGAAAGCTGCGAGAGAATCAGCAAAAGCCAAAGGGAAAGCTGCACAGGAATCAAGGAAAGCTAAAGCACAAGCAGAAAAAACAAAGGACGCGTTTTTGAGTACCTCACCTTCAGAATACGAATGGCGGGTAAAATCCGATGGTGCTGCTTCTTCTTCCCGAGATAATTGGTTTGGTCTTGCTGACATGTCACCAGACTACCTTAAGGCTTAATACAAAAGTACTCGTATTATACTACCTAGGAGAGTTAGTTTATATTATCTCTTTCTAGCAGCTACGGCTACCACAGGGAAAAGTTAGAGACGCAGCTGCCGAATAGATTCGAATCATCAGCAGATTTCTATCTACCGAATCCGAGAATCTTCAATCATGCGGAGGCTCTTATGCTACTTGTTGTTACACCTCCACAAAACTGCTTCTAATACATAGAGAGAATTAAAAGGAAAAACTAAATGAGACTAATAATCCTCTTCTAATTTTTTCGGCGGACGCGGAATGATGGACATCGATCCTATGGTGCCAGGAGCAGCTCCATACGGATACCGCATGATGCACCCTCCAATGCCTGCACCTTATGGTATGGCTACGAGTGGTATGCCTCCTCGAATCGGATTCATGGCTTCAGGTGGTGTGCATCCACCTTGGGCAGGTGGTATGATGCCTTCACACGACCCTGTGAGCGGAATGGGTGCGATGATGCCTTCACACAGTATGGGTGTCATGATGCCTCATAATCCACACGGTATGGGTCTCGTGATGTCGCAACACCAGAAAACGATATCTGCGAGAGTGAGAGAGATGTTCAAAGACCTCCCAGATGCAGACGGAGATGAAGTGAATGCTTTTATACTTCATTTTAAGGCTTGAAGTAATTCATCTTCAATGGTCATTCTCCTCTGTTTCCTTCTTGGGAATCTGCAGGACTGAGCGTGGGAAATGCGTTCCTTTGCGTTCTAATCAGTATTTGCCTGCCCTGGTTACCTGCATGGATCAAACACCGGACTGGGAAGGGACGGGCTTTCAGTTGCTCATTTACGAAGACAAATCCGCTCATAAAAGAAATCCGGTAGAAAGTGAAGTTATGGCACACTTCTCAGGACTCGGAAGTAGTAGTGTAGGTATCGGACTACTAGAGTTTTTCTCTATTTTTTGTCTCATCTAGGTAGGACAACGGGTACATTTTTCAATATCTTCCATAGATGATATGATTAATATCTTCGTTCCAGCTCATCTAGGTCCCTTTTTCTTCATCTTTATCTTACTTACATAGATACTTTATGCTTGCGCGGCATCGCTAAGACTCAAGAGCCTCAAGCAGTATAGCTTCATTTTATAATATCAAGTTCTTCATCTTGTCGTGTGGGTCTTCTCTTTCATCTTGTGTGTCTCATTGTGCAGCAGGATCCATAACCTAACATAGCCTAGCCTTCTAAAGCCAGCATCTTCTAATGATATTGTGGGCGTCAAGATGTTTCCTGGGTGGATTTCCTATCAGTCTGCGGAGAACACCAATCTGGTCACAACCCGTGAAGAATATTTCGACAAAACGTTCGCTTTTAACCGCTGGGCATGGAAGAAATTGAGCCACCTCCAGGAGTTGATCTTATGGTGGTAGAAGCGTCATATTGATTATGTCTAGTGCTTAAAACCGTTTTTCCTACCTGCGGATTCCAGTCTAGTTCTTCATCATAATTTCTCGGTTGTGATAAACTGGGATCCATAGTGATAGGAAAACTAATCACTACATCTAGGCACTCATAGAGCTTCTCGTCTGTGCTACTATACTCCAATGTAGTCCAACTACAACTTTATAGGACGAGCAGCTTTTACATCTATTACAGATCGAAGCTCTTAGTGAATTTGATCACTTGAAGTTATCCTTATCGTTCCCTCAATTTCCATTGGTATACTACTTACTTACGATTTATAATTATGGTCATGTCTTTTAGTTTTAGATGCAAGATTACTTCGTATTCTTTCCCTACCGTGCTGTCTGTGAGGCCTTACGCAGGTTCCTCCCTACAGAATGCTTGCATAGGTGGAAGTCCCTATGTAGAAGCAATAACATGAACATGCATCCTTTCCCTTCCTGTTGTAATTATTCTTGTAAAGACCTAGAACAAGAACTTCTACGCGTGAGCTAGAACTACGCATGATCAAGCAGGAGGTGGCCCTCGTACCCTCTTTTCTACTCTACTAATTTTAGTTGGCACCCATTTTGGTTTTAGCGCGGGAACATTCGACCGAAATACAAACCTAGTGCAACTCGAAGCTATCTGGAGATATGCTCTTGTTCGCGATCTGCGCGACCTTGGGATCAGACGGCGTACGCGCTTTCTCGGACCATCGACTGATGTTAAAGATCGCCAAGAATATAACATAAACGTGCTGTTTGATGCTCGGCCAGACAGACAGAGCTACAACCTACTCGGCCATAATGCTTTTGACGTAGCAGACCTCGGCAAGAGAACAGGAGAGCAAGAACTACGAGGTATATTTTTCTCTTCTTGATGATGCTGTAATTCTTGTATGTAGGACACCAACAGCAATACCAATAGGCGGCGAAACGTGGGCGCCCTACTCTATCCTATGCTACTCTATTCTATCCTATTCTATCCTATTCTGTCCTATTCTGTCCTATTCTATCCTATTCTATCCTATATTAGTATTTATAGTATTAGCAATTGCCAGAAATCTCTTAAGGGGCTGCCTTAAGGAGCTTCCTTAAGGAGCTCCGTTAAGGAAATCAGTTTCCTTAAAGAATTTTTATTATAAAAAGTTATTATAACTTTCCTTAAGAGGAAAAAAATTTCCTTAAGGAGCTCCCTTAAGGACAAGCTGTTATAAACTTAGGCTAATAACAGCGGCTCCTTAAGGACCTTGCTAGTGCTACGAGTTCAAAGGTGTCACGAACGTGCTAGCGTGTTCGCGGCTGTTAGTTTGTAGGCTACTCACGTACACCAGCCACACCCGCAGCAAGACACTACGCGCCCACCCCTAGCGAATCGCCCCAACGAACTGCCAACCGTTACCCTTGTCATATATCGCCCAGCGCCTTCGCTTTTTTTCAAAAACTTCAGGGAGGTCATTCAAATACAGAGAAAACTGAACGACCTCCCCGAAGTTTTTGGGAAAAAGTTAGCTCGCTCCCCTTCCGCGACTACCTTCCGCGCACAGCAATCGACCACGGCACAGGAGCGCGCGGCAGCCCTTGGAGATGGTTGACCAGTATACTTCTAACCAGCACAAAAGCGGGAGAATTGTAAGGGAGAGGGTGAGCACTTGAAAAGGTAGAGGCTGACGAGCGTGATCATATTGATCGGCGAGAAGGCCAAAGAAATACACTCATCTCGGCGCTTGAAAGTCGCAGCCGTGGAGGATGTCGATGGCTGTGAGAATGATAGCCGTGAGCACTTGCGTGTCTGAAGGGTGGACCCTGGTGAGCATCATCATACCCATGAGAAGGCCAAAGGTGTGCAACTTTGCGCGTGAAAGTCGAAGCCGTTGAGGATGTCGATGTCTGTGAGAATGATAGCCGTGAGGACTTGCGTGTCTGAAGGGTGGACCCTGGTGAGCGTCATCATATCCATGAGAAGGCCAAAGATATACATCTCTGTGTATGAAAGTCGAAGCCGTTGAGGATGTCGATGTCTGTGAGAATGATAGCCGTGAGGACTTGCATGTCTGAAGGGTGGACCTTGGTGACCGTCATCAGATCAACGAGAGGGCCAAAGACATACATCTCTTTTTGTGAAAGTCGAAGCCGTTGAGGATGTCGATGTCTGTGAGAATGATAGCCCTAGCCGTGAGGGCTTGCATGTCTGAAGGGTGGACCCTGGTGAGCGTCATCATATCCATGAGAAGGCCAAGGGTATACATCTCTGTGCTTGAAAGTCGAAGCCGTTGGGGATGTCGATGCCTGTGAGAATGATAGCCGTGAGGACTTGCATGTCTGAAGGGTGGACCCAGGTGAGCATCATCATATCCATGAGAAGGCCAAAGATGTACATCTCTGCGCTTGAAAGTCGAAGCCGTTGAGGATGTCGATGTCTGTGAGACTGATAGCCGTGAGAACTTGCATCTCTGAAGGGTGGACCCTGGTGAGCGTCATCACATCCATGAGAAGGCCAAAGATATACATCTATGCGCTTGAGTGTCGAAGCCGTTGAGGATGTCGATGCTTGTGAGACTGATAGCCGTGAGCACTTGCAGTTCTGAAGGGTGGACCTTGTGGAGCGTCATCATACTCATGAGAAAGCCAATGGCATACATCTCTGCGCTTGAAAGTCGAAGCCGTTGGGGGTGTCGATGTCTGTGAGAGTGATAGCCTTGAGCACTTGCGTGTCTGAAGGGTGGACCCTGGTGAGCGTCATCACGATCACATCCATGAGAAGGCCAAAGGTGTACAGCTTTGCCTGTGAAAGTCGAAGCCGTTGAGGATGTCGATTTCTGTGAGCAAGTAGATAAGGGCGGACCCTGGCGGGCGTCATCATGTCCATGAGAAGGCCAAGCGCATGCATCTCCGTCGGTGAAGGCTGAAGGCTGAGGACGTCGATGCCTGTGTGTGAGAATGATAAATGTGGGCCATTGGTTGCATGTCTGAGGCGCGGACCGTGGTGGGCGTCTTGCGTCATGTCCATGAAACGGCCAAGCTTATAGACACATGCCCGCGCCTGAAGGTTGGGGCTCAGCTTCTGCCTCTGCGCATAGATATGCCCAGGCGTGGCTTTCTCATGGGCCTCGTCCAACCATGACGCTCGCCAGTGTCAGCCTTTTGCCATCCCATGGGTATGCTATGCTTTGGGATTCTCCTGGACATGATCACACTCAAAAGGGCCCAACCTCTGTGCCTACATATGTCCAAGCGTGGCCTTCTCATGGACTCCATGACGCTCAGCGGGCCAGCCTTGGCGCCCATTGGCTTGCCCCTAGCAAGCAAGTTGGCCAAGGCAGTAGCCATAGCGGTAGTCTCCTCACTAGCCTCGCCACAGTGGGGGCCAGCTTCACAGCCTTGGCGAGCAGACTTGGCGACTTTTTTCGTTTGTCTTTCTGTCTCTTAGTAGTCAACCTGTCTAGTTGTTAACCTATGCCCAGCGCAGCGGGCCCTTGATGGGCCCGCTTTCTGGGCATGTATCCTATATTCTATCCTATATTCTATCCTATATTCTATCCTATATTCTATCCTATATTCTATCCTATATTCTATCCTATATTCTATCCTATATTCTATCCTATATTCTATCCTATATTCTATCCTATATTCTATCCTATATTCTATCCTATATTCTATCCTATTCTATCCTATCAAGAACGAGCATTAGCAGGGGAATAAAGGAGGAGTTAAGAATTTATATAGTTATAATAGAGTGTTCGTTCAGGTCACCGATTCATCCTCGGAGTCGAGCCAG
This sequence comes from Amoebophrya sp. A25, assembly GCA_905178165.1. Classification (NCBI taxonomy): domain Eukaryota; class Dinophyceae; order Syndiniales; family Amoebophryaceae; genus Amoebophrya; species Amoebophrya sp. A25. The sequence goes on from CAJINU010000091.1 coordinate 285,899, forward strand.
GTGCAGGGGGGCTTCGATGTGCAGGATTCACAACCTAACCTAAGCTAATCGCTCGTTCCTGACGGATGATGTCGGACGTTGACCTTGGTGAGCTAGCACCCATAGGCAAGGTCAACGACTCCGTTCCGATATCGTCGCGAGCACCTAGCTTTCCCCTTTCTTCCTGGTGGGACTTTATATTAAGTCCTATTCGTCATCTCCTTTATATGAAGTCCTCACTAGGTCTAATTTAGCTTATCTCCTTCTATAATGTCTTTGAGTCTTAGACTCTTCCTCATACACAAGCATATTAGCCATCCTCAATCTTTCAAACCAAACGTCATAGGCAGAACACAACAAACAAAAATGTCCTGTTGCAGCGAAGCAGCCTCTCCATCCTGTGTTCGGGATGTGAAATATTTTTTTCGAGTATCTAAGGTTAACAGGTAAGCCTAACTATCCTATGCTATCAATAGTATTCTAATACTTGTTGACATTACAACCTTAACCGTGGATAGTAGTGCTACTTGAGACGCGAATGAATGAACATCAAAAAGCTTCTTATTTTGATTGATTCTTGGAGTCATTTCATACTCAGTATGATATACTAGAATAATGAAATTCTTCGGTCTACTTAGACTATCTTTCAACCCTTCTACAACAGACAAACGCTGGAGCAGCGCTTCGAGAATTGCAGAGGCGAATTCTACGGAGCCACCCACTTCGCCAGCTTTTTCCGAAGAAAGAAGCCAATCCCTGCAGCCGCCGCCTTACAATTAAGGCTGTAGGTGTAGGTAATTCATCTTTCGACGCATCCCTGAAAACAAAGTATCATGAGTGAGTACCTCCATCCTGATACTCTTCAAGGTTGAAGCTGAAAGATGAATTTAGGGTAAGTAGGTCTAATACAATTTGATGAGCGTTGAAGATCAACGGGTATTGCAGAAATTTGTGGCCTTGATCACGAATAGGCTGGTCGAATCCGGTTTCAAGATAAGGCAACCGATGAAGTATCTCCTCCATGATCCTAGGTCCGGCTTTTTCTACTTGAAAAAGAAGAACCTCCTTGTCCTGCCAAGGATAGTATTAGTACTTAGACTGTTAGATGAGAGTATTAGTACTTACTGTTAGAGATCATGATAGTATTATTGAGTACTTACTGTTAGATCAACATGAGAGGACGAGGAAGATGCCAATGCGGTAGGAGCTCTAATCGAGGCAGCTTTCTCTGAATTGAAGGGATCCGAGGAACTTGCTGGGCTGCCGAAACACGGGAGCATCAAGTGGGTTTTCTTTCTCTATGGTTCCCTGCTCTTGCGTCTCCCATCTTCGAAAAGTGACGCTGATTTGGGTGTGGCGCTCTTGAATAGTGAAACGGGTAAGGCAGTAACGCTATCGAAGGAGACGAAACAGAAGATCCTGATTCGACTAGGTGAAGTGATTAGCATGCAAAAACCGGAGATGGCGAGGATGATTGAAGACGTCTTTGAGGACAAAGTGATGATATTCGATTCCACCAAAGCCGGAGCAAACATCCCTTGTGTCTCTTGGAAACTCGTAGAAATTAAGAATTGAGTTTCTATCGAATTACTTTCGATTTGTCCATCAAATTAAGTAATTACATTCCACAGTTGTACTAGACCATCTTCCCTGGTTTTTTTGTTTCTAGAAGAGAATAAGAAGCCAGGGAAGATGCTCATCTGAGGAACGTAACTCCATAACCTCTAAAGTGGACAAGGAGTCTTATGCCTCTGGCCAGAGGACGGCTTCGTCTGATGCATCTTCAGATGTTATGGCTCATTTCAATCCTCCATCTTGATACTAGAAGAGATTCTGCAGCTCATGAAGATTCAGTACAAGTACTATTTTATTTACTTATAAATATATATGTCTATTCTGTAGCTCATGAAAATTCAGTACTACGTCTATGTACAACTGAAAAGGTCGGCTTGCTAAGAGATGAATTGCATCCAATTCCTACTTCAGGAGGAGAGTGGTAACTTAGACTAAGTACTTTCTTGCCTAGTACTCGTCGTACTCTAAGACACCCTCTGGCCGAAAAGAGCAGACGGCCTTCAAAGTTGAGTTGTGCATCCACGAAAGACCCAATGCCATTGTCAACAGCATAGCAACCTTCCGCCAGCTACACGAGGTAGGTCTTAGGGTATTGCCAAAGATGCTTCAGGAAACGAGAGAAAAACATCACAAGGAAAAACAGTCTCTAGCTGGAGGTCGTCTTGATGGAGGAGGCCTTCGTGTGATGTCTTCATCAGCATTTGGTCTTCCTGTGTCCTCAACATCGGCTTCCGCGTACTTCACGAGAGTCGTGCTAGCAGCGTTGGTGATCCTACGAAAATATGCGCACGATGCAGCTTTGTCCACTGGAGACCAGAATACCCTTTTGAATAATCACTTCTTGCTCACTGCGTTCGTGAATTTCCTCAGTCACCAGGAGCAGGGGAGCAGGACTGTTAGAGGAGCGTTCGAATACCCACGACCTGCAGCGCCGGCTACTGCAAGTCCGTCTTCTCCAAGCACTCACGAAGTGAATCTTCTATACAGGATTCTGAACGACGCGTCGGAGGACGCTGGTCGTGTCGTAGGTGCAGCAAGAACTGATGACCACGGTAGCAGTACAGAGAACCACAAAACAGTCACATTTACAAACAAGCTGTCAATTAGCAAGACCTGTGATGATGAGGATGGTTGCTGCTATCTTGGGTCCAGATGCTGGAGTGCAAATGGAGTCACAGACGAGCGCTGGTTCTTTGTGGGCAATGCACTGTTGAACATGTACCTCCACGACGGTGAGGGTGGCCTCCCACGTCTGCAAAGGCTAGTTGAAGATACTCTTGGTGGACAAGCATTTTTAGCAAACAGGAGTCCAGACTACTTCGAGACGCTCTCGATGCATCAAATCCTGGAGGAGATGCAACAGCGCAAAGTCCAAGCTGCCTCTACTTGCTTCCCGACGTCTGCGTCAGCACGTTCTCAGGTGGAGGAGCAGCTTTCTTAAGGCGTTTTTACCTCCTTTATAAATAAATATGTTTGATCTACTTTTGAAGATCTCTTCATAAGTTGGATCTTTAATATTTTTGATGTCTCTCTGTCTTCAATATTATACGTAGTATCCTTTTATTACTTCATAGAATATATCGGGTCGGGAACGGGTCAGGGTCAGGGTCTTGTCCACCTAGATATCAAAAATATTTAGATTTATCAGCCCCAACTAGAACGACGACGACGACGACCCCTGTTTGCTATTGTTTTGTACATTACACCGATCCACCTAGGCGATTATTAACACCTTCACGACACGTCTTTCTTCTTCTTCTTCTTCTTCTTCTTCTTCACTAACATCACCTCAATCAAGGACAGTCCTGGGCATCTTCTTACACATACTTCCCTAACATCTTCACGACCCGTTTCTCTTGTTTGCACTTCTTCTAACAACTCCAGCGGGTGGCAGTTGAAAATTCTCCGTTTGCAGTGGCGTACAGTCTGCTGTCCGGGAAGAACTCTTACTTTTGTGAGAGTGAGGGTTTTAAGCCTATACGAAGGACCGTGGAGAAGTTGCAACGACAAATGGCAGAAGGTGGCTTCTCAAATGTGGCCACTGTGGTGGTATCTAGGATCGGGAAGGGCGGTCGGACACATCCTACGAATAAGATACCTAAGATGAACGGGGACGGGTATCCAACAACTACGTCTCTTCTACAAGCGCAAGAGCAGGGCACCTGTACGACCGCTACTCCGAAGTTTACTGGCATTTTGAATCCAAATGAGGCTGTGCCCATCCGTCGCACCGAAAAGAGTGGGTATCTTCTGCCCGTTGAGTTGGCTTTTCCATTCGTCAATGACAATGAAGCCAAAATCTTCGGAATTGGCGGAGACGAGGCTGCTGCATCTTCGACTTCGACAGCAGATGCCGTCCGACTCGACCAAGATGCGCTCATGCTAGCGGATTCGTTTTTGGAGGTATTTGAAAAGGAATTATCAACACTAGTGAGCAGTACTCATGATGATCCGGCATCCACGCCAAAACCTCCAGTTCGCGTCACTGACGCTGCTGGTGACTATAGAGAATGGGTGTGGTCGACCTCTAGTCCTGTCGCTGGCATACCGAAAGCCCTGGCTTTAAAAGAAAAACTAGAGAAGATGCGAATCTCCATTAAGGAGAAAATTTACAATGTAGAGTTGCAAAAATAAGTGACTAAGTAATTCTTGGAGTACTCTCTGGGGGACAGCACCGCGATGGAGATGCTGGCTTCTTCTGGCTTCGACTTGCTGTTCGTTGTCATTCTCCTTGTGCCGCTACAACATTACTGGACTATGATTGCTATATTAAACCTACTGAATATGAGAGATATATATTTATACAAACATAGTTGTGTGATTTGTAAAAATTCGATCGCACTGGTATAGTTGGTTGCAACGCGTAGTTGTCTGCTTTATAATTAATCTCATAGCTGCTTAGTCGGTCCAGATCCACCTGACCTCGTCATTCTGAGAAGGAGACGGACCGACGAGGTTGAATCTATCTAGAGGGACGTCACTGTTAGTGCTAACGCCTAAGAGGCTGGTGCAGGTCATACTAACTATGAGGATAGAACTGTGTCTTTTTATTCTTCTGCTAGCTAGCAAGCTTTTCGTATTCGACGTACGTCGCGAGGGAGAGGTGCTAATTGATTCATTACGGGGAATGATCTACGATTTAATTGTTAAAAATCAGGAACAGTTGTATAATGATAATAAGTGGAGAAGTTCAGAAGAAGTTGTCCACAATTTTGTTATACGGAAGGAGGTGGAGTTCCTAAATTTTTGAACTACAATCATTAATATTTATCTTTATTATCATACTAACTTAAAAATACATGTACTTGTTGTCGTGGAGGATTTTGCAATCATGTTTTCATAGATGGAGGGAAGAGTAAGAGAGAGCTCAAAGGAGGCTCTCCTCGAGGCTCTTACCGTTGTCTGCGCCGCAGGTGAGGTCGATCATGCTATGCTGAGGTCTACAGAGGTCTATTAGGGAAGTATTAAGTAGGATGAGGAGTAAGGTGAAGTTATGGAATAATGTGTGATGGCTGGAATCTTGAGTTTCTCTGGGAAATTCTCTGCGAACAGGGATACCACTGTACACCTGGCGCAATTGAAATTCCCCTCCAAAATGGAGCCTCGAAGTAGCATTGATTTTGGGGCAGTATCCATCTGCACCAATCGTCAACTTCGGGCAAGAGTGAAACCCATCGCCCATAGGTAAAGGAAAACCATTGGGCGTCGTCCTAGATGAGAAATTCTTGAACTACTATCAAGAAGCCATCACACTAACTACATCATCTTCAACGGTGAGCGCGCTCAAGAGAGATGCGTCAGACTTACACAAAGTGAACCAAAACAACTGTGCACAAACTCTCCGACCAGTCGAGAGACAATTCCGCAGGTAGCGCCTGAGAGTCAGCTGAGGAAATTGCGATGAACGCCAATGGCATAGAAAAGCCAAGAGCAAAGAAACAGGTGCATATACATCACCTAGATGAAAAAGAACACAGTGCAAAGTAATAAGCTGACTGCATAGAAGCACACGGTAGAACAAACAATCTACTACACAATCAGCACAAGATGATGACAATCGTCAAGCGATCCGCTCGAAGAATGAGAGACCTAATCGCGTATGAGCATGCAGTCGCGATGCCGATAGTGGCAGCAGCATACGCAGCCAAGTTGGCAGGTGGTGAGCCAGTCAGTGCAGCACTGGTGGCTTTCCTCGCGATCATCGCGATGGAAGTAAGCCAAATCTTCTATTGGCTCCGCCGAATCGCCCGTGCGATCGAGTGCCAGTGTGAAGCCGAAGAAGCAGTGCTAGCACTCAACTACGGGAAACCGCATCCCACAAGCGAGATAAAGGCAGCATCGCAGGCTCTTGCGAAAGGCCTCTACATTGCCCCGCGGTTTAACCGACTAAGCGAGTGCTTGGATTGATTATGTGCCTAAGGCTCACTCTACCCTATATGTCAGACTCACAGTAGCTACAATGTAGAAAGGCCATGAGCCTTAAAGCACGGCCATGGATGAAAATAACGACCGAAAAAGTAGGGGTAATTTTTCGGTCGTAATTTTTGAAACACGGCCATGATTGAAAATAACGACCGAAAAAGTAGGGGTATTTTTTCGGTCGTAATTTTTGTAAATTTCCACAAGGCCTCTAACCTATGATCCGAGTATGCACGTACCGAGTGGAGCAGACTGCGGCAGACGTATGAGCCTTAAGGGGAGACCGTGGAGCGCACATGACAGAAGACTACATGGCACATGGACTGGGTTGATAGATAGCCAGTCTATTAGCCTAGCTGAGTTGCGCTGTTCAATACTACAACAGGCCGTGCGCAAGGTGATGATATTGCATGTTGCATGACACATGAAATCATCACTAATACTATAACAAGACCACAATATAACGCAAGATATAACGCAAGCACGTGCCTCATTTTCCTATTTGCGAGTAGTAATCGCGCCCCTAAGAAGGTGAATGCGAGAAGTGCAGGATGCCGCATGTCCTCATCGATGTACCTGATCCGAAATCATAAAGGAAAGGAGCAAACGCAACCGCTTCGTCGGTTGCTTGAGTCGAACAAAGGAATCTGTCAAGGAACTGATAGAATGGTGATGGTCCACAGTATGGCCCACAGTATGGCAATGAGTCCTCGGTTGAAAGTATCGGTATGCGGTTTTTTCTTCCTCTCTTTTTTTGTCTGATAGGATCGGGTGACAAACAGTCGGTTCCTTGACTGAGACAACCCACCGTACGAGATGCACACGCATGCACACCGTGACTGAGAGGCGTAGCCATGAGATAACACATGTCACACACATACCTAAATATGTAAAACGTAACACGTTGTTGCTTTATTACGTTGTTGTTGCTTTATTACGTTGTTGCTTTAAGAATCACAAATATATCTATACGAAATCCCAAAGTCATACATTCCAAACCACACCCTAACGTAGAAGCTTGATTTCTTCACTATCGAGAAGCACAAGGATGCCCTCAGCCTCTGGCAAGCTGCAAGCCTTCCCAAAACGTCGAGCGCACTCGGGTACTTGCGATGACTTGGCTTCATATCTCCAATAACTCACACACTCTCTCAGATTTTGAATAGACTGCTCGCTAGTATATGTAACGAACATGAGCTACTCACTGTCATAGACCGGAGACTCACCACCGGCATCAGGTGAAAGTCACGTCACGCGCGTTTCTTTCTTGTTATATAACGAAACCAACACTCACATCAGTTCCTGCAGTGAGCGGCGAGACTCCTGACCCTGACGGCCTACCAGCTCTCGACAAGAAACCATTCTCCTACTCCGCCGCCATCGCCAAGATAACTGACGAAGAGAAAGAAGGTTTCTACAGGTTATTCATGGTTTGTGATAAACATAGAGAGAGCCTTGCTAGAAACGAAGGTAGCAACATAGCACAACTGGCGCAGGTGTTCGTTAATTCTGTAATGAATGAATTCAAGAGGCAGGACCCTCGCCAGCTGTGCGCCAACAATAGTAAACATCTGACTTTCATCAAGCATCACCTTACCCGAAAAATCAACCAGGTACTTCAGCGGTGACCCCGAAAGCAGATCCACCGTCACCATCCCGATCAACCTCGTCGTCGGTTAGCAACTTGTTCCTCCCGTTAACTCCGCCAAAAACGACGACCAGCGACAACCTGACCCTCCAGCTCACACCACAGCAAGCAGCTACCCGTAGCAACCTGCTCCTCCTAGCCTCGGAAAGGGCTTTGCCCGCCGCATCGACACCATCACCATCGTGCTCCCTTCACACGCCTGCAGGTGCTGGCTGTATGCCATGAGATTGGAGCTAGGATGAGACATACGATAGGACTAGCGTGAACCTCTCCGGGGTTGATTGATCATGTAGCATCCGAGTAGTGTTGTTAGCCTCACTGAGACCGCGCCCTTGATACAGCAAAAGCCATCTCCATCTCCTGACACTCAAGAATAGAGCCACGATAGTCACTCAATGATGTAGGTTGCACACAGGTGGCGAGTAGATGTAGTAGTAGCGACTGTCAATGATTACTTTAGGGCGGTCCGGTCTTTTCTTAGCACCTTCATAGTGAGAGATAGCAAACTAGGCAGACATCCCCAATCACCATACGACGCTGATAGTCACCATAGTCACCACTGTATGGGGAGCTGCTATCAAAGCACTTGAGTAGCTGACAGCAATAGCTTACATGTGTTCAAAAACTACCCAGGTAGTACACCCGTGTGCCTCCCTAACGGAGCAGCAACTCCACGCAGCTCTGGAGAACAGAGAAGCACCTTCAGTACCCCGGCCCACGTTCTACAGCATCACAAGCGAGACCGCAGCAAAAGTGGCCAGAAACTGCAATCAGGGGATTCTGTCAAGAAACCCCCAGCAAAGAAGCAGCGAGCATGTGATAAGAAGCAACAAGAAGAAGGTAAAGCTCAGGATAGACCCTAGTTATCCGTGGCTAAGAAGTAAGAAAATAGGACGATTTTCAACATGAAAGTTCTGAACCTGTACCCCTAGCACGACTATCGCCCCCATTACACGCAGGTCCATCCTCGCCGAGAAGCCCGATCCAACAAGAGACACCCATCGAAGTCTTACGCCTCCAGCGGCTAGGCATCCCGAAAAACGAAATATCCATCGCCTTAGCCGACCACTGCGACGCGACCACCCTAGTACCGACCGAGTTACTAGCGCCGGCACCGCACGAAGTTTGCGAGGCCATCGTAGGTGACCTCAAAGCAGTACCACCACACAACGCTGAGAGGCTCCGACTACTGAAAAGTATCGACAGCCTCGCAAAGGCGAACAAAGTTCTCGCAACGCAGAACGAAACACTAAAAGGAGCCCTCAAAAAGGAGCGAAACGCTTCCCGGGTCTCCTTCTCCAAAGGAGCACCCGGCATAGGTACCCTAACAAGTAGATCTTTAAAGGAACGCTCTTAGCTCTATTGATAGCCTGTACGTAGAAAATAGGACACAACACAGAGCAAGAACACCCTGAAATCCGACGTAATGTGCGGTAAAGGGCCTTGCAGGTAAGACTTAAAACGGAAAACTCACAAGTGACCTAATGGGTGACCAAAAACCCACGAACAGGCCAGCATGGACAACCGCCAGCAAAACAGCGACGCAGAAATGCTGCCCGCCGAGCAGCGCGACTGCTCAAAGGACACTGTGGTAGAGCCCAAAGACCTGCCAGCCAGTGAACCCCCAAACCACGTGACCAAAGACGAACAAAGGGGAGACTCCTCATCAAGCAAACGCACCAACTCGGAAACAAACAGTAAGGAGCCCAAACTCCGGAAGGTCACAACTGAACCAAAACCATACGAAGGGAGACCGAAATGTATGAAGGACACACTACCGCTAGAATTCATCATCGAGAGAAGTCATGGCGACGCAACTATAGCTATGACTGAGTACGACTTAATCTCTGACTTCTTCAACGAACACCCATCCGCTACGAGTGACAGGCTAAGTTTTAATGGGAAGACGTTCGTCCAGTGGCTCGACCTACTCTTCCAAACGAGCGACGCGATAGCGCAAGAAAATAACCAGCTCGCGCTCGAAAAGTGCTTCCCTAAGCGATCAGCTGTAGGAAAGCCGTCACCTGTCCAAAAACTAATCAACAAAGAACCGCGAGAATTCGCGCTGAGAGTACTCACAGCCGAACTCCTACCGGATAAGGTCATTAGGGAACGATCGCCGGAGCAGGGCAGCCTCCTGGCAGACGTCCCCAGGCAAGAGATCACCAACGTCGAAGAAGTTCGAAACGCCTACAAATCAGCAGAACTCAGGGCAGAAGATGTAGAGAATTATATAGCAGAAGGGTGGTTCATCGAGCCGATCTTCTACCAACTAGTAACAGCATACCGGTGCTCGAACAACTGCCCAAAAGCAGCATGCTTCCTGTTCGACACACTACCGCCAATCGTGAAGAACACAATCCTGAAACTTCGCTACTCGCTGTACCACGCGAGATACCAGCACCGACTCCTTCCAGAAGTGATCTGGGACGCTATCATCGGTGGAACAAAATCGCTCTCCGAGAATACCAAGGAACGAGACAGAGGGATCCATCCGGACATCCTCCAAGCAGTTGAAGCAGTCCTCCAACTCTTGCAGTGCTACCACCGGCCCGACGACACCTTCCACTCTGGTAACTGGGAGAGTCCCCTCCCAGTGAGATCACTGAAGGAGACGATCAGCCAAGCCATGGCACAACAGCAGAATTGGGCTATGTGCCAAAAACAAAAGCAGAAAACATGGGCGAACTATCAGGAGGATAACAGCATCAAAGAGGTCCCAGGCATCTCGGAGCAGTATCGCATCTCATGCGCAGAGTGGCCAGGCGTCGACATGGGATATGCCAACTACTTTGCCTCGTCTGTAATCGACTGTCAAAAGTGGACACCACTCAGCACAGCAGAAGACGACTCTCCAACTGAAGACTCTGACGAATACAGCGAAAACCCAGCGAAGGACATCCAGGACCTGCTCGCCGCCGGAAAAATAACCCTAGATGAGATAAATGGCGAGCAGCATGAAGCAAAGCCGAAGGCGAAAACGCAGTCCGTCTCCTTTGTCTCGCCAGCCAAGCGGACACCTAAACACAAGACAGAAAAGCAAAAAGCATCCGCAGCCAACCAGGCAAGAATCAGGTCTGCCTTTGGAAGCCACTTCGGTCATGAGATCGAACCAGACTCCCCGGAAAGTCCGGAAGGATGGGAGTACGAAGACGGAAGCGCTGACCAGTGGGATCCTCCGACAGCAGACGGCAGAGCGCTCCAACATGGACCAAAGTCGTCGAAATGCCCATGGGGTTACCCTCATTATGAGGACCCGCTACCTCCAAACTACATGGCAGAAGCGTGCGGCCACGGATCGGAGGCAGCGCTGTCACTCGTTACGGCCATGCGTGTACTACCGCCAGGCTTGGTGGCAAAGAGTGAAATCTAGCACAGGCATTTACCTTAGCAATTCTCTCCTCTCTAATCCCTACGCGCTACACCTGTACTGCTTCATGGCAGCCAGACCAGGCGCAGCTGAATCAATGCCCCGACTCCTGAGTCCGCTCGTATTCCGAAAAGTCAGAAGGTGCGTCGACGCCATCATCTCAGAAGATGAAAATCACCTGGAAGCACCGGTAAGCACGACCAAGAGTAGCCCAGTCTTTGCACTCATCCACAATCAACAAGCGGCGCAAATCGTGAAATCAAAGAAAGAGGCACCAATAACACTGGACACATTTGCGGACGCACTGACCATCCTCTCAATCAACCAATATGACCCAGCAATCATGCTGAACAGGAAGGCGGACGAAGTAATCAACGAACTGCACCTGACACCACACGCCACTGTCAGCCTCAGAGCCTCTCTCCGAGAAATCATCGAAACACTAGGAGCATCCAGCCTGTTCACAGGATACTCGATACCTCCGAGCTTCTTCGGTCTCCAATCAGATGAACTTTCAAGGGCAGTAAAAGCAGCCGAGAAAGTACTCCAGTCAGTAGTTACGATGCACGACCACGTCAATGACTTCAACTCAGAAAACCACAAAAAGCTCCTCGAAGTCGCAAAAGGTGAAAGAGCTTGCCTCATCATGCTCTACGCTGCCAAAGTGCTCGGCAGTAACTTCCAAAAGTTTACCGAGCTCCGAGATGCAATGAAATGCGTCCAAGGCTTAGGCGCAGCACTCTGGAAACTAAAGCAGACTGCTATGATCTCGCACTTGGCAAGTGACCTCAAGTGCGACCCATCCAAGACAGCAAAACTCTCAAAACGGGAGATCATCGATATCCTCCGCCGCATCAAAGACACAGCACCAGCACAGCCAGCTGAGAAAAAGGGAAAAGGAAAAGGAAAGAGCAAAGGAAAAGGAAACGCAAAAGGCAAATCAGCGAACGGAGTCAATGCCTACAACTACCAAGGCAATGCCTATGGGGGTCTGTACAAAGGAGGCGACCATGGGAAACACAACAAAGGAAAAGGTAAGGAGAAAGGAAAAGGCAAAGGCAAAAAAGGCAGCAAGGGAGGTATCGCGAACCTTATTTGCAAAACAATTGATGTGATAACCGAGTGCACGCCACTAACACGAAATCAAATACACGCTACACATTTGTGCCCCCTCCATCTAGCAAACCGACTCAAACTTACAGTGCTGAACGAAAGCGGAGAATTGATAGCACCACACTGCAAGAACGGACACGACCACACAACCACTGAAGCGCTTGCAAAAGGTGCGAAGGGATCAGGAGCCGGAAAAAGAGACTCCTAGAGTACTTATCGCACATGTCATGGCTGTGCTCCGTATCAAGGGATGAAAATAAACAGAACTGAGCACGTGGAGCATAATACTGAAGCTATATTATAAACTTAGCTATCTTGAAATAGGCCATCAACTTTATAATCTCCATAATCAAAATCCTCAGCATGTGCGGGGCCGCCGATACCTCGGGGCAGAAGTGGCACACAGAGCACAGTGTTCCCAGGAGCAGGACGGCCGCTAGGTGTGCGGTTGACACCATACTGCACAGAATGTGGTAGAGCTGTGGTTCACTGTGCATACTGTGGAGCTGGACCAGGTGCACCCGAGAAGGCAAGCACCAACCAGCACACGCCAGTGGGGGCAAAGTCTTGCTGTCAGCAAGGCACTCCCTCGTTCCAGTGAGACCGGGGAGATACCAACCAAGATGAGATAAATTCTAATCATCTTGGCAGTCGTTCTTTCCTGCAAAATTTTAGCAGAATACATGAAGAAAGGAGCTGCCCTCTTTAGCAGAAACTACATACCGAAGGATATTGAAAATAATAAGAACGCAAATGACGTCCTTGAAATTAATAGGGGAAAACTCTACAGCAGTCGCATATAATACGCACAACACGATGTGCCAAGTGTTCAAATAAGTGGAACCATGAGCATCCATGGCCATTAACATCTACCAAGGGCGTCCTGATCGAGTCGGTGAATTAAGTACTAACCCCCCCCCCTTAAAAAAGACTTCTTCTTCCCCCAAATGAGACCGATGCACGAGTTGCAATATAAAAGTAAATGCCACCCGGTGCCTATACATGTAACATATCTAGCCCGACCATCTAACACGCCCCAGCCTATATATTAGTAATAATCAAAACGGGGAATAGCCCTACGCGATGCCCTGACATTTGAGGCACCTAAGACACGGACCAACATGGAAGACCACACAATTACGGCATCAAGCTCGGACCTTGATGCCCCCATGCGGAAGCTAGTGCGTGACTACGCAGCAACGACACTAGGCCAGCCCTCAGCCGCACATGCCAAAAAACTACACGACAAACTCGACACCCTCAACAGCCTCTACGAATCAAGCCCACACTGGACCAAACAAGACACAGAGTCCCGGAGCAGAGAGTCACGCCAAGCGTCAACACTCTACGACACACCCAGGCCAGAAAACTACAACCGCAAAACTGCTAGTAGGTTCCTATACTGGGCTGAAGTATCAAACTTCATGGACGAAACCAGAAGGATGGCAGTGTATGGACCAGATGGCTTCTTCGAAAAAGGACTCCCAAGCACAGGCCCAGTCTTCAGGTAATAACATGACTAGCATGACATATGGCCTACAAAGGTGCAACTCAATACACTGATCGAGATACGACAACCAAGCGAGACATCATTAGCAACGCCCAAACACATCACAGATATGGAGTGTGGCCAAACGCAAAGCCCCTAACGAACAAGGAAATCGACGAACTCAGAGCATGCCAACTCCACCAGCGCCATCCTCAAGTAAAAATCCGACAGAGCGGCCCCTACGAGTTTGAAACCCCTGAAGAACTACAAAGGGGCTACGACACAATGCAAGAAAGCGTCAGCGCGGGCTTCCTGTCGCCCACATCTCCACCCACCACCAACAACCAAGGCACTCTATACACAGCTGAAGGAGTAAAAGTCGAGAGGCTCGTGCCAATTTTCTCCATCGGACAAAAATACTGCTACAACGTAAACTCCTGGCTTAAAGTAAGAAACATAGCAAACGAGAAACGAGACAACAAAATGTGTTCCGCTATTAGCGAACATCTAACGCTCCCGAATGTCCCGCACATCCTAAACATCCTCCAAAAATGCGTCGCGCCACTAATCGACGCACCAGCAACGATGACAAAGCGGCACCTATCTGATCAAGTCAACCAAGAAAGGCAGCGAGTCGACCGGTGGCAGGACATGACGACAATAACTGGCGGATGGGAATCCCAGCCCACAACGTCGGAAGACCAGCCTGGATTCACTCCAGTAGTCAGTAAAATAGACCTGTCTAGTGCATACTTCCAGCTCCCAAATGACTCCAGCGAAGGAGCATACCTCCTCTCCTACTGGGATCCGAATACCAACACAATGAGACTCGCGACCACAAGGTCGATGACCTTTGGCAACATCCACAGCGTCTTCAACTTCACTGGCAGCATCAGCCGCCTCATCGAGCATACCCTGCAGACAGTATTCGGAATTATCGTGGTAGTATACTTATGGCATAGCATATGTATACCACCTCCAGAAACACTCCCCGCCACAAGCATCGGCGCCCCTCTAACTCAAGTGGACGATATCGTCAATATCTCAAGACCCGAACTAGCGGCCGCTGAGCACGCCTTTACCAAACGCTTCCTGCAATCGCTTGGCCTAATTCAAGCAGACAAGAAAGACGTCATCGGAGCACTCGACACCGCAACCGAAACGCTGGGACTGAATATACTAACGTCATCGCCTGGAAGTAGTGAAGCACCCATCCAGATCATGAATCCAAGCAACAAGATCGAAGACGCCATAATCATCATAGAAGCTACCATCGCGAAAATCCTAGCAAACAGCATGACGTTAAGAGATCTACAGAGAGCAGTAGGGATCCTCAACCACTACCTCTTCTGGAGGCAATGCCTAAGCTGTGGCCCGTTCGTCGCTATGCTCTTCCGATACACTGCGGAAGGCAAGTTCGGCCACTTGTGTAAGTCCAGAGCTCTTCGACGAACAACAGCGCGTCTACTCAAAGACTCCAACAATGCCCTCCAGAGAATGCCTGGGTTACTGATATGCCCCATCAGACTCGGTCGCAAAACAAGTGAAGTATTTACAGATGCATCACTAACGCAGGCGGGTGACCTATGGATCGGTGGAGTGGTTTTTTCAGTCGACCTCCCGCGGCCGTTGTGCTTCTCTTTCAACTACTCGATGAGAAGAGGCCCCATGTATGAGAGAGCGCGACGGATCCGCGAATTACTGAGAGAAGGGACTTCGTCAAGCGGGCTGCTACCCCTAGACACACTTAACCTAAAAACAAAAAGCCGAAGTCCCCTCACTGAGTAACGTCGTTTGGGGTAACTCTAACCGCACCAGCTACAACCTATCGAGCTCCGCGATAAAACGAACTACTTCTATGAACTTCTAGCAGTGCACGTAGCATTCGAACTGTTCTCAGACTACCTCAGCAACCAAAATGCAGTCTTCTACATCGACAACCTAGGGGCTGGGTACGCTCTCCTAAAAGGCCAAACTGGGTGCATCTACTCAGCATCTCTGATAGGACATATCATCCTGGCAGCACAGCAGCAGGTGTGCACTATGACAATCAAATGGATCAAGAGCGAAAGAAACCCCGCAGACGCCCTCACGAGGAGTGAGCACTTCCGTGACTTCATCTTACGAACAAACGCAGAAGCGATCGCCCAAAGTGACTCAGAAGCCCGCAGCTCAGTAATGACCAACATCGCAGACGAAATAATTGACAAAGTCAATAGGTGCACACTCAACGACACGCCGCAGAATGTCCAAACGCGCCAGGGCGAAGAACCTGCTCCGAGACCCAACGACGAGGCTCGTAATTTTATGGCTACAATACCGAACTACGTAGCTAAATGCACAGGCTTGCACTAGATACCACCCATCAGAGTGACACTCTAATCCATGAGCAGGAGCTGAACACTTGGCCGCAAGAATTGGGAAAATCAGACAAAACGATGGCAGGGCGAAGAGGCCACTGGGCGTCATTCGTCACCTGGTACAACCTCAACCACAGCGAAAAAATCATCATCCCAAAGCTAGTACAGCACACGTCCCAGGTTCGGGTGCCACAGATGACCTTCGTGCAAATCTTCCAATTTGGGAAGCACCTGCTTGACATGGATCTATCCCCATCCTACCACATCTACCTAGCCACAGTAATACAACGACTCAAATGCCTCAACCGGTTAGCAGTCGGCTCACCCTTCGCGAAAGACCTCGAGAAAAACACCCTCAACTCGCTGAACAAACTACGGGACGAGTTTTCTAGGTCAAAAGCAAGGCCAGTAAGCTGGAATAAGCTCCAGATGATGAGCAACGTGCACAAAATAAGAGCACGACTGTGGATAGCAGGAGCATACCGAATATCATCAATATCATCGATAGAGACAAATCTAGTCAAGCCACTCCCAAACGCGTCAGAATGGGCGGTGGTTGTCTTGCCCAAAATGAAATACAACCCAGATGCGAGTGATGTTTTTTCCAACGTGATACCGTCAAAATATGCGCCGAGTCCTGCCTTCAGACTCGACGAGAGGGAATGTAGAGCAACAGCGAGAGAAGCCGACACAACACCGCACGGGTTTCGCCGAACGGCAGCCCTAGCCATACGACTCGTCCTGCTGAGTTTAGGGATCCAAACTGTGTCATCGGTCCCGTGGAAGATAATTGCACGCATAGCAGACCACTTTGCGTGGTCAAGAAACTCGGCCGTGAACCAATTTAATAACTACACACTTGACTGGTACTTGTATACACACCATTCCTTTTTCTTCCCGGATGAGTTGATGACGTATTTAACATGCAACAAAGCTAAGCCACAAGGCACACCCAACAAGTGGACGCTCAAACCTCTGCCATCAAACCCTGACCCAATCTAATGCGGAACCAAATTGAACACATTAGGCATAGTATGCCGAAAAACTCAACACATTAAGCATAGTATGCGAACACAAAGTAAGCACATCAAATTCAAAACAAACAACATGCCACACCCCGAGAGCTCCAACATAGCAGACGGCCCAGTGTTCGTCAGGTGCACGAGCCACCAGGACACCACCTGCAACTGTGGGACAGTCCCAACACAACTCCAACCAGTACCACCCCCAGAAGCTCTAGATCAAGATGCGCCTGAAGGGACGTGGATCCTTACACTGCAAATCGACTATTTGAACGGCGCTAAAGATCGACAAAATGCCGCACTGCCTCCCCATGTTGCGCAACGCATCGCGGACATGGTCGATAGTGAAATCCTAAAGTATTTCGATGAAGACGGGTCGACCTCCTCTTCCCATGCGTCCTCCAGTGGCTCCCCTTCGTTGACCAATATGACCCCATCAGATAGTAGCTAGCAATAATACAGGCCCTAGATATACCGACACACGTAAAAAAGCGCAGCTCAATACTCACAAAAACGCATGACCTCCCAACCTGCCGGGACTGCGAATAGTCGTAACCGCTGTGCACCAGTAAACTCCACAAGGATGATAATCCCTGCAGACTCAGACGGGCCCCGCGTCGAAGACTGGTATTACTTGTGCATGGCGCTAGAAAATACAGCAGTTAGGTAACACATGCGCAACACCTTATTGACCGAACAGCACAACACCAATAAGAGCAACCAATACTGAACCCGAACTAACACCAGGCTACTGCGATCACCGTACGGCTGGACATACACGATCCGTTTTGGCCTCACAAGAGGAGAAGAAGTCCAATATGTTGCAACATTCACCTGCCACTGCGGACAGTTGAAAGTAGAAGTCAAGAAACTGCGCCCAGATCTACCCCCTGGCATGGACAAAGTCATCCTATCCATGGAAATTGATCTTGAATAAATAAGAAAAATCGCACCAAGCCTCCACGAAGTCCACATCATGCTACAAGATCAAGCGCGGCCTTGTCGTGCCAGTGTTCCTATGTATAACGTGAGTAAAATTATCAAAAAGATCTTAAAGCGCCCTTCGGCCAAAGTGACACTAGACAAACGCTAACGATCTGAATTCAGAATAACGTAGGAAGTGCGGAAGATAAGCAACACATGAGAAAAAGATGATCCGCCGAACATGCACGTCCGCACCTCCAATGCGTCGCCCACCGTGCCAGGCGAGTGAGTATGGACCTCACTCACCAGGCCGGAAGCTATCCGCACTAGTACATACTAGACTGCGCAGAAAAGTCGACCGCCTGGAAAAGCGCCTGGAGCACAACAGCCAGTATCTGAGCTTAAGCCACGACGCACTTTATACAAACAGTGCGTCACTTCTCAAGCAATTCATTCCGTATCAGAATGCTTGAGAAGCAGGAAACGCAGCTGGCTGATATAAAGTCATCAAAGCTAACCCTTTAAAGCCTGACCTAGAAGCAGAGTTGGAATACTACGAAGCACACATGTGGCCACCGCTGAAGAAGCAGAGAGTTGGGGAAGCAAACGAAGCACCCTCATCCTCGACAGTGTCAGAATCTGCACTACAGTCACGACTCGACACACAGGAGCAGTCACTACCCCAAACTAGTAATGGCGACCACCTTGATATATCTGTAAAATGGGTAGGACTAAAACGGCGAATAGTCGACGACTATGCCCTTGAGTAGGCTGCCCAGTGGCAAAAGCAACACGTTGAAAATACAAATAAGACATATATCGCATCTTTGCAATGTTGTCGCAGGCCATGAAATAAGCCCTGCAAATGTAGAATGAAAAACCACACTAGCAGACTTCTCGTTACCGTCTAGAAACCTACGAACTACACCTCGCATTCGCCCCCCTTATGGAAAGGGTAGAAAATATAGCCAGGACGACCGCGAGGAAAGTAGGAGGAATTTAGACTAAAAGTCAAATACCGGCGTCTAAGCAATATTTGGCGAAAGTACGTCGGTGATTGCAAGGTCTGAAGCCTCTCGGTTGAGAGTCGGTAGAGTGAGAAGTAAGGACTGAGTGCTGAGCGCGCTCATCCTAAATTACTGCGTGTTAGTGGTTATCGGTGGTAACTAAACCAACTAAGAACGTAACCGTCATGACGAAGGATACTTGTAACAAGTTCGTAGAAGTTTTACATGCCATACATATAAGATGTAGTAACTGATACTGAAGATGATCATTGATTAGATCCTACATCTCTTCTAAGTCCGCCCTACAACTCAGGCTCAGAAGCTGCTCCACGCACACGAGAAGGGTTTCATGGTAGCACAAAACACGAAGAGGATGTTCATAGAGTGTGCATGGGAAACTAGAGATTGGGAAATGTCTGTGGAGGACGTCCGTGGCGAAAGAGCTTGGGTTGAGGAACTGGAAACGGTCGAAGCGGAGGATGAGGAAGTGAGGAAACTGAATCAGGCAGAGGCAGATGCGTCGTCATCTAATAACATCGTGGCAGAAGAACAAGAAGGCTCAAGCCGCGACTCTCCGTCTCATAGTAGTATGACGGCAGTACTAGAGGAACAGGTCGTGGGAGACGAACAAGGCCAAGTAGGCAACTCTGTGTTTGTGGTCTCTGAGTCTCCTGAGCCGATCAAGAACATTAGTGAAGCAAAGCAGAGATTACTGGAGCGGTTTTTACTGGAAGAAATCCTACAACCTGGGATGTGGCGTCACGTGCATGGAGAAAGAGGTAGAGCAGGGGACGAAGAAGAAGATAGGCAAGGAAAAGATCAAGAAGTTTCTTCATCCTCTGCAGAGGTTAATGACGCAGCTGTCACAGTAGTGGAACTACCACCAGTAGCAGATATTTCTAGCCGCTTTAGCAAGCGCTTTGGTCAACGTAGTTCAGCTTTGGACGTGAGGATGCTTCGGCCGACGGGGAGAGACTTGCTGAGATTTTTGAAACTTAAGATGCAAGGAGAATTACTTATAATACGGTTAGCATAATAGTGACTTAGTGCCATCCATCTTTAAATAATGCTCTTTTCCCTGCTCTCACATACATTCATTTGCATTTCCATACACTATCTAAAACACCGACATGTTATTTGCATTTCCATCTAGAACATCGACGTCTTTTTAGTACTCTTGCGTCTGTGTATTCGAATTCCTCCAGGAAATGTTGACTGATGGGTAATAAAGATGGCTCCACCAGGTTCATTCTCTAATAGCAAAGGCGGAATAGCCACTTTTTTAGATCGGCTCGACGTCGAAGGCAGAGCCGTGGTCCCTCTCGAGCTACGGCAGGAACTTCTGATGGCCTTGAAAAAAGTCGTCTACGAACTGCTCTACAAGTCGCAATTGGAAGAGGAAAAAGACGCGGCGAGAATATTTCAGACGCCTGGAAGTGCAAGAACCGGGAATACTCCTTCACAATCTACTTCAGGAGGGGAGCAAGATTCAACACCTCGATTCTATCTCTCGCACCGACGAATTTTAGATGCGTACAAGAGGCGACTTAGAGAAAGGGTCACGGATCCGTACAACGTGAACCCACCCATGTGTTTTTGGGGCTACTACATTGCCGCAACTATCCGTACCCGCATGTTGGAACCCGATCCGGCATCAGCGCTAAATCGAGAACGCGATACTCTCGTCAATATGAGCCAGAAGAACTTGTTTTTAGTACCTTGAAGATTCCATAGTGAATCCTTATTCCTAACCCTGATGGGTGCTAGTCCCTGACCCTGATCCTTATTCCTGACCCTGATTCCATAGTGAATCCTTATTCCACCTGTTGGGTACTAGTCGACATCCTTATTCCTGACCCTGACCTGTTGGGTACTAGAAGCCTCTAATCCCCAGATGATCCAGCGAATGCTGATGGACAAAGCAAATATCGGCAATGTAGCGGATCTCAGTGGGTGGCCTCTGGATCACGCGCAGATGATCCGGAGTGTTTGGCCTGACTCTACATGGCGTATTCTCCAACCCGGAGGCCTGCCGACCGACACCACAGACACCGTTCGCCCGATTGCTTCTTCGAGTCAACAAGGTTCTGGAGAAGATGACTCGACGCTTCTACCCGGGACGACGTACAGAGGTGGAAGTAGTGGCGGTGGGAGTAGACGGATATTGTTTCGGGTACTAGAAATGATAGATGAGTCACAATCCTTTCCTAGGCGAGTTGTGAGCAAGCGCATAATCGTAGAAAAGGAAACCACATACCACTTGCATGCCTACTACATACTTAGCATACTTTTTTCCTCGAAAGTTTTCATCCTCCATACCTTACTCTCACAAGCAGGTTCCTGAAGACTACTACCCAGAACGAAACGTTCTTTATGGAGAGGAGCACGTTTGCAGTTTTTAGATTGCATTTGCCGTTATACTGTGATGTCTCGAAATTCTCTGCTCGCGGCATAATCTTACAACAGTACTAAGTATAATTACTAACAACTCTTGCTCTTCCAGTTCTTCGAAATCCAACTTCCTTCTCTAATCCCTCCGCGTCTCCGTTGTTGGGTACCACGCTACCTTGGCCCTAGAAATCGTCAAAGTGTGGGAATTGCTGCCTGAAATCGTACCCGGACTCAATGTGAGAATCACAACGAGTATCATAGACGACGAATTAGACCGGACACTTGATTAAGGCTCCTCAGGACACTTGATTGAGGCTGTTATCCTGCTTTTAGAATCTTGATCTTCACGACCGTTCATCTTGGTTAAGTACCCCCTCTTTCTTAGATTCTGCGAAGATGCTCGAATCAGACCTAATGATCAGACCGTGGCTGGCTTCTGGTTTCGAAAAGATGTTGTCCTACAACCTCTGAATTTTTGAGAAGGTGAATTGTTGTCCTCAGTCCTGTGAAGAGTTCTAATCTAGTGGCGAAACGGAGCGCAACAAACTGAGCGAGCTTGTGACTAATGGCCAAAACTTCCATTTGATCAATAAGCTAGTTGGTGGAAAACTCGCTGACGGCGCTCGAGGTCATTTCGGTACTGGAGCAGACGACGTAGGAGACATCGGAGTAGATCGGAAAGTAGACGCCAGTAGTGGTAGTGGCAGTATCAGTAGCACTAACGGAGATGGAGGTGGAGCTGTACAAGAAGAAGGTGGGTTCGGGGCAGGAGGTGCAAATGCACAAGGGGTAGAGGATAGTACAGCATCGTCTTCGTCTTCGTCTGCACAGACAACCTCTAACAGCAAGAAAGCCCAATCCGGTGGCTTCCGTCTCTGTTCGTACTTCAATGTTTGTGCCAAAGACAGTCGGTTGCTGCACCTCAACAAGCGATTTTTACGGCGGGTGACACTACCGAAGACAGGGCTCGCGAACCCTGGCTTTCCTGAGTTCGAGGCTTGGCTTAACGAATGGGTCTTCCTCTTCAAGTCCAAAGACGAAGATCCGTATGGCTTTCGATACATCAGATCTGCTACTTCTTTCTTTTGTTGAGGAGCTATCTCTCGTTATCGTTTGAAGATGTGAGACTTGACTCATTTTCTTTACAGAGATAGTGAAGGTGATCACAGACACAATTTCATGACGTCGATGTTGATCCCAGTTACGTTGCTGTTGCTTCACAACGAAGATAACTCCTTTCAGCTAGAAGTTGGCATCACCTCTTAAGGCTGCGAAAAGAGCGGACGAGGAGTCTTTGTTAGCAGAGCTTCGAGAAAGGCTTGACTCAGTGCGCGGCTTCTCGCAGGCACCCAACACAGGTGGCAGCGCTCTTTGTCAATTAGACGAGGACGCCGACGAAGATCAAACTGCAGCAGGAGAAGAAGTAGAAGGTGTTGAGTCTACTTCTGCAAGAGAGCGTAGCAGGAGCAATCAACACAAACATTCGGCCTCTTGCGGCATGTCAAAATCCGAACTGACCGAACAGGGAGGTCTTCACCAGGTCCAAGACCAACCACATTTCGATCTAGGCATAGACACTGCGGACATTCACGTGTGTACCGAACCTGCTGTTCTCTGCTTGCCGGTTGCGATCGCGAATCCTAGGAAAATTGTGGTTGGCTATTTCGGAAACCCTTTGGCAGCATATGTTCCGGCACCATATCTGGAAACATGGTTTCGCTATTTTCGAGATCTGCTGTCCAATTTCTTTCCGGTTGCTAGTACCAGGTTTTTGGCGAAGCAAATGGAATACCAAACCGGTCGGTTTCTAAGAAGACAAAAAATACTAAAACTGTAATATCAAGAGGTGCTACAGGTAGACCTTATCCTTGGAGGATATTCAGTATGTCAAATATGATTAAAAGGTGATAGCCATAGAAGATGTACACAATAGGGATAGTCTCAACCTTCTCAAACTCAATCGATTCGTCAACAAATCTGTCCTCTACTTCTTCTAAACTGCGTCAGTAGCCAGCGCCCGTTGGCTTTGTACGTCGATACTGTGTGGGCACCGCCGACTTTGGGCCGTGTGTCCAACTGGAACATTCTGCAGAGCCACGAGAACTTTCCGCCTAACCGGGATGAAGATTATGAAAGGCTGATGAGGTGCGTCACTGTTGGTGATGATCGAAAACGAAAATCAAAATTCTCGTAGTACTGAAGCGTCTGCTCGCGTCTGTTCCTGATTCAACTGCAAGATATTTCTGGGCACATTTTTTGTCGCCCAGAACCCCCTCTTGTTTCTTTTACAACCACGCTAATGTCCCAGAGAAAGGTATGCCGCGAGCAGAGACGAGGAACAAAATAATGACGCTGTTCTTGATGCGAGCAGTGACGCAGCTGAGACCCGGAAGCGACAGGACCTTCGTATGCTCGTACGTTCAATAGGTACAGCATCTAAGGGACAAAAAAGCAGTAGTGATGCACGAGAAGAGGACCTCCAGGGCAGGAGTAGTCATGCAGAAGTTCACTTAAATCTCTTGTCCTCGGAGTCGGATAACAATACACCCTTGTCCCCGGACACTAGTACAATCTTTGGGGACACTCTCTGGGACAACTATGTCCATCGATTCACGTCCTTTGCGCGTTCACTTATTAGGCAGATTCTGGTCCTACGGCAACCATCCGTTTTCTGGGACGACACTTGCATTCTCAACCTCTTCGCCAAAGTGAACAACTTGCCGCTTCGTTTTCACTAGTATGGCCGGAAGGTTATTCCAAGTTACAATGCGACTTCCAAGTCACAATCAGGATACAACTACACGTACAGGTAGCGTAGACATGCCTCGTCAACAAGGCACCTTCTTGCTTCCACATAGCGCCTTTCTGCTCCTCCGGCAGCTATCCTCCTCCCACCCCTTCCTCTAACCATCCACGGACGATCTAGTGGATAAAAGCTACAGCGGGTTCGCCAAGTATGATGCTTTGGTCCTTTTTCCATACGACATGTCACAGATGCGCTTTTACGAGTTCTACGCCATGGGAATGCCAATCCTCCTACCTCGCAAAGTGGTACTTGCCTCGTACATCTACCGTGGCATGACGAGCATCGAAGACTTCGACCTTCGTGTGGTTAAGGCGTCCCCTAATCCATCTCCGGAAGCATCTCGAAGCTGTACCATAAGATGAACACAGATCCGAGATGCGCCTCAAGATGGATTAGGGCTTGAGCGCTAATGTGGTGTCCCCGGATCACAATGGGGAGGAGGACAACCAGGAGAATGTGCCGAACCCTTTTGAGAGATGGGATTTTGACTTACGGCCTACTTATTGTTATCCTAGGACTCCTCTTGTCCTTTCCAATGTCACTGTGCATTTAAGTTTAGAAAACAAAGATCCTTCCGTACTAACATCGTAGTGAAGCAGCAACTTGTTGTGTCCTATGTATAAAAATACTTCCTTTGTCCTTCATCTTCAACGTCAACAGCTCTTCATCTTCTAATCCCTGTCGCATCGTGGTGGAGCCTGTATACGCACTACGTCTCTCTTCCGCACTTGCTGCACTTTCGATCGGCCACTGACCTGTTCGAGAAACTGCTACTCGACCCGGCGGAATACATGAGAATATCATGCGGCATGCGAAGGCGCAACAGCTTGGATCTAGCTCTGAGTCTCAATTTTTGGAAAGAAGCACTGAATCTTTCTTGAGTTAGAGTTTCCTCTGCTTCTTGTACTTGTGTTTGACAAAAAATAAAGAGGAAAGTACTTACAGGGGCATGACCATCTTCATCAACCTGAACATCATCAGGGACACAAAATCAAAAATAACGAATGTAAATTTCATTTCAGGGTACTAGTTATGACAATCTTCAGGGTCAGGGACACACCACAATTGACAGAGGGACACACCACAATTGACAGAAATACTGACGCACTATAAAAAGGCTGGATTTTCGAGGTATTTTGCACGCATTTCACAGAAAGGCTCCATCAGTTGTTCGCCCTCTCTCTTATGACCTCAGTTGTTCACCGTACCGACTAAGCAAGTAAAAAAACGGAGACAGACTGGGCAGCGTTAAGTAAACTTGATGGGATCAACCGATTATGCCCTTTTTCCACGGTGAGTCATTATAATATATGCTTACTCTCCAGGGACCAGGGTGAGACAAATCATCTCACTCCATAAAACAGAGTGCAGCTACAGACTTCTGACACGAACATCATCAAACTAAAGGCCGCACAGAAGAGAGCGCAAGACCCATTTTTAGTTTTACATTCAGAATAAACGTCGGCATATTAAACTCTGTACATTCGCAAGGCATGATTTACACAACGACAACTATCTACTTATTATACACCATATCACCACTACAATGACTGCCTGCGGGAAATCGAGCTGTTAAATTATCAGCGAATGCATTGAACATAGACATTGACGAGGGCAAGCACTTTACGGAAAAAAAGTGCTATTCATGGGTATGACCCACGCCCAACTTTCCTTGAACCTTAGTTCTACTATCAAAACTAGAACCACGTCTACGACGATGGTTCGGGCAGTTTCCCCGTGAGCAGGTCGATTTCGTATTCAACATTGCGGTAATCTCGCGTTTTTAAATCCTCTTGCGCGCGAGTGAGATGCCGCTCAAGTTGTTCTCTTTGCTTATCATTTTCTTAGAGGAACGCTTGAGCTTAGTTTGTAGTTGTACGTCCTCTGTGACTGGTTCCTGCTTTTTTCTCGTAATTAATTCTCAGACTGCTTCTGAAAACAAGATCACTTCTGAAAACAAGATCTTCCGTCTATGCCCATGGGATGAAACGCAAAGCAGTTTTTAGGTACTTAGCAAACGAAGCCAGCACTTGGACTCGTGACGGGATGGGATTGAAAATCAAACGTTTTATTGAGAGCCGTAATCTGTAAGCCCAGTTTTCTGCAGGCTCCCTTGTGCATCAGCAATCCACTTGTTAGCCGCCTCCTCAGCCCACTTTCGAGCATCGTCAAAGGCCTTGTCTTGTTGTTTCTGGTCTTTTTGCATTAGCGACTGCAATTCGTTAAGCCCCTCCTGAACGAGCAACACGAGCGGCTGGCGCAGTAGTTAGAGAAAGTCAGTGATGTTTTATCACCGCGCTCTCGCATTTCTTTCTGCTTAAAATCACAATAGAAAAGAGATCGCTAGGCTGTTGCACAGTGAATCAGCGTTGAAACTAAGGGAACGTTGCGAGCTAATAAAGAACTATGGATAATGCTCGCAAGTCTGTAGTCACTCTAGCTACCCATGGTGTGAATCCATTCATGGAAGCACTTAAAACTCACATTGAAGTTCATAATTCTCCACCTCCGGTTCAGCCATTGCACTCTGTAGTCGAGTCTCGATCTCCTCAAGTAGCTTCTCACTTCGGTTAGGCTGTGCCTTTTCCAACGGCTTCAACAGCTCCTGGATCTTAGCCTGGGCCTTCTCGTCCTTGAAAGCAAACTTCAGTTTCTTCATTTCTGTTGCCTCGATATTTTCCTTGGAGAGTTGTTTCATCTTTTCCAGCCTTCCAAGGAGAGTCTTAAGAGCCTCGGTCGAGGCTTCTTGGGCCCTTTTGGCTTCGTCGAATTCTGGATTTGGTGATAAGATTACTAAAGATGATTTAAGAAGGAAGACGATGCTTTGGGGATAAAAACGATTTGCTCCCCTGAAGATCTAAGACAAAGTGCGTACAGTATGCTAGCGGATCGTCCTCGCGCACAGCGCATTCACGCAAAATGAGGAGGTTATCTAGTAGTAAAGCTAAGCATCTTGCACTGTAGTAAAGGTAAACTGTCGTAGGTGAAAACAGAATAAGACTAAGAGGTGGAATTTAAATTAATACTCTTTTGCCCTGTTTCTGTCAGCGTACAGAATGATCTGAATATAAAATACTATTTTGTCCTGTTTCTGTCAGCGTACAGCATGCGACTCTGACAATCTCGAGATCGCCATGCACTCCGTGACGGTCTGGGACGATTTGATGGAGTGGTCTTTTGGTGCACCGGTCCTGCCGCGCAGCCAGACACTCGCGCACGTCATCTAAGTTAGAGTCGTACTGCCACTTGCCTCGTACTGCCACGGCGTGCTATCTACGTTCGTGCCGTTATCTATTCAGATCAAGGATGACCGACAATCTACTTTACAAACTCCGAGTAGTTCTTTTCTGCGAATCAATATAAAAACAATTACTCAGCAAAGATGATGACTAAACGAAAAGTGAATGAAAGCCCTGGTCTCATAATGATCGCGGAGCAGTCTTTTGGCCGATCCTCGCGAATCAGGCCACCGTGGTTGGCATAAGTACTCCAGCACGCTGTGGTGTCCCTGTCCCCCTCTCGGCCTTCTTCTTCAGAATCGCGGCATGCGTCATACGTTTCAGATTTTTGGCATATTACAGGAGGATCGGCTTCTGGACTAGCATTTGCTTTGGGTGGCGAAGCAGGCAACTCGCTTGCTGCTGCTGGTGCTGGCTTCACATCAACTAGCTTCGCCTCTTCCTCATGTGGTACTGTTGTACCCAGTTCTGCGGTGCCACGACAGGCGTTTCCATGTGTAGCGCAAAACAAGGACCTCGACATCTGCAATGCACTGTATGCCGGAGAGGCTGCTCTAGCTGTACTTTCATCTACTTGCGAATTCCCATTTTGCTGAGACTGACCAGCAGCACTACTATGAGGCTGACCACTAGCGCTACTAGTGGTCCAAGGAACAGGAATGTCATTTGTTCCGGTCGTCTCGTGTCTCCGTTGCCCACGGACGCTGAGGAAGCTGCATGTAGCGGACTCTCCACAAAAGTTGAGGGGCCACTGACACCAGGAACCTAAGAGTTGTTGGCGGGGATGAAAAATATTAAGCATGGTGTTCTTTTTCTCTTCCTCTTGATGCTCTATTTACTTCTGTTGTAATCTCGAGAGCCTTAGAATTCAAGAAACGATCTTTCTAACAAAAAACAAAAGATATTTCGCATCTTGTGAGAACCCAGCGTTCTTTACTTCTGTTGTAAATAGTATTAAAACTTGTTCAATTGTGTCAACATCAGAAAGAGCTGAAAAAATAATATCCGGTATAAGCTAGTATAAACCAAGAAATCAACAATGAGAGATTTTTTGCTTGTCTCTAAATCAGTATCAAGCTAGAAAGAATTCGGAACACGAACAACAACACGAAGTCCCCTAATAATATTTGCTTTTGTAAATCTAAATACTACCTTGCTTCCCGGCAATTGCGACTCTGCCTCATCCTTTTCATACGGCACTGATTCCGATGCCAGGAAAGTAGGGGTATCAAGAAGCATTAGATTGATATCGACTTGGCTCTCTTCGGTATCCTCCCGCCCAGGCGTGTCCACCTCCGCAGCGAGACCGGGCTGTTTCTCCGGTTCTGACAAGCCCCAAACCCCGCAGGCCGGCAAACACAAAAGCAGCAGCCGGCAAGCGCGCATCTTTACTGTCCCTCACTTGTAAGGACAGGAAGACTTCAGTTGTTGGTGTTGGGGAATACTCAATACAATCTTCTCATGTCCGAAAAAAAATGAGAATTCCCTAAGGAGACAGGGGTGAAAACATCATGGTCGAGCATCTTACAACGTGGTTTAGCGTCTTATCTTCAACCCGCCACTACCTCGACTGCGATCTTTCACCTCTTTCTGCGATCCTTCTCTCCTTGAAGAAAATGCTAACACTCTTACAACTTTGCCTCGGTCGTGACAGATGATGCACTCGCCTTGTTGAGCGACTTTCTGACACGAACTATGAGAACGAAGTCAACGTCGACTGTTGAGGAGCAACGAAAGAGGAAGAGGTTTTCGGTTCATCTTCTCGGGGCTGACCAATAGACGCTAACAGTAGCACCACTCTTGAAGTTGTAGAAAGGTCATCATGATAACCTGTTCATATCATTTTCTCTAGTAAAGCCTAAGCATAATAACTTGCGTCTTACATTTACCGTGGCATGACAAGCATCGAAGACTTCGACCTTCGTGTGGTGTCCCCGGATCACAATGGGGAGGACGACAGCCAGGAGAATGTGCCGAACCCTTTCGAGAGATGGGATTTTGACTTACGGCGTACTTATCGTGATCCTAGGGTTCCTATCATCCTTTCCAATCTGTGCAGGAACTTGCTTAAGTTTTGTCGTGTAAAAGTTAGAATGTTTCATGTCCTTCATCTTAATTTAGGCAGAAAACTCGAAGGTTTAGGCAGACCGCGAAGGGATCCTTATTCTGGTACGATCTTCGTTCATAATTGTGATTCTAGGGCTCCTTTCGTCATTTCCGACGTTCCTTCATCTTCCACCACGTCAACAACAAGAACAACGCTTCATCCTATGTATGCTGCGTCAACATGATGAGCACCTCTTTCTACTCCACCGCTTCAACGTCAACAGCTCTTCATCTTCTAATCCCCGTCGCATCGTAGTGGAGCCTCTATACGCACGACTAAGTCTCTCTTCCGCACTTGCTGCACTTTCGATCGGCCACTGACCTCTTCGAGAAACTGCTACTCGACCCGGCGAAGTACATGAGGCGGCATGCGAAGGCGCAACAGCTTGGATCTAGCTCTGAGCCTCAATTTTTGGAAAGAAGCATGGAATCTATCTTGAGTTAGAGTTTCTTTAGCTTCTTGTTCTTGGCAAAACATAAAGGGAAAAGTCGTACTTATATATACAGAGTATGAGTGTGGCCATATTTTTCATCAACAAACTTCATCATCAGGGACACAAAAATAACGAATGTAGCTTCATTCCAGGGTACTAGTTATGACAATCTTCAGGGTCAGGGACACACTACAATTGACCATAAAAAGGCTGGATCGAGGTATTCTGCACGCATTTCACCGAAAGGCTCCATCAGTTGTTCGCCCTCTCTTTTATGAATTCAGTTGTTCACCGTACCGAAGTGAAAACGGGGACAGTGACAGATGGGGCAACGCTAAGTAATCTTGATAGGATGAACCGATCATGCCCTTTTTCCACGGTGAGTCATTATATGCTTACTCTCTAGGGAGGAGCAAATCATCGCACTCAATAATACAAAGTGCACGACCTGCAGACTTCTGACAACCGACCGATATCTGTCATAGCTTCATCGAACAAACTACAGGCCGCACAGAAGAGAGAGAGATGCTTGAGGGTCCATTACATCCAGACTCTGTGCATTCAGATTCACAAGGCATGACTTACACAACGATAACTATCTATTTCTATACCTATACACGATATTATAATAACTTAGGAAACCACTACAAGCACAACGAATGCTTCCGGGAACGTGAGTTGAGTTGTCAGCAAATGGACTGTTCTCCCTGCGTTCTGTATTGGACAGAGACATTGACAAAAGCGAGAACTTTACGGAAAAAAGGTGCTATTCATCACGGGCATGGCCCAACTTTTAGTTCCATCGCCACAAGTACGACTACACGTGTTCCAGCGAAGATGGTTTTCATTCAACGACAGGACCTTCAGTAAGTTGTTGTTTGTTGCTCAGCTTTTTCTCCAAGTCAGAGATTTCTAGTTCAACTCCATAGTAATTTCCTTCCTGCATTTCTCTGTTGGCGCGATCGAGGTAGCTTTGAAGCTCATCCTCCTGGAGATCCACCTTCTCCTTGTCTGCGGCAGCATTTTGTTAGAGCACATAAATGTAAATTATAAGACAACTCCCCGGGCCGGGGTGCCCCGGGAGGCGTTGAAGATAGAAGGGGAAAAAGCTGCTTTAATGGCGTGGGTTTGCATGAATGGTTTCACGAGGTGAAACGAGCGCCCGAAGGGCGCGCACTCCCCTCCGCCCCGCGGTAGCCGGAAGCAAGGGGCCCCAAAGATGTGGCGAAAGAAATGCGACCCAGCTCCCAGGATGGTAGCCAGCGCCGACTAGCAGTTAAAAAATGCGCAACGTCGTGGGCACCATTTTCAACGCGCTGGCCGCCATAGCTGGCGCGGGTCCTTGTGGTTCTCTCCTCGTTTCTCTCTTTTCTGTTCGTGGCACTGTGCCCGACTTATAGCGAACAAAAGAACGAAGCAACAAAGCAAGAGACCGCGGGAACGCCCAGAGAGGGCGGAGCCCCAAAGAAAGACATCGCGAAGAAAGTGGGGGCCAGTCCTCAACGCTCAGCGGCGCGCGCGTCTCTACGTACCCACGTCGTGACTGTTTCACGACTCTACTCCACTGCGCCACCTGCTCGCGAGGGGTTTCACGCATTGCACAGCGGCGCGCGCATCTCTGCCCCCGTCGTGACTGTTTCAAGCCTCTACTCCACTCCGCTACCCGCTCGCAGCCGAGGAGCCTCGCGTGCCCGGGTTCTGCAGCGGCGCGCGCGTCTCTACCCCCGTCGTGATTCTTTGGGGCCTCTGTTCCACTGCGC
Organism: Amoebophrya sp. A25; assembly: GCA_905178165.1. NCBI lineage: Eukaryota > Dinophyceae > Syndiniales > Amoebophryaceae > Amoebophrya > Amoebophrya sp. A25. Next base: position 317,541 of record CAJINU010000091.1, read on the forward strand.
CACTCGCTCGCAAGGGGTTCCGCGCAAGGTTTAGCACCGCGCGCGTCTATACCCCCGTCGCGACTTTTTACGGCCTCGATTCCACTGCGCTACCCGTTCGCAGGCTGCCAAGCGGCTCCGCGCGCCAGGATTCAGCAGCGCGCGCTCCTCTGCTGCCGTCGTGGCTGTTTCAGGCTTTCACTCCACTGCGTCACCTTTCGCAAGGGGTTCCGCGTGCCAAAGCTCAGCGGCGCGCGCTCCTCTGCTGCCGTCGTGGCTGTTCCAGGCTTTCACCCCACACACTGTCTGCGCCACCCGTTCAAAATAAGGGGTCCCGCGCGCAAAGGCTCAGCGCCGCGCGCGTCTCTACCCCCGTCGTGGTTTTTTCTTGGGGCCTCTGTTTCATTGTGCAACCCGCTCGCAAGGGGTTCTGCGCGCCAAAGCCAAGCGGCGCGCGCTGTTGTTGTTGTTGTTGTTCCTCGTTGTTGTTGTGGGCAAGTGCTTGCACTCAGCTCCAGAGGGTCTGGCCGCTGGTTCGACTCCAGGGGACTCGACTGCCTCCGCGCCAGTGCCGGCAAGTCCGGGCCCGGGGACCGCCCTCCCCAGATCAGGGGGGTCCCTGTCTCTCTCTCTGTTGTTGTTGCTGTTTTCTGTTGTCTCTTGTCGTCTTCTGTTGTTTGCTGTTGTTTTCTGTCGTTTTCTGTTGCTTCTCGTCGTTTCTTGTCGTGTTTTCTGTTGTTTTCCGTGGTCCTCTGTTGTTTTCTGCTGTTCTCTGTTCTCGCGTGCCAAGGTTCTGCGCTGACTGCGCGAGGGCAAAAGCCTGCAGCGTCGTGCGAGGCTTGTGGTGTCTTGTCCGTGGTGTCTTGCTCGTGCTGTCTTGTCCGTGGTGTCTTGTCCGTAAGGCCTTGCTCGTCGTAGCGTCTTGCTAACGGTCGTGAGTGTCTAGTTTGTTCGTGGTGTCGAGCTACTTGTTCGACGTGGGGTCTTGTTCGTGGTGTCTCCTTCACGGTGTCTTGTCCGTGGTGTCTTGTTCGCGGTGTCTTGTCCGTGGTGTCTTGTTCGCGGTGTCTTGTCCGTGGTGTCTTGTTCGCGGTGTCTTGTCCGTGGTGTCCTGTCCGCGGTGTCTTGTCCGTGGTGTCTTCTTCGTGGGGTCTTGTTCATGGGGTCTCGTTCGTGGGCCCTTGCTCGTAGTGTCTTGCTCGTGGCGTTTTGTTCGTGGTGTCTCGTCCGTGGTGCCTTGTCCGTGGGGTCTTGCTCGCGGGGCCTTGTTCCTGGTCTTTTGCCCGTGGTGTTTTGTTCGTGGTGCCTTGTTCGTGGTGTCTCGTTCGTCGTGGTGTCTCGTTCGTGGTGTCTCGCTCGTGGTGTCTTGTCCGTGGTGTCTTGTTCGTGGTCTTGTTCGTGGCGTCTTGTTCATCGGGTCTCATTCGCGGCATCTTGTTCGGGGCGGGTGTCTTGTTCGTGGCGTCTTCTTCGTGGTGTCTTGTTCCTTGTCCTTGTTGTGCGGTTTTTCCAACTGGTGGCGCCTTGCAGGTTTTCTAATGTTCACACTAGCGCGGTCTTGGCGGTCTTTCAGTGTTCACATAAAAGGGGAGGGACTTATGGGCCCCTTAGCGTCCGCCTTAGGGGTCCGCTAGTGTTCACATGAAACGGGAGGGGGGTCCTTTAGCATTCACACTACAGGCGTCCGTGTTCGCATTTAAAATTTAAAGAGGGAAGCTTTCGGGAATTCTTGATGGTATTTAAATAGAGCACTCTCGCAGTCAGTTTCCAGACTCCTAGGGGAAGCAAGCCAAAGCACTACTACACTCCGGAAAAGGTGGAATTGGAAATGAACACGAAGAATGAAAAGTATCAAGAATCGTAAAAAAGATCCGCCAACTTCTGTCGTGCATCGGCAATCCACTTTTCAGCCGCAGCGTCAGCCAACACTTTAGCCTTTGCAAAGGCCTGCTTTTGCTCCTCCTTTTCTTCTTCCATGTGGGACTGCAATTCCTCCAGGAGCTTATCGGACGCTCCGGGTAATGATTAGAAGGCAGGCCCTCGGTGTTGATTGATATTAATCTTAATCATTCCTGATCTGTCACCGAATCTTTTTGATCATTTACAGCTTGAGCAGAAGCATTCGGAATCGGATTCCAAGGGAAGTAAGAATCAACGTTCGCAATGGATCACAACCCATGCTCATCTACCCCCTTTTGATCAGTATGCGACCCTTCAGCACGACCGAGTATTCTCTAGCACATCGACTAACGTTGGGCTTTTTGAGAAAGAGAACGTAATTAGTTATGAATACCTACAACAAGTGAAGGCATAAGCAACATGATCATGAGGAGCGCCAGGCTGTTGCGCAATATCTACTTCAGTAAATAAGCTTTGAAGCTAAGAGACCAGGCAGTGCGAGTAATAAATGAAGCAAGTAAGAACTCTGATGCCCGAAAGTCTACTGTTGATCTATCCCATGGTAAATTCATACTCGAAATTCAATTGAAAATCATAATGAGTCTCCTGGTCGATCCTCGCAAAAAGGTCCTTTCGCTTTTGTTTTGCTCTCTCCAACTGCCGGAAACTTACCTGGATCTTGGACTTGAGATCCTCGTGGTTTGTGATCTCAAATTTATTCTCCAAGTAGTCACTCTTGTTGAACTCTCGTTTCAGCTCTTTCAGCTTTTTACTGCGCTTAGTCGCATTAGCCTCGGCCTCTTGTGCCCTTTTCTCTCGTTCCGACAAGTCGAATTCTGGATTTGGTGATAAGGTTAAAGATGATTTGAGAATGAAGATGACGATTCTTTGAAAATAAAAACGATTTTCTATCCTGATCTAAGACAAAGTGATTACAGAGGATCGTCCTCGCGCACAGCGCATTCACGCAAAAGTTCTTTATATATAAACAAGGAATATCGCCTCCAAGTCCAACTTCGTCTCTTGTTTACCTGGAAGATGAGGTGTAGACGGTGACGGTGAGACTGCAGCAGTATGTCCGGTCTCCGCCGCAGTCGGCAAAGGTGCACCTACAGGCGCTTCTGGACTAGCATTCCCTGCCATCGCGGGTGGCGAAGCAGCCAAGTCGCGGTCTGCTGCTGGTGCTGGCTCCACCTCTGCATCTACTAGCTTCGCCTCTTCCTCATGTGGTACTGTTGTACCCAGTTCTGCGGTGCCACGACAGGCGTTTCCATGTGGAGCGCAAAACAAGGACCTCGACATCTGCAACGCACTGTATGCCGGAGAGGCTGCTCTAGCTGTACTTTCCTCTACTCGCGAATTCCCATTTTGCTGAGACTGACCAGCAGCACTACTATGAGGCTGACCACTAGCGCTACTAGTGGTCCAAGGAACAGGAATGCCATTTGTTCCGGTCGTGTCTCCGTTGCCCACAGACGCTGAGGACGCTGCATGTAGCGTACTCTCCACAAAAGTTGAGGGGGCACTGACACCAGGAACCTAAGAGTTGTTGGCGGGGATGAAAAATATTAAGCATGGTGTTCTTTTTACTTCTGCTGTAAGTAAATAGTATTGAAGCTTGTTTAATTATGTCAACATCAGATAGAGCTAAAAAAATAATATCCGGTATGATTTAGTATAACAAAGAAAGCAACAATGAAAGGTTTTTTGCTTGTCTCTAAATCAATATCAAGCTAGAAAGAATTCGGAACAGACTACAACACGAAATCCCCTAATAATATTTGCTTTTGTAAATCGAAATACTACCTTTGTTCCCGGCAATTGCGACTCTGCCTCATCCTTTTCATACGGCACTGATTCCGATGCCAGGAAAGTAGGGGTATCAAGAAGCATTAGATTGATATCGACTTGGCTCTCTTCGGTATCCTCCCGCCCAGCCGTGTCCACCTCGGCAGCGAGAGGAGGCTGTTTCTCCGGTTCTGACAAGCCCCAAACCCCGCAGGCCGGCAAACACAAAAGCAGCAGCCGGCAAGCGCGCATCTTTACTGTCACTCAGTTGTAAGGACAGGAAGACTTCAGTTGTTGGTGTTGGGGAATACTCAATACAATCTTCTCATGTCCGAAAAAATATGAGAATTCCCTAAGGAGACAGGGGTGAAAACATCATGGTCGAGCATCTTACAACGTGGTTTAGCGTCTTATCTTCAACCCGCCACTACCTCGACTGCGATCTTTCACCTCTTTCTGCGATCCTTCTCTCCTTGAAGAAAATGCTAACACTCTTACAACTTTGCCTCGGTCGTGACAGATGATGCACTCGCCTTGTTGAGCGACTTTCTGACACGAACTATGAGAACGAAGTCAACGTCGACTGTTGAGGAGCAACGAAAGAGGAAGAGGTTTTCGGTTCATCTTCTCGGGGCTGACCAATAGACGCTAACAGTGGCACCACTCTTGAAGTTGTAGAAAGGTCATCATGATAACCTGTTCATATCATTTTCTCTAGTAAAGCCTAAGCATAATAACTTGCGTCTTACATTTACCGTGGCATGACAAGCATCGAAGACTTCGACCTTCGTGTGGTGTCCCCGGATCACAATGGGGAGGACGACAGCCAGGAGAATGTGCCGAACCCTTTCGAGAGATGGGATTTTGACTTACGGCGTACTTATCGTGATCCTAGGGTTCCTATCATCCTTTCCAATCTGTGCAGGAACTTGCTTAAGTTTTGTCGTATAAGAATTAGAATATTTCATGTCCTTCATCTTAATTTAGGCAGAAAACTCGAAGGTTTAGGCAGACCGCGAAGGGATCCTTATTCTGGTACGATCTTCGTTCATAATTGTGATTCTAGGGCTCCTTTCGTCATTTCCGACGTTCCTTCATCTTCCACCACGTCAACAACAAGAACAACGCTTCATCCTATGTATGCTGCGTCAACATGATGAGCACCTCTTTCTACTCCACCGCTTCAACGTCAACAGCTCTTCATCTTCTAATCCCCGTCGCATCGTAGTGGAGCCTCTATACGCACGACTAAGTCTCTCTTCCGCACTTGCTGCACTTTCGATCGGCCACTGACCTCTTCGAGAAACTGCTACTCGACCCGGCGAAGTACATGAGGCGGCATGCGAAGGCGCAACAGCTTGGATCTAGCTCTGAGCCTCAATTTTTGGAAAGAAGCATGGAATCTATCTTGAGTTAGAGTTTCTTTAGCTACTTGTTCTTGGCAAAACATAAAGAGAAAATTTGTACTTATACAGAGTATGAGTATGGCCATATTTTTCATCAACAAACTTCATCATCAGGGACACAAAAATAACGAATGTAGCTTCATTCCAGGGTACTAGTTATGACAATCTTCAGGGTCAGGGACACACTACAATTGACCATAAAAAGGCTGGATCGAGGTATTCTGCACGCATTTCACCGAAAGGCTCCATCAGTTGTTCGCCCTCTCTTTTATGAATTCAGTTGTTCACCGTACCGAAGTGAAAACGGAGACCGTGACAGATGGGGCAACGCTAACTAATCTTGATAGAATGAACCAATCATGCCCTTTCTCCACGGTGAGTCATCATACGCTTCCTCTCCAGGGTGAGACATATCATCGCACTCAATAATGCAAAGTGCACGACCTGCAGACGTCTGACAACAAACCGATATTTGACATAGCTTCATGGAACAAACTACAGGCCGCACAGAAGAGAGAGATGCTTGAGGGTCCATTACATCCAGGAAAGAATAGACTCTGTGCATTCAGAGTCCCAGGGGATGAAGACTTACACAACGACAACTATCTATACACCGTAAATATATCAATTATGAAACCACTACAAGTACAAAGAATGCTTCCGGGAACGTGAGTTGAGTTGTCAGCAAATGGATTGTTCGTCCTGCATCCATTCTGTATTGGACAGAGACATTGACAAAAGCGAGAACTTTACGGAAAAAAGGTGCTATTCATCATGGGCATGGTCCAACTTTTCTTGAGCTTTAGTTCCATCACCGCAAATACGACTACATGTATTCCAGCGAAGATGGTTTTCATTCAACGACAGGACTTACTGGCTTGGGCTTCCGTTTCCAACTCGTTTGAGATATCTCGTGAAGTCATCGATCTCCAATCCAACTCCATCGTAATCTCCGTTCTGCATCCCGGTTGTGGCGCGATCGAGGTATCCTTGAAGCCTGACTGCGGCAGCATTTTGTAGTTAGATCACGCAAATGTAAATAAGACAATTCTCGCAGTAAGTTTTCAGACTTCTAGGGCAGTTACACGGAAGTAAACCAAAGCACTATTAGAGATACAGCCCTCTTTTTGCCAGCACCTTTCTGTTAGAGCGCTCAAGTACGCACAAATGAACGTCTCGCAAAAAAAGTTTGAGACTGCTTCTAACAAGCTGAGTCCCCCGTCCATATCCGTATGGTGAAACTAAAGTACTAGCAGCTAAGTCGCAAACGAAGCCACTGGACTCGTGACGAGATCGGACTGGAGAATGAAAATTATCAAGAGCCGTAACCTCGACCCGCGGCCCCCATATCCAGCTTTTCTTGCGCGGCTTTGATCTTCCCGCTCGCCCACTCGTTACCCAGCGCCTTGGCCTTTTCAAATGCCTCATCTTGATGCTTCTTCTCTTCTTCTATGCGGGCCTCCCAAGCGTCAAGGCCATTGAATGCGATATCCACGAGTTTACTGCGTAGTAATTAGAGTCGATGATGTTTAACTTTTCTTGTTAGCGTGCTCTCATAATTTAAACATACGAGATCATGGATTTACGACAACCTATCATGCATCTGCGACTCATGATCTTAGGACAGTATACCATGGCCGCTAATTTTTCCCGTTTCTCAACAATACTAGCCATAATCTTCGCCTTCAAGCGACTTCGCTTCTGCTTGCTTTAGAGGATTCTCAACCGGCTCAATGTCAAAAAGCCCTCCTCTACCACCTTGAAGCGATTTCAACGGCTCGAAAATCGCCTGCATTTTGGGCTTGAATTGGTCATCGCTTTGCACACGGTTGAACTGGCTTTCCATCTCTTTCGTCTTCCTGTCAATCTCCTTGAGAGCTTCCATATTGCGCATTTTTTTTAGCCTCTCTTGAGCGCTGCTTTCTGGATTTGGTGATATGGATAGAGACGATTTGCTTCATCCGTTTTTCTGATCTATCACAAAGTAGAGTGGCAACGCAGAGGATCGGAGTAGCGCATAAGGCATGTGCATAAAAGGAGGCTATCTGCTTATCAACATCTTTCAGTCAGTTATACATCGGACGAAAAAGATGGAATGCATTATACATAGATACCCTTTTTTCCCCTTTCCGACAGCGCACAGCATGGGTTGCGAACGATGCGGGGCAGAAAGCCGCTTGCTGGGCGCCTACCGATATCGTTTTATTGAAATTAATATATAACGCAGGGAAAACGGGGGAAAGGGCAATCTGTTGGACCACAAGAACACAGGCCTCCGCGCCAAGTTCGTTTCTCAGTGGTAACACAAGGCTTGAATCTTGAAAGCAAGCAAATCTCAGTATGCCTGCCTGTGACTTATGATCACTGGCTGGTGTAGTCCCTGTTTGGTTCATTGGGTAAGATGAGGCATCCATCATCAACGTAAGCATGTCAGAAGGGACCGGACTGAACATGCATCATACGACTAGGATCAGGAAAACCATACCTAGTCTATCCGTTGATCACTATGAATGAGCATTGGAAGTAGCGTTCATGATCATTGGCATTCATGTCCTTTGAGATCATCCCGATGACAGTCGAACACAAGGCTTAGTTTGAGCCACTGAGAACAGAACAACACGGCATCCGAGAGGCTTGAGCCATACATGACCAACACAATCAGTGACGCCACTCCGTACTAGCAGCTTTACGCATCACCACGCCACTCCAATCCAATAAAATCCGGATCGAAGTCTTGAGCCAAACGGCAGCAAGACAAAGGGAGAAAGCACGGAAGTCAGTGGTTTTTGATGGTCATCGTCGAGTCTGCTTTTCATACGAACGCAACTCTTGAGAACTTGCATCCCCTTGAACATCCAACAACTTCTATTACAAAAAAAACCTGCCCAGAACCTGCCCCGTAATCATTTGAAACCAAAAGAGGCAAAGGTCTTTGCTCGATTTTCTACCGATTACACACCAAACAAGAGCCGAACCCTCGCCGCCACGGGCTGCTACTTGTGAAAAGGCTGCGCTTCTCCGCCTCCGGGTGGAGCCTCCCCAAGCTGCCAAGCAAGGGCTGGCGCTAGGAGGTGCGCGCGCTTGTCACTTTCTTGAAGACAGGCGACCGCTGACGCCGGGACCCCATGGGCGCGGCGCCTCGCTTTGGCTGCACGCCATCGGGGGCGCGTGGTCATGTTTTGCGGATGGCGTTGGCTGAGGGCTTCTCCTTTGCATGGGCTTGCAGTCGTTGCCCCAGGGCTCTTGTGATCATGCGCTACCCTGGTGCTGGGTGTGTGTGGCCTGCTGAAGGGCTCGCGGCATGTCGATATTTAGAGGCAAGCAGAACTGAGAACTGGACCTGACGCGGGGGCGCTTGTCACCAAGGTCCCTCTCCTGTGCGTCAGTGTGTGTCTGTCTCCCACCGTGTGCGCCTTTGTTCGGAGATGCCAGCCACCTCAAGCATCCCAGACGTCACGACCCGCCGCTGGCCCCTCAAGGAGAGGCCTTCCTCCAGGTCTGTCGCATCTTGCTGGCGGTGGAGAGTGGTGCTCGCCCCCAAGCTCTCCTGGATTGCAGCGGGCTGCCTTTGGCGTCCCGCCTTCAAGCCAGGGAAAGGCTTGCCTTCCTCTTCGGGTGGCAAGCTCGGAGCAGACCTGGGCAAGGCACATCTTCACGCTTAGGCCTACGCTTCAGCAAAGTTGTAGGCTACAGAAAGTGGGCGCGCCTTGGGTTGGGGTGCTCTTCTCGGGTCGTCGTCTGGTGATCCATCCGGGCTTTTTTTTGGATCAACAACGCGCGCGAACCGTCTGACCCGTCTGAAAGTTCCTCTGATTACGAAGCAAAACTTTTCCGAAAAAAGTTTTGTTTTGTAATCAGATGGTAATCAGATGGTAATCTGATGTAAATCAGATGTAGTTCAGATGTAATCATTTGTAATCATTTGTAACGATTTGTAACGATTTGTAACGATTTGAAACACACCGGCGCCCCCCTTAAAAATATAAAATAACACAAAACGAAAAAAAAAATTTTGTTTCGTGTTACGCGTTTGGGACCCCCCTGCCGGACTGACATGGCGCTCCACTGTTTTGCTGCCCGCAAGGAAGCCACAGACGAACCTCTTTCGCGGGCCAAGAGTCAACAGAAGGAGCAGCAAGAGACGAAGACGGCGAGGCGTCCTCTCGTCGCGGAAGCTGGAGGCTTGGCAGGCTGACACTTCTCGGCGAGGTGGGCGGTTTCACCTCAGCACAGTTCCCAGCCAGCCCCTTGAGCTCGCTGGGGCCCGCGTGGATGGCGGACGCCCCTCACCGCCGCGCAGCGCTTGCTTTGATAAACTCAACAACACGCGCCACCTGACAAGCTTCGAGAGGGCGACAGACTGGGCGCGCGCGTGAATTCCTGGCAGCGAGCAGAATTGGACACACATGCGGCAGATGAAATCACGGGAGCGCAGATGCTGGGGCAAAGCCCCAGCGGACGCCACGCCGGGACGTGTCGAGGGATGAAGAGCAGCGGCCAGCCACATGATGACGAGCCGGGTGAGATCTCCAAGCCAGCTACCAGCGAGCAGCCAGCAGGCGGGCGGCGGCGAGCTGCGCGGAGTGCACAGGTGTGGCTGGTTTAAAGCCCATGACGAGCGTCAGTTTGCTCCGGGGGTGGTTCGGATTTTCTGTCTGCTGTGGTTGGGTGATGATCATAGCCGCCCGCAGTGGCTCGGCTGGTTAGCTTGCTGTGGTTTCTTCATAGTGTGGGGGCTGTTTGTTTGCGATGTGTTGCGCGTGGGCATGCCAAATGGCCCAGCTTGGTACTCTATCACGAAACTGACTGAGTTCGGGCGGCGTAACAGATGAGGCGCAGCGCAAGCGGGGCCGCGGTGGGTCGGTGCTCCTGTCGTTGCGCTGGCGTGGGTCTCTTTTCGTTTCAAATCGTTACGGTGCGCCAACTGGGGGCTTTTTTCTTGTAATTCTACCAGGTGCGTGAAGATAAGTCCTAGAAATGGCCGGCCATTTCTATCCTTGGCCCAAAGTTTCTGCCTACTTACTTACCCACGCGAAGGACCTAGAGCGGAACAGCCGCCACAGAAGGTCCTTCGCCTTCTTATGCTGATCCATGGGGCTCCGTCGTAGTTTCCCACTCCTCTCGGGGTTGAGAGGATGAGTTTCGTGAGGTTCAGCGCCTTCAGCTCGTACTTCACTCCGAGCACCTCATCGAAATAACGAAGGCCAGACGCCACGCTGTCACCAACACACCGCCACGGACCCACCGCGAAAGGAGTCCGCATAGACTGCTGCTTTCGGCGACTGTGGTGAGGACTTCGACACGCCGACGAACGTACGGAACTTGGTGTGCTGCGGCTCCTAAGTAGCTGGCCTACGTCTCTACCAACTTCGCGAAGATTGCGAACTGCGTCAGGGCTGCGCTTTCGAAGTTGTTCAAAGAAGGCCTCATCGATCAGATTCTGACCCTCTTCCTCAGCTCCTACCAAACAACAACCATCGAAGAAAGCTTCAACTGCAGCCCCTTCAACGTGCACTACGGTACGCCCAACGGGGTCAGCGGCTTTCTCGTTTCCTTCAGCTGTTTAAAAGAACCCACAGCCGGCGGCCCTGCGTCTTCGTTCTGAACTCTTTCTCATCTCCGGTTTCTGCGTTGCGAATCTCGAAAACCTCTTCAAACGTTAACGCGCGCGAGAACTTCAACGAACCCGAAGCCGCGTCGACTTCCGCGAACGCTCCTTGCTGCTCCGCGTATGCTGTGCAAACTTTTAACGTGAAGGCAAGCAGCTCACGAGGTTCGAAAAAGACGGGACGCCACTCATGACGGCTATCAGTCGCCGCTCCACCTGCGTACCTTTTCAGCTCGTCTTCGGCGATATGCAGAAAAACCGCCGCGGGCGCCTTCAGGCTGTCCATCGCCTTAAAGCCCTTCCCACTCGCTCTCCACTTTCCTTGCGCACCTGCCGAAACCTTTTGCCAACCTTCTGCATCTGCTTCGCCGTAGAGCTTGTCGCCTTGCTGTTTCTGTTGCTGCTCTGTTGCTGTCTGCCCGTCGGCTTCCTTTCTGCTCTTGCGCTTGCACTTGTTGCGGCTCTTGGTCTTGCTGCTCGCTGTTCATTGCACCGAGACGACGCGTAGGCATCTCGGTCAAATCTTCTCGGTGCTCATACGGGGCGCAAACCATGTTACAGCGCAGACCATTCCCCTCACGTCAATCCCCGGCGGCAATCTTGTCGGGGCAGAGGATGCCGGCGGGGTCTCCGGTGGTCTTGTGCGTGGTGCTTCTGGCAAGAATAGCGGCAGAAACCTACTGCGTGCAAGGCTCCGGCGCGCCGCTCGATGGCGTTTACGCGCTTGCTGAACTTTGCGCGGTTGGTCTGGTGTATCTATGGTCCCCGCCGCACGCTGCTCCTTCCGGTCTCACTCCTTGCTTCCAGGTCGTTGCTTGCGTCTGCGTTGTCGTGTGCCTGTTCTGCTCTTCTAACACTGCCCGCGGGGTCATCGCTCCCGACTTGCTCTCTTCGTTTCGGTTTCCTGTTAGTGTTCGCGGCGTTGCTTCCGGCGGAATGCCGGCGGGGCGCTGCTGCTGCTGTTTCGCTTGCTCTGCTTGGCCGGTGATCGCAATTCGACATAGGATTGCCTGCAAGGGCTGCTCCTCAAGCCCAAGCGTGTCTCCGCGGTCCCCGAAGTAGTCTCTATCCCGAAGCGCCTCGAAATGAGCCCGCCCTTCAAAAATGCGCGGACTTTTTTTCATTTTTTAGCCTGCACCCACAAGCACAAGCCCACCAAAACAACCCCAAAAAGAGTCAGAAACCCAACTCCCGCGGGCCGGTCAGCCCTCTCAAGTCAACTCCTGCGAGCCTCCGCCCTTTCCTAACCAGGTGCAACACGTCCCACCCTGCTCGGATACGACAGAGGACCAACCCACAACACCAGAGAACCGGCCGCCGCACTTCACCCGCCGAACCCTCCTGGGCTTCAAAATGACAAGAAAAGGCCCAAAGGCTTCTGCCCTTTTTTCTACTTCCGCAAAAAGCTCAAGACTTTCCCCAAGAAGTTTTCGCATGAAAAAAAAAGCCAAAAAAACGCGCGACATTCTGGCAAAAAAACTGCAAAAAGCCAAAAACTTTCAAGGGCCTGGAAGCCCTTACGCATAGCCTACCACAGAACCCACAGACAGAAAGACCCGAGCCTTTTGGTTTTGGGCAGGTTTTATATTTTGAAAACTTTCCCAAAGCAGACACCCGCAGCAACCTACGCAGGCGAGCTCCGTCGAAACTGAGGGCAAACCTTCACGAAGACGATCGAGCCGGCCCCAGTCAGAGCAACACAAAGGGCCCAACGCAGCAGCAAACGAAACCCCGGGAGCGACTGCTCGAGCACGAGCAAGCAAGCCAAACAAGGCCAGGCTACGCACCCTCCCCAACGCCTCCAAGACCCCTGCCCCGCACACACGCCAGACACAAGACCAAGAGCCGGCCTGAACTCCTTCCCAACCTACTCCAACCACGAGCCCGCCACCAATCAGCGGGAACTAATAAAAAAGAAACCCTCCTGGCCTCCCCTGTGCCGTTTTAAAAAATAAAGCCCAACACTTCCGGCGGCGTTTTCTGCTTCGAAGCGCTTCAGCGTAGAGTAGTCGCCGGTCTTGGTCACGATCCAAATCAGTAAGCCGCTGCGGTACCTACTTCAAATTGTTCGCCATGTTCTTGCGCTCGATGTCGCTGCCAGCGACATCTGACAAGGTGACAAACGTGCTGCCGGTTTCTCTGCGTTCCTCCATGAGCCTTTCGAAGTGGACACGATAAGAACTCACGAAGGCAACGAGGGCCGCGCCCTGCTTCTTCCCTGCGGTCGTGTACTTGCCTGCGCTCAAAAGCCCCGCCAGTGTGGAGATGGTCGCGACGTGGTTTGTGGCGCCGAATTCGTGACGAAGTTGGTCGGCGAAGTCATCGAAAGCAGCGTGGTAAACCCCTTCGGAATCTCGTACCGCGTCGAAGTTCGCAAGCGTTCTGGCGATGCGCTTTCTAATGCCGTTGGCGACGTCCCCAAGCTGCATGCCGTCCCAAGCGCGCCGCGGCATCTTTTCCGCCTGGTACTGTTTCAGCGGCTGACGGTTTTCCACAGTCTCCGACACCGCTTCCGCCTGTCTGGCCGCTTTTAACTTAAGTCGCGACAGGTGAGGTTCTGCGAGAGCTCCACTGCTGCCATTTCGTTTCCTGCGTCTTTCATTGCCGCGGCCAGTAGCTGCACCAGCGAACGCAAGTTGCTGCCACCTCGTTGCCGCCCATCTCCGTCAACCTCAACTGCTGCAGACGAGTCGCGCGGATCTCCTCGAAGCGAGTCTGCGATCAACGAACCGGCACGCAACTCCACGCGAACACTTCCAGAGCCATAAACGCGCGAAACGGCTTTCCGAGCTTTTTCCTTGATGTGCTCCCGAGCTAAGCCCGAGAAGTCCCCACATTTTAAGCCAGCCCAAACAATTTCGCCGGCTTTTCCGGTGCTGTCGATGGTGCGAGCAATATCAGGCAAAGCGCCCGGCACTTCGTCGAGCTCCCGAACGATTTCAGAAGTCCACCTTGGAGGCAACTGGAAGCCAACCGAAGGCGGCTTCTTCGTGGTGGTTTTTCCGTGTTGCAACTTGCTGCCTCGTTTCTGCTTCTGCTGCATCTTGTTGAAGTGCTCGCCCAGGTGCGTGCGCTGTTGATCCTGCTCAAATCCGTCCCCTTGCTCTTGCTTCTTGGACTGCTCTTCGTGCTGCTGCCCCATGTCCATCATTCCCGGCGGATGGTAGGAGCGCTGTTCTTGTTCTGCGGCTCTCTGTAGCGTTTCGCGGGCTGTTGGGAATTGGTGAAGAAGACCGCTTCGCTTCCGGGGCGGCGTTCTTCCTGATCCTCGGCGCAGAAGGGGCGCGGCGCTTTCGGCTCCTTCTCAAAGAACGCTGCCTCGGCTCGTTTTCCCATGCTCGTAAAGACATCGGAGAGACCCGCGCCGGCGTCTCCGGTCGGCATAGAGAACAGGTTACGAGTCGGCCCAAAAGACGACGGCCAAAGGCTTTTCGTCGGTTGTTCGTGTCATGCATCCCGGCGCTGCGGCCGGTTGCAAGTCTTCACGCCGCTCTTCTTGTTGCTGCTCCTGATGCATACCAAGACGCAAGGCACTTCCCTCCATCAAATTCCGGCCATCACGCTCCGGCGTGAAAAGCGGGCTTGTTTGACGGTTGTAGCGCTCGCTGAAGTGCTCATCCGCCTCGCCCGGTGTGTGATCGAAGGCAGTTGCCGCAGCTTGCTGGCGCCGCGGTGGCGGTTGTCCTTGCGGCTCCTCCTTGGTCAACGTGGCATAAAATCCCTGGGGGAAGCTTCCAGCCGCTTTTACGGCGTGCCCGGCTGCTTCTCCTGCCGCCACAGCACGTTCCCCAGGCTCTTTTCCAAACGATACGACTCGGCGCCGGCACTCGCTGCGCCGACACTCGATTCCGAAGGCTCGACCTCCTCAGCCGTGGGTAGCTCTTGCGAATGCTCAAAACGAGTTCCATCGCGACGAAATCGGCGCCGAGTCACGTCAAAAATATGCCCGGAAGACGTTGCAGAGGAAGCGCAGGCCGGCTGCTGCCCACCGTGTTGAGCTTCGGCACCCTCTGCCGCTCCTCCTTGAGCGTCGTGGGGGGGCCGTTCCCCTTCGTTTTCTTGGCTTTGCGGCGCCATTTTTTGTTCTACACTATTCCGAGCTCTAGGGGGTCGGGGATATGAAATTGAGCAAGATTTATGCTCAGGCTCTTCACCAAAGTGAAAGAATATTTTTCATTGCAGCCTCCCGGGCCGCAAATTACTACCACGAAAAAAGCGCACACGCTCAAGAAAAGGGGATAGCTGGGGTTCTCTTGAGGTAACTCGAGTTGCGTTGTCATGTTTCGAATCTCATATCAAACGCAATTAGGCCGAGCCCGCTTTCAAGTCCTGTCTAAACGGTTTCGAATTTTGAGCCAAAATGGCTCGACATGAGAAGGAGAAATGAGAAAGCCGCTACGACCTCTTGCTTCCAAGTGGCTAATAGGAAAAAGGAGAGGAGAAAACTAATTAACTGCAAAGACGGAACCCCATGCAGATCTATGAAAGTCGTCAGATTTTTTCAAATTCTTCGGGGAGGTCGTGCAAATTTGGACGAATTTGCATGACCCGCACGAGATTCCTTAAAAGAAATCACATTGATCATCCGAACCACCATGAAGATGTAAATAAAGTTAATAAATTTATTGCCCTCCAACCTCCTGGCGAACCACTTGAGCCAAGTTTGAGAACTTTCAGAAGTTAGTAATTTAGGATCTTCAGGGCGCTGCGGTTCATGATTTCTTAACCACAAGTTTTGGGGTTCTGTTCTGTTTTAAGAGAGCGCAACTCACCCCAAAAAAGCTCGAAAGCTCTCCGCTATATCTAAACCATACAAAAACCACGCGGGACACGCAAGGAAGGACTTTTATGACCCAACCTCGGCCATTTGCCACGGGGGTCCACCACTTGCGACGCCTACCGCTATCGTTTTCTTGAAATATGTTTTATGACGCAGAGAAAGCGGGGGCGAGAACAATCAGCGACGCTACTCCACGCGAGGAGCTTTACGCACCACCACGCCACTCAAAGCAATAAAATCCTGACCGAAGTCTTGAGCCAAACGGCAGCAAGAAAAAGTAAGAAAGCATGGGAAGCCGGTGGCTTTTGATGGTCATCGTCGAGTCTGCCTCTCATACGAACGCAAGTTTTGAGAACTTGCATCCCCTTGGAGATCCAACAACTTGAACCAGGTGCATAAAGATAAATCCTAGAAATGATCGGCCACCTGTATCCTTGACCCAAAGTTTCTACCTACTTACTTAGCCACGCGAAGGACCTAGAGCGGAACAGCCGCCCCAGAAGGTCCTTCGCCTTCTTATGCTGATCCATGGAGCTCCGTCCTGGTGGCCATTAGTCTACAGGCCTTTTAACTGGCGCACTGAACAGTTCTACGGATCTCGCGCGGCCTCCTGCTGAGGCGTTGAAGGTTTCAAGATCTTACTTAATTAGCATCTTAGTGTTGGAAGTTTACCCATCTCCCCCGCGTTCTATTTTGCACTCGTCCTGACGATATGTTTCCAGACAATTCTGGACGGTTGCCACGTTAGAGGGTTCAGATCATAATCAGACATGGCCGACCATTATACACGTCACGCCTAATTATCATGATTATCATTAAATTATGCAAAAAGTGCATACGCAAATGCCTAATTGCAGAGATTCTGACTATGTTCGGTCGATGAAAAGTGAAAAAAAAACATGGACTCTTAATCATCTTGTAGCAGTCTTCTCGGTTAAAATCCGTACGCTTCAAGCTGGAAGAACCGGAGTATTTGTGCAAGCACATTAAGTTGTCTCCAGTGGTGCTGTCCTCTTCGTATAATGTGCATACTTGAGGATACCGGGGTTGGCATATGACACCCGAAGGAACGGTTGACGAGCCTTGGGCTGATGCCGTGGCTTGACGCCGCGACGTCTCCACAAAACTTGAGCTGGCACTCACGCGAGCCTAAGCGTTGGAGGATGAAGCGTAAAGATGTTCTTTAACATTAAAACTTTGTGCTAAGGCTAACAGATGAGCATGAGCATGATGCTGAATAGTATCTGGTAAACAAAGATGAAGTCACCAATGCGAGCTTCTTTGCTTACCTACGAATCAATCACCTTGAAGAGAACTTGGAACCACATTCTATTTCAAATCTACTATCCACCAATCTACTATTTGTACTAGTATTACCCCTCCCCCCGAAAACGGCGCCGCCCCCTCATCCTTGTCGTATGGCACTGATTGCGGCATCAGGAAAGGGATGTCAAACATCGGTTTGTTATTTGGCGGAGTCACGTTGGTGGTCTCCCCATCCACGTCCACAGCGAGAGCATGCTGCTTTTTCGTTTCTGACAACGCCAAAACCCCGCAAGTCGCCATACACGGAAGCAGAAGCCGGCAAGCGCGCATCTTTACTGTCACTCAGTGAAGAGGACTTAAATTCACAATACTCAATATCTTACTGTCTATCACTTGTAAAGACAGGATCAGGACGAGGACTTGTTGGAGAATACTCAATATAATCTTTTCATGTCCGAAAAGAAATCAGAATTCCCTAAGGAGACAGTGGTGAAAACGTGGTTTAGCGTCTTATGTTCAAGCCGCCACTACCTCGATTGCGATCGTTCACATCTTTTTGCGATCCTTCTCTCCTTGAAGATGCTGACAACCATACAACTTTGCCTAAGTGACAGACACACTCGTTCACGACTTGCTGACACGACCCGTCGACTGTTGTTGAGGAGCAACGAAGGAGGAAAAACAGGTTCTCAGTTCATCTTCTCAGAACACAATTTCATCCTGAACATCTACTCTTTATCTCGCCATTGTCTTTCGTGCACTCGCTTTCTTTACGTCTGACCCATCACTTTTGCTTGCTGAGTGCTTCTCCTCCTCCACACTGCTTGCTGAGTCAGTCTACCCTAAAAAACCCATCACTCCTTCTCCACTGACAACTTATTTTCATCTGAACAATAGACGCTGACAATGGCATCATTCTTGAAATAGAAAGGTCATCATGACAACTTGTTCATTTTATTCATATTTTCCCAAATCCTGAGCTTGCACCATAAAGCTTGTTTCTCCCACCACAACTTTTCCTTCAAGCAATAGTAAATCTTCTAGATCTACTTCGTCTTCAGAAAACTACATCCTCCATCGTTTCGTACTTGCCAGCTGCTAGGAGAGACTCAGTCTCGACCGCTGAAGATGCTCCACCAGCCCGCTTCCGACTCGACGTTTCTGCAGTCAACATCCTACCCTTTTCAGGATTCTCTACCTGGCGAGTCAGAATGAGTTTTGGCGAGTCAGAATTCAGTGTAACATGAGATCTTGAGTGTCATAATGAGGAAAGTGTAATACTAATAAATAGATATGTATATGTAAATATGAGTTCTGAAGAGAACGAGTGAGTAAGTAGCATCTCCACGGCTTCTTGGTACGCAGCTTATCACGATCTATCTTAGAAGTTAAGTTGTGTATGTGTGTGATTTCATCGTCAATAAGGAGGCATCTTCACCTGGAGTGTAGCGGCAATGGGTGGAGCTGATTTGCAAGTAGAATTGTAGTACCTGGCGCAGCAGAAATTCGGCACGGTTCGACAGCTGATGCAAAGCCCGATGCACGCGAGCGATTTTAGTGTTGTCAGTAGGTTCGCCCTCAAGTCGACGCACATTCTTAGAGGAGAATGCGGATTACGAATAGGAGTGCGGACAATAAAATCAGTGTTAGACCAAGGGCCTCGATTTTTATTTTTCTGTTCGGAAAAGGTGCTACTGGATCTTAGATGGATATCATGCGAAACACAATTCTATCTGAGTTCTTATCCGAGTACGTACAATAAAAATAGAAATAGAAATAAGTACTCAATATGTGTGTGACTGAATAGTCACTTGCTTTATCTAATAAGTACAACATTCATCTCACTCTCACTTTCACCATGTAAGTTGCTCTTAAAAACACCCTCCTCTTCGTCGATGCGGCCACTGCATTCCATCGAGTGAAGAACTCTAGCAAGCTGCTCTTGTAAATTGCTTTCTGATGAAGCAAGGACATTGGTAGTTTCATCACCAAAGGGTCGCGTAGCCCAGTCTCGCAGCAACTCAAGTTCTGCATCCTTTGCATCTTGAGATTGTTGACTTCCCTTCTTTGCTGTGCCGTCTCCCTGCTTCTCATCATGTTGTTGTTGTCGTGCCGGTGGTCTTGAAACACCTAGAAGATTATTCTCGAGCTCGACGTCTTGGTATACTGCGAAAGGCTTCAGCGTGGCTAGTCGTACGACCGAGTAGGGCGTCACGAAATGGATCAACTCCTTGCGCTGGAAAGACTGGAGCAAGGACGGAAGGATTCCGGATATGTGGGGATCCCTCATACCGATTCGGTATATTAGAGGGGTAGGAAATGCATCTCAGAATTCATCTGAGTGCTTTTTTCTTCTTGCCTTCATCTTGCTTCCAGATGACTTTGGAGATGCTATTCCCTTACCCTTAAGCATAGGACACTCGCTACGTTTTCAGCCACCTGCGTCGAAGATCTAGATCTCCCTAAAGCTTCCATGTTGGATGAAGCGTCCGCTTCGGCTTCGGTCATTTCTACATCAACACTACTACTTGCTGTGTTCTTGCAGTTCAAAGAAGCACTCACCTCTGGCAGCTCGCGTCCCACTGCTGCTCCCCACGCTGCTGACATGTCGCCTAATGCCGCTGAGGACGTAGCAATTGTGGTAGGATTTAGAGCTTGGTTTTCGTATGCTTGTTCTACTTTAACGGTTTTTTATACTCTAGGACCAGCAGGTGGAGAGAGGATGTGGATGAATACAAGTTAGTACACTAGAGAAATGCCCCAATTAAATGCGGGTCTTCTCTACCAACATACTATTCTTCATCTCTAGCTTGTTGTGGAAATCTTCTCGGCGTGAAAAATTGGACTTCCTTGCCTTAAATTGTTTTCGAGCGAAGTAGCAAGGCAGCTCAAAAAGAGATACAGCGCAATGTCTCCTCGGCTAGCAATATCTGGAATAGTGTGGATTTCATAGCACGATGAAAGTAGTGGATGATCATCGATTTAGGAATCACGAAGACGAGAACTACAACCTATTTCTTCAATAAATAACCTCGTTAAAAAAGAACCAGCAGCCACGCCCACAGCCAGAGAGATTTTTCATTACAATATACTATAACAAACTACCTCCCGTCGATGCTGCAGCTTCTCGCGTTCCATCGGGCGTGTTAGAGGCTCGTCACAGTCGCAGTCTTGGTTTGGACCATGAAGATTGCGGTAACTTTTTGTGCGAGTACTTATGACCACTACGGAGCTTTGGATTTAGGCCGATTCTAGCGCGGAGTCTACAAAACTATCCGGATTCAACTTCACAATCTCAGTGATCTTTCACTCAAGCAGAAGAAGCAGTGAAAATCTAAGCATGATCCTTAACTGCCGTCGCACTTGCGTTCTCAAGACAGGACTTCAATTGTTCTGGCTTCACTTTCTCGAAATTCTGTTTCGCTTCCTTGTATCTGCTGCAGTTAGAAAGGGTACAACACTGAGTGTTGAGGTACCTCATATTTAATCAAAGAATACTTTTCATAATTCGGAAACACAAATAGAAATACAGAGTGTGGTTGATATTGCTTCATATGGGTTATGGACTTTCTTGTCGACTCACTTAACTGTAGCCAAGTGCGCGATGCCAACAGCGCAGGAGACATCCACTGACGAATTCGCAGTCGAAGCTTGATGTCGAGCAACGTCTTCATAACGGCCTAACCAGAGCAAAAGCGCAAGCAATTTTGAAGATGGTACCGTTGTGGTTGGAATCGAATAGCCAAAATGTGCGCCATTAGCCGCGCTATAATTGGAAGTATTCGTGCTGGTACTGCTTGTTGCGCTGCTTTTCCCTACGAGTAAAAGCGCAGCCTCACTATACTCTCCAGATTCAACAAGTTGTTCTGCCGTTGATGTTGCCTTGTTCTGTGCGGCGTCCGTTCCAGTTCTAGTCGTACTCTGCTCCTTAGCTGAGGCAGCCCAATTTTCTGACTCTGCGGTTACAAGTTCTGGAAACTCGGTGGAAATGGTCGTATAAGCTCGCAAATCCCTAGTCCCATTTACCAAGACACGTAGCAGTAACCGCGCGACTGCGGTCCGCTCGCTTCTGTCTTCTACTACAGGTTGTGCCGTTCTTGATGTCGAAGCTGGATCCACCTCTTCAGATTTACCACCCGGCCGCCCAGACAAGAGCCATTGCAGACGCGTTGACGCACCCAGTGGACTGTACGCAGATGCCCAAGCAGCATCCGGTGGAAACACTTCCATTCTGATTTTTGAAAATCTGTCCTCAGTTGTAGCTAATGGAGAGTTTTTAGTAGAGGGACGCAGTAATGATCGATAGTTTTGGTTGCGTTCCCGATATTGAGAGTTTGAAAATGTTGACTGCTCATGCTACGTAAAAACGTACCTATAAGCGATTGTGATTGTCGCTTCCTGGTATGTATTATTTAGGTAGATTGTGGCTCCCTTTTTTCGCCAGGTGATCATTCACGTACTAGTCAGAGTATACTTTCAACAAGACCTAGGACGTCACCTGGAACCTCGCTCGTCTCTGAGCCTTTTGACATAAACTTGTCAGCAGAAACATATCTTCCTATCGTCCAAAGCGAAAAAGATCAAGGAAGAGAACAGGTTCACGCCAACTGGTAGGGTGGATTCACAAGGCGCGCTCTGCTGTAAAATAAACTATCGAGCCTTTTTAGTACATGATGTGCGTGACACAGTGTCCATTGATTGATTTTGATATAGTTGCGTTGTAGTTGTTGAGAATAGGGGGTTGGGTTCGCCTATGGAGTTTAGGACTCAAGCGGGGTACGCGGAGATCAGATTGTGGGAGCAGGGTTCCCGTTGGGTATCTTCATATGGGAGGAACATGAGGAGGATGTTTGCACAAAATGAAGTTCCTTTCCCCGCTGCGCAAATTCATATCAAGTGCTTCAAGTGTATTAACAATGCATAGTTTCGTGTTTGAGATCGAGAAGATGTGTATAATTGACAAAAAATGAATCTTCATGCATAGATATCAACAAAAAAAATCATCTACTTAGTCGTGATAGAAAGTGGCAAGAACAAGAAACTAGGAAACACGGCATTCTGAGATGGCAATCAAAAATGCTAATGTTTGGGTATTCTATGTTTTTATTGAGGTGCCGATCCCTTACTCGTCCCCACACGAGCTGCTCTGAGCATCCGATCCTTGATCTTCCAACCATTCTGCATCACAGAGACCACTGTATCCTTCGGTTCCTCGCTGTCGAGCAGGCATTAGAGGTGGGGAAAAAAGGCTTACTTCACTTCTCTAATGCAAGTAGTGCCTGAGGATGTGAGTCTCTGATGCAAGTACAAGTACAACAAGCAGAATAAAAAGACATTTTTACTTGTGATATATCTAAATGATCAAGATGAATCCATAATGAAACATTGCCTCGTGAAAGTTCGGGTTGAACTTCTCCCCCATCGGCTGTATCTTCTCGATCCCGTATTTCGCGAAGGTCTTCAACAGGATGTCGTCAGTCAATTTGACGCCCTCAGACAGCTTCGTCAGATCTTCCTCCGCATTCCTGTCTACTGATGCGTCTGCCGCTGGTACCTGAAATAAAGAAGATGAGCAAGGCATTAATGATATTTCTAGTGTGTTGTGATTGTGAAGATAAAGAGATAAAGCGACTGTTGTGTTTTTTTTTCTATGCCTGCGAATCAAGTGCCACAAATAAAAACACCTCGAGGACAAAAAAGAAGGATCTTCATGAAGAATAAGAACACTGAACAAGATCTTCTAGTCTTAGAAGCGAAACCAAACACAAATACACTCTCCAACGCTCGCTGCAAATTGTCGGCAACTTCCACCATGTCCTTGGCGAATTTGGATATTGCGTACGTCTTCGCCTGCTCCAATTCCACTAAGTGTCGCTTTCTAGCATTCTCTGCGTCGGCCATGTTGTACCTCAATTTCGTCTTCAATTCTTCCGCTTTTTCCACTAACTCTTCGTTTTTGGAGAGTAATTCTGCGAGTTGCTCGCTCTCTTTTGGGATTAGAGAGGATAGAGTGGAGTGGCGTAGTTCTGGGATGAAGGGGAGGGGGTCTTTGTCGGGGCATGAATCAATTGGTTACTAAAATAAGCGAGTAACAGACGAGAATAACCGAGATACTGATGAGAAGGAAGAGTAGCCTTGATGTTAAGCTACCTCCCTTATTTCAGTCAGTAACTCGCTTATTTTGAGTTTTCGAAATTTGTGACTTTGAATTTCTTGGGAAAACATAAGCACTTCAATGTTGGCATTATACATAGGTTTTGAACAGGCAAATGATAAGCTGATGTAGAAGATTAAGATCGACTCAAACTCCGCCGTAATGTTGCCTCTGGACTTGCCTCGCTTGATGCACCTGCTTCACTGGCTTCTGCTGCTGCACTTGCGCTAGCGTCAGCTGATGGATATGGAATAGTATCATAAGTGTGACGACATTGTTGGTAAAACGACAAGATGGCTGCGTCAATCATCCGGATAAGAATCCATAAAATGATGTTGTGCTAATTTAGAATCGAAAATACCTGGTGTCGCTGCTGCTCCTCCTGCGCCACTTTCTGGTCCTGCTGCTGCCATTTGCTGTGCCGCAGCACTCGAGAAACTCCTGATATAGTGATAGATCATTCTTGGTTTTGTGTTTTGTTATAGAGGCAAATCGAATTGTTCCATCAACAGATCAATAGTTTTCCAAAAAAGCCTAAGTAACATCAATAAATCATTCATCCAATATACCTTCTTTCCTCCAAACATCTTGCTCTTGGTATTCTTGCTGTCAGCGCTGGTGAGGTTCGCAGCCGCGAACTGGACGACTGTGACACCACTGATTGCAAAGGCCGTCTGCCGTAACGCGCAAGAGAGGATACTAAAAACGACATTGTTGTTTTGCTTGATCTGTAGTTTGGACGTTGAGTCACAGGGAAGGTGCAGCTAACGCGTAAGATAATACTTTTTATCTTCTAGCCCGCCTCGTCTAGTGGTCTCAAATGCAGTTGTAAGAAAGAATCAAGGAATTGCTTGGAGACAGATGACGACTTAGCAAGTAAGCTCTTCTAAACTCCGTTAATGCAGAAGGACACAGAAAATTCGATCCTGAGTTTGATGTCGATGCACAAGTTCCCATTTAAGTAGAAGTCCCTCTAGAAGAGATCCGCCGACGACCCCCGTCCAAGAACTCGCGCAGTTGTAAGATTGATCTGTGTACTGCGCATCCTGCAAGTAATCCATCTACCATGTACTTACAATTCTACCATGAACCTTGTTTGGCTTCGGCGTCAGGGATCTTCCACGAGAATAATAAAGCACTAGAAAGTGGAACCCAAGGGTCAAAGCGGAAGTTGCAACTATAGAACACTTTTTCGTCAAATGAAGCCTCTGGAAGGCTCAACCTCCACGCGCACGAACTCCTCTGGGTTATAGATACTCCTGCAGCGAAGAGAGACCTAACAAGGACAGCTTGTTGCGTAAGAAAAGATACTAATTTGTAATTTTAGGTTTTAGAGATTGACACAAGATGGTGTAGTCCAGCATAGAAGATCCATAGGAAACATCTGTTATCTGATCTGTAAGTAGATGTATCACCATCGATGATACCTTCGAAAAATAGAAATGCTTTATCATTCAATCCTAGCATGATAGGGAACAAAATTCTGCGTTACTAATTGTTGCGTTGAGAAAATCAAGATAGACTAAAAATCTAAAACTACGTGCTACCAAGATGTTGGCAGTTCTGAGTAAGTCCATTTTGCGAAAAAGAAAGTTCTAAGACAATGACATCGAGAGACTTGCTAAAAAAATCAATTTACCATGATGTAATTAACCGCTTTTATCCTTCATTACCTCAAGCAGACTAGAAGACTGGACTTCTTGCGTTCGATAATTAAGCGCTTGATGATAAATATCTGACTCGTAGCTTAGTTGAGCAAAAAACAGATGAATAAGTAACTTGACCTAAGCCTAACTAGGAAAGATAGACGGCTAGGCAAGATTTTGAAGACGTGCGACATCCACTGCAAACCCCGTTCATCTTGCAGGCGCAGTTATTATAGTGCTCCAGTCGACTGCGCCATAGACCAAAAAAAGACTAGTTGTAGTCACTACTCATACTCACTAAAAGAAGTTCTGCACGAAGCCACTAGCCGAACATTGATCTTGCCGCTGCGCCAAAATTACTTCGTTTCTCGAGCATCCCTGGTCCGTTTCCAAGGCCTCCATTACTCCCCAAAGGTGGCACGATTCCGTGACGCTTGATGTTGCCTTGAGCGTAGCTCAATGTGGATGCCCCGGCTGTAAGATTGCCGCCCCCAAGGACAGACGAGGAGGCGACGCCGCCGGATGTTTTAGAGGAAGGGAGAGGAGGATGTAGATGGAGGACAAATAGACAAGTAGGTACTAGTTTGTAGATGATATTGAGTTTAATAAGTTTCACCGATCTATCACAACCAATAAAAATTAAAGTTCAGCAACACATAGACTGTCGACCCCCCGTTATAAAGAAGTGATCGTTCATCATAATAGAAAATCCCGATCCCGAAGCTCCTGGCAAGCTCTGGAGTCCTGGCGTTGTTTGACTATACTGTCCTGGCTTATACGCTGCTACAGGTGGCGGCGCTGGGCCTCCTCCTCCTCCAAGTTAGAGCTCTCAGCAATTCCTCCTTCCGCTACATCCTTGATAGATATACGGGAGCAAGCATTCCCCTATGATTTTTCTTTCTCTCCCATAGATACTTCTACCTTTCAACAAAGATCATGCACCACGCACACAAAGAAAGTAAATTGAGAAAAAAACCTTAAGAACCAAGGAGGCCTGACAGAGAGTCTTCCTTCCCTCCTCCAAACGAACCGGAATACAGTGGCGCGGCCTTAGGTTTCGCGCCACCTCCGAAAGGACCGCCCATTCCAGGTGGTGCACCAGATATCTTAGAAGATGAGGAGGATTCATCTGACTAAAAAAATCATGTCGGTGGAATTCAGATTCAAAAGAAGCATCTTCATTTTTGAAATCAAAGTCAAACTCTTCGCAGACATAAAACTCATCATGCCATTCCCTCCGGGCGGTGGTCCGAGGCCGCCAACTGGTCCCAAACCGCCTCCGGGACCTATACCACTAATAGGCCCTATACCACTACTAGTACCTATACCACTACTAGGCCCCAGACCTCCGCCAGGACCTAAGCCGCCTGGCTGTGCGGGCATGGACATTCCTCCGGATTGCGGTATTGTGCCACGAGTGTTAGCGGACGACCTAACTACTTACACAAAATTGGAATCCAAGAGAACTCAGAACGCATTGCAAAAAATCTGCATCTGGTCATAAGTATTGATAATCAACCTAATCGTCGATCTACTTGCGTTGCAGTTTTGATACTGGTTCTGGTTGAGTATCAGTACTGTACGTGTACTAAGTAAACATTCATCACATTGATACTTCAACAACATCTAGTGTGCATAACTGTCTTCAAAGGCGTCAAATGCACTCCAGCGTGGTAGCGAGACATGTTGAGATACCGCCTCCCGCCTTTGCCGGACCCAGTGTTCTTCCTTGTACTAGGCCCAGAACCTCCTCCTGTATTCTGTATGTCGTCCAACAACTGGTCAAATAAGGAGCTGCTCTGTGTGCCGCTAAGAACGTTTCCAGACGCCCCTCCCGTATTCGGGCCATTGCGTGAGGACGTTGCTTAGAAGAGCTCACGACCCTTATCCATCTTCCCGAAATGCGTCCTAGGAGGTGCCTTTTCCCCTTGAGAAGCCTCTTGGTTAGGGTTTAGGGAAGATGGATTAGGGCAAGCCTTAAGTTGCTGGCGTCCTTCCACCAGAGGTTGGCATATCTGCTCGCTTCCTCGCTGATGCTGGTTTGGAAGGGCCTGATGGGCCGCCTGACCCTCCAAGGGATGGCAGCTGGGATTCGCCTCCTCTGTTTCCACTACGTAGGCGGCCTGACTGGTCGCCTCCAGGCGGATTTGCTGCCCCGGGTCCTCCAGGCGGATTTGCTTGTATAATTAGAAGGGGAACATCAGCTCATACAAAAGATCTCAAATGAGCGGATGTTCACCTTCTAAAAATACAAGCGAATCCTATTAGGGCTCAAAATTATAGGTTCTTTGATCCGCCCATAAAAATTGTCCTGGAACTGACCCTGGAGCTCCTGCGCCAAAGCTGCTACCTCCGACAGCTGGCGCCGGATTCATGTTGCTCGTAGAGCTCGTACTTGGGTTTACTGATGTGTCAAAGCGGAAGCGGGCCAGTTCTTGCAGGTGGTTTTGTATGTAGCCATGCTGAAGGCATTGAGGTGACGTTATCCGCCGTGCTGGGTTCCATTGGAGTAACTGCTGTAGGAGGTGGATGCCCTCAGCCGACGCGGAAGGAATCAAGGTCTCTAGTGGCGTGGGGACGAACTGCGGAAAACGGAAACCGATTTTTGAGCTAGGGATTAGAAGAGTTTGAGTTCTCAGTCGTGATGGTTGTGCTGCTGTTCAGAAGGCGTTTGTATCGCATCAAAATGAGTAGTATTTCGAATCTTTTTCACCCATTCTGCCTTTACTTGTTGAGTGATTCATTGGTAATTATGGTATGCTATGTAGAGGTCTATCGCCAGCCATAACAATTGCCATCCCTCTGGCCATTCCGACTGCCGCGGCGTACCCATAACACTGTGTGGGTAAATAAATGATCTTCATCTTCAACTATGTATTCGACATCATCCTAGGATCAAGCACTAGTCACAGCTGATGCGAATGAAAAACACAACTAGCTACTCACGAAAACTCAACAATATCACTTATTTACGAGAAGAAGTACCTGCATATCTTATACAACTGATCACTCTCTGAACTTCCCGGCAAGAGGGGTCGGAGCATATAGAGTTCAGCCATGATGCCACCAAGCGCATACATATCAATTGGCGAGTTGTAACTCTGTGAACGCAATAGAACTTCTGGCGCGCGATACCACCTGGGAGAAATTTTCATGCGTGCAGTTGTGTTCGAATTGATCATCTGCGAGAAATCAGTTTCAACATGATTTAAATGTACCGACCACATGGCGTCTTCTTCAAAACAAGGAACTACACTGCTCATATACACCTACGACAGTGAAGTGCTTAGGTCTAAAGAGACCCATAGATACCTTGTCGAAACGTAGTCTGTGAATGGTGGCCTTGACCTAATTTCCCTCGCAAGACCGAAATCCGCAAGTTTTACCGTTTCGTTTGACACTAGTAAATTCTCCGGTTTCAAGTCTCGGTGGAAATACCTCCAGGATTGGAGAGTGTTCTTGAACATTTGCAATTGACGCATGATGGCTCAGGTACAAAGCGTTTTTGAAGTCCTTCACGGAAGGCTTCTACTTCTACCCAATGATAACAACAAAACCAAAAATAAAGCACGTAAGTACCCATGCTTGTGTATGTAACTGAGTGCCTGCAATGTCTGATACATCATGGCTCGCACTTGCCCTTCCTTAAACTGCTTTACTCGGTCTTTCATTAACTGGTAAAGGTTGCCTTCCATGAACTCGAATACCAGATGTAGCTCGTCGTTTTCTCTGATGACCTGGTATGAAAGTGGGAGTTTCTGATTGAGAGGGCAGCGGAAGGAATGACTCATTGATTTCACGTTTGGATATAAAGATTTCTCCTAGAACTAGAAGTATCCTAACTAATCCTAGAGAGCAACTTTCGATCAGACTATACGTACCTCCTTCAACTTCACAATCCCCGGATGCACAAGCTTCCGCAAAGACTTGATTTCGCGAAGAGACATGCATTCCTCCCATGAGTAGAATTTCTTCTTCATCTTCTTGATGGCCACATGTTCTCCGCTTTGTCGATTCCTAGCCCTCATGACGCACCCGAAGGTGCCGTCACCCAGCATCTTCGACACCTTGTAACGCTGCATCTTGTAGGAGTTGTTCTTTGGGCTGATCAACAGAAAAGTAGTAACTTGTAGATGTTGTTCTTTGGGGTACAACTGTTAGTGATCAACAGAACAAAAGTAGTAGCTAGTAGAAGATGGTTGATGCTGATGTTGTTGATGTTGAGCAGTTCAGCTGTAGTTTTGGGTTGTACTACTTGCTAGAGGCAGCTGACGGCACTAGGGCGTGCACGTGCTGCTCAAAGTGTGGTAGCGCATGTACTGGGTGTAGCACATCGTTTTTGGTCTAGTAGTTTTTAGTCTCTAGTTCTTCAGGAGTCGCTGTCAGAATGTGTCGTTTCACCCGGTTACGAATACGAAGAAGGAGATGAGTCTCTTGCTTACTTCAGCGGCAGCGTTCTCCCCGTCCATGCAGTAGAAGGTAACCCTGCAGGTGCAGTTGGCGTCGTGATTTCTCTCTTGCTTGATCTCCAGCGAAGGGGTACTTCGACTTCTGGATGAGGACGCCAACGAACGTTTTTATTCTCTGGTGGATTCTGGGTTCTTCTTGGCGAAAAGAACTACTTACACGGTAGGCTGCAGATTTTATAGCGTAATTGGAGAGGAGTACTTCGCTGGAAATCCGCTAAAAATCTGGCGCTACGCTGGCAATCGACTTGAATTACGTAGAGTTGCTACAACAGCCTTCGTCCGATCGAGAACTTCCTTCTGCTCGTCGGCGGACAGGGAGACGAGGAGTCGCTTCACCACCGTCGTTGGATCGTATTTCTCCGCGACTCGGTGACAATCCCCTTCGGGCAGGAGGACTAGTCATGCGATTATTCAGCATGCTGATCTCATTCCCTATGCGCGGAGGAAGGAGGAAGAAAGGAAGGTGTGGGGGACATAGTTCTATGACGAGCATGATAGTATCATTGCTGAGAAGATTTTGGTATATTCATGAGCATAGATAGACCACAGGAACAAAGTAAAAACTCATTATTCAACCAGGACTAAAACTCGACTTTTTCAACATCGATTATTTCGGTTTCGAGAAAACTGAGTTAATGTCAACTGACTTTCATTGTATCCTCTACCTGTTTGGAAGTGACGATCATGTTCCTGTAAGGCCGACGAGAATAATCCATTCAAGGTTCTTTTCCGCTTTCATCTCGAGACACGAGGTGACAATATTTTTCTCTTCGCTCCTCTCCTGTGACAGAGTATTTCCCTCCTCTAACAGTTTCCATTTTCAACCTCGATGATATATTTATAACATTTGAGACTCCGTCGACACGATCTCGTTCAATACAACGAACTTTCCGCCAAGACAGAGAGAGTAGCAATTGTCGATTTCGATACGCATCTTCACTATAATTACAACAGAGGATGCACCTTCTGGTACAGTACATAGAAGTTTTGAAGATTTAAAGATAAAAGCAAGTTCGTTAAAGAGCAGGACACGGAGATGATTTGTCAAATGGACGTGAAGAACTAGGCAGTGGCAGCCAACCAGAATGGAACTAATTTCAAACATATTACGAGCGATGTGGTGACTAATTTCAAACATATTACGAGCGTCTAAACATATTAGAGCGACCTTCCAGATTATGCTAAGTGTGCAAAAGTCACAAAAAAGATGGATATCATACATCCTCGAAACTACAACAAAGAACAAAGGTATAATCAAAGACAGCTGCATGATTCACTTCTAATTCGTAGAAACTTACTAGAAGAGAGTGCTATAGGCAGTAACCATCAAGATAGCATTAAGCTTTTACTTTTCTTCATTATGATGGTAAAATTCTCTTCAATGAATCTGAATCTGTTCATTTCTATTGGTCCCTAGCACTGGCGCGATCGATCGCGAACCTGTGCCAGAAGCTACCTGGAACTTTGTAATCTTACTTCACGACATGAGATAATGAGTTAAAAATTCTAGTCAGGATTTACTATACACGAAAAAGACACCATCATTCTCCTTTGTAGGGCTGGTCATGATCAATAGGTAGATACAATAACCGTGGCGGAGCAGACCTAACTAGAAAAAAGAATGACCTAACTAGAAAAATAGGTAGATACAACAACCTAAAAATAGGCTAGTTCATCCAGGAGCGCCTTACCACTTCTCCTTCAAGTGCGGCCGTAAAAATATGGTTCGTGTTTCATGAAATCCATTTTCAGCTGGTAATAGTAACTACCGGCGCTACCGAGATAAGCCAATAAAAAAAGGAACAACGAGCTTCTTGTCTTTCTTCGATCGAAGACTGACCGCCGTAGCAAGTACGTAGAAACAAGTGTTAACTCTATAGATACTAGTGTCGTTTGAACTATGACTAGCGAGGAATATTATGGTCTAAAAAAGTAGTAGTCTAAACTTACACACGATATTTTTGTTGACCTGAAATACACCTACATCGGCATAGATACTGCCTGTGGTCTATGTCCAAGTTGTAGCTGTAAAATGCGAACGATGAAAAATTCGGTTCAACATAGATTTCATTAGTACGCTCCATTCACGAAAACCCTTTGAGAAACAAGAAACGAGAAACGACTGATCGACATCGATTGCACTCTAACCCGTACGATTTAACTCTAGTAACGAACAATGTATATTTAACAAGACAAGATAGTAACGAACGTGTATTCCTAGTGATAGATCTACTTGTTGTTTTGAACTACACTAATACTTCGGGTGGAGCACCACCAGACCTAACTAGGAAAAAACAACAACCAGGAAAAGTTAGAAAAAGAAAAGGCTACCTATCAAAATTATACCATAGAAGTATATTAATTTCTATCACAAAATAAACTAATACTGATAGTTGGCTCATGTTGTAGTCGCTGTTTACAGAATTGCGCAGTTGCATGGCAACGCAGGCCTCCTTCTAGGTGGCGGCTCCTCTCCAGCATTCGTCGATGGCTGGTCTTGCCCCTCGGCACCACTTTCAAGGACGCCCTCGTTTGTTAGAGCAGATGAATTTAGTAGTGGGCGAGAGAAATGATAGGGGAACAGGCCAACGCCTAAAGCTAAACCACTAAGCCCACTGGCAACTGCTTAAGAGCAACATCCTCCTGTTGGTAGATTCTATTTGCACATGAAGTGAAGCACCAGCAGCCCTGACATTCATCTACATTCGGTTGTACATCAACAATCACAGTTTATATTCATGGATATTTGCCTTCACTTAACTCTGTCTGACCGCTTGATCTTTTCCGCACCGATTCGCCTTCGGGGATGGTTTTTCCGTCTTTCGGCAACGGTGTCCAAACCTCCAAAATTGCTCTTTGCCCTCCCTTTGTTTTCGCAAAGATATTAGAGAGTGAGAGATGAATCTCGATATAATTACATTGTATACCTCCAATGGGCAGTAGAAGATCAACGACATCTACTTCTACTCCATTTTAGTACCATTATACCTTCATCTCATTCTCATGTTGTTCCCTTCATCTCGTACTCCCTTCTCATTTTAGACCTTCATCTCGTAAGAGTCTCATAAATTTCACCAAGTTCTGCTGAAACTCTGATCGCATCTCCTTGAGCACAGGCACGACAATCGTTCGCCACTCTAGCAGCAAGGCTTCTTCCTCCTCCAGTACTCCTCGATCCGCGGAGGAAGAAGCCTTGCTGCTAGAGTGCCCAGATGCCCCGTTGAGGGTGGACTTGGTGCTCGTCGAGGTTTCTAGTTAGAAAGAAGAGGTGTAGGCTCGTTAGTTAGAAAGAAGAAGTTGTACGGTTCTGGTATTTGGTAACCTGAATTTGATTACAAGGATTCTCTTCTTGTTCTTGTTTTCCTTATGATCGAAATCAGGTTACCAAATACCAGAACCATTCAGAAGTGTAGTTCTCATGTAGTGCTGTGAGTGTTTTTTAATTCTTCAAAATTCGCTGTTGCTGCTGATGTCGATGTGAACGACCTCTGAGATTATAGAACTCCAAATTCTTCTTTTTGTTTTTCTAAACCTGAACTTCTACACGTAACCTCCATAATTCTTAGTCCCTCCAATTCTCCCCTTAGCGTCTTCGCCTTCCTGCCCTATCACATCATTCCATACGAGACGGGGTAGAAACTCGGAATCCCTACTAGAGGGACTGCGTTCGTGACCGAGATCGGGAGGTACACCTGAATAGTTGTGTACGTGCGAAGGCGACTTTATCAATCGCAGCGAACCTGAATAGGTGTGAACCCAGCGTGCGAAGGCGACTTTGTCAATCGCACATCCTGCTCCTGAATCTCCCCTAGTACATAAACAACAACATTTCAGTACATACACAACCTTTTGTACTTGTAGTTCATCTCTTCTACGAATTTCTTACTTTGAAGTAGAAGAGATGAACTACGAGTACTAGGTAAACAAGCTTTGAACATCCTCCTAAAAATTAAAAAAATACCTTTCTGCAGTAGCCATTCATTAAGTTGCTGCCCTCCTCCAAAAGCGCTGCCGCCAAAACCGCCTACGGAACTACTTTTGCCCGCTTCAAACGGGTCAAAAAGCGGAGCGAAATTGTCCACGACCACTTTCCATGTCCGGTAGGTGACCCGTCGCATGATCAGGGAGGTTAGAAGAGCTACAAGAACGGTGAAGCCTATCACTTTCTGTAAATAGAAGTAGAAGACAGAGCAGACCTCCCGACGTTGCATAACATGATCAAGATCATTGCTAGTACACAGTAAAGATGATACAATCATAAACGGATGAATTCATACCCTTGTCCATTGTTCCACGGACAGCGTGGGAGTCAAGTAGAGCGACGACACATTATCATCATCATCATCACCGTCATCATTGTGTCGCAAATGTTCACTCTCTACCATCAGCAAGACAAAACACTTCCTAAAAGAACACCAGAGGATGGTAAGAGGGACAAAGGCAACATAATATTACAAGTTGAACTTCTACTGAGACGAAGAAGAATCTTCTGTTGCGTAAATCTACAGCTTTTTGACTATGCTCTGCCCACGATTGAGACTCTGAAGGCCCTGAAAACGCCGTCCGTGCCTCCCCTAGTCGTTTCCGCTGCGCCCTGAGCTGAGGGTGCCGCATTGCTGATAGAGACGCAGTACCACCGGGAGGGTATGAAACGTGCGTTGGGGAGAGGGAAATCTTTGGGGAAGGGAGTTCACCTGCTACGCTAGCAATAGCATGCGTTATTTGTGTCCGTCGATGCTAAGACGTGAGTTCACGTAAACATGATGACTAAGAAGTAAAGAAAAAACGAGACAGCACTAACTACAGTCAAAACATCTCCATACATTTCTCCTCGCCCGACCAGAACCAAGAGTCGCTGGGCTTCGAAAAGATGAACTACTCGTTGCGCCTAACAGGCCTGATGAAGCTTTCTCCGGTTTTCCCAGGGGGTTGGGAGCTGCGGTGTGAGAGCCCTCAAGTCCTGGAAGAATCTTGGGGCTTATTTCTTGTTAGGGGTTGCAAGTTGACCGATCTAGGTCGCACATCTATGACTTTCCTACTACTTGAGAAGGTCATAGATATGCTTACAGAGAGCTCAACTTTCACCCCTTAATCTTGCCCCTCCTGAGATGCCTCACTGAAAGCGGGACTCGATGCATTCTGTCGGACAAGCGTCTCCTCTCCTTGGCTTGCCGTGTCCCTCTCGCTCTGCGTACCTACAGGCTCGTCCTTTCCCTTAACATCCTCTTCTGCCAGCTGTGACACATCATCATGTTGACCCTCAAGTTTTTCTGCGTCTCTTTGTTCGATAATTTTACTGCACATGTCTTAGACGTGGACCCACAATTGAATACCAATACGCTTTATTTGGGTCATTTTCAACACGGTATTCTCATTCGATAGATTCAACCTCGATTGCGTTTGTTCGAAATGGAAACACAGGTTAATCTTGATGCCTCGTAACATTTCTCAGCTTGTTCCTTCTCTCTCTTCTTCCGCGTCCGCTCGTTCCTATCATGGTAGAACAGCATCATCCCTCCTGATGGTCCGTTAGGCTTCTTTTTGTGTGAGAGACTCCGTGAACGAGACGCACCCCATCGAGTCCGCTCCAACAGCGCCATAGGTGATGCGCCTACAACGACGACAGGCCCTCTTTCTGCTTCCAGTAACTGCTCGTGCGACAGCCCTAAAGTGTCCTCTTCGATCAGACGCCGCAACTCTCCTTTGAAACGGCGTAAAAAAAGCGTCACGTTTCTACATTCCTCATCCGCCAGTTTGGAAACCAGTTCTAGGTAGAGGCCCCAGACTATTTTAAAGGTTGAAACAACAAGTCACATTTTAGTAGTAATCTCTTTAATAAACGAACAAGACTTGTAAAAATGAAATGTTTCAACCCTTAACTATCAACTTCCGTCCATTGCAGAAGAACCGCAATTCGGCTGCAGGATCACGTCGGAAATGGGCAGCTACGCACTGGGCACGGAACAACCCTCGTGTGTTTCGGAAGAGACGGCGAAATGTTGGAGGAAGTGGGGCTGGGGGGAGACGAAGGGATAATACTTCTAAGGGGATCTTAAGGGGCCACCCTTCTAGACGAGGAAATGTGAATGCATGGTATACCTGCTTCTATCCGTCCTTGCGCTCTTAAGATTGTAATGCTGAAAAACGTCCGTCGTTGCCGACGCTCAAGCCATGTCCGGTGTTTTCTCGGAGAGGCTTCCTTGATCGTCGGTGGAGAAAGACTGGGAGCATCCGGGCAAATGCTCCGGCTCTTGGACGTGGGCACTTCCGATAACACTTGGGAACTAGTGCCACTGATTCCGTGAGCTTTCATCTGATTCTGGGGTTAGAGGTCGAAGAGGAGATGGCGATGGGAGTTTGTTATGGTGCTATCATTATGATTATTCTGACAACTCATCAAAGTCGTGGGTCCCTTATTTACGAGGAGCCCGAGCTGAAGTCAGTTCAAGTGAAGAGAATTGGTATGGCTCTTTCTAATGAACTATCTGTCATGGATCCTGAGTCACGCGCTCACTAGATGATCATGGAAATAATACCTAAGTACACCTATAAGTTCTTCCTTAATGTTGTGGTGCTGGTGGTGACGACGTGCCTCTTTGTGAATTCGACGCAACTGGTGCTGGCAAAAACGACGATGGTTTGTTACCCGTAGCAAAAGCGTCCCCTGCAATCGCCCTACTAATGAATCCCGAAGCCGTACTTCCACCGCCTATAACTTCACCATCTGCTTGTTTCGTGCTTCCTAGTCCTACCTCTTTGTGCGTCGCCGTGAAAGCTACACTCCGACCTACATAAGCAGCTGATGCATACTCGTCCAAATCTCGAGGCGGCGCTTCAGATAGATTACTCGAAGCCACATCTTCTCCAGAATAGCGCGAATCTGATCGCAGAAATTAGCGCTTCCCCTAGTTCATCCCTGTGAGAATACCTCAAGAATATCCTGTGGAAGGATATGGAAGAGGAATCCGCACAGACTGGAGGCAGCCTTAATGAAAGGTAGGCGCAGAGGAACCTCCTAGAGAAGGTCTTAGAGAGGGTCTTAGAGCAGCCGCGTGCAGCTAAGCATCCCTACTGAGTGCATTCTTCTTGGTCCGTTTTTCAAGTAGAAAAAGATAGACCAAGAATCTTGATGCTATAAGAACATGCTTGAGCAGTAGCCTTAGATTTGGATCTACTGTTGATGAGCTTCCTCTGCTACTCACCTGGTTCTTTGCTGCAGCAACAGTATTTTTGCCCTGTTTTTTACGTCTCGAGGAAGTCCGCTTTCTTGGATATTTAGAGCTACCGCGTCGCATCTTGTTCCCTGAGCGTAATAGCATCCTTAAATTACACTTCTTTCCCCTTAAAAAATTGAGGCAAAGGATGGCGCGCTCCGTCGTCTTGAAAGGAGGCGAAGGTTATCACGCTGGGGGTGCTTTAGCAGTAGCCTTAAGATACGCAGTTGCACTCGCT
The DNA here is from genome assembly GCA_905178165.1 of Amoebophrya sp. A25. Taxonomy (NCBI): domain Eukaryota; class Dinophyceae; order Syndiniales; family Amoebophryaceae; genus Amoebophrya; species Amoebophrya sp. A25. The sequence goes on from CAJINU010000091.1 coordinate 353,988, forward strand.
AGAAAATCGGCACTCCACATCGTTTCTAGTAGTTGCCCTCCTCCGGAGCCACTGGTACTACGAGCATATTTGTTGCCGCGTTGAAGAGTAGAATCCTGTTGACCACCGTCAGACGTATCTGGAGGCTCGTTTTCTGACAGCGAAGAGGCAAAAACCCGCTCCCCTACTGATTTTTCAGAGGACCCAGAGGATATTTCCGATGACGAAGATGAGGAAGGATCATCATCGTCGGAAGAGGAGGTAGGATCTTCTTCGTGTTTGGATCCCTGTTTGCTGCTGGTGGGATTAGAGCAGAGGGTGAAGTATGGAGATAGTACGGAGGGCGGAACCATTAATGTTCATGCTGCCTCTTCTGCCTGGAAGTATGAAGATAGTTAAAAGTCCCACGATCAACCTAGAGTTTCATCCCAATTGACTCAAACTAGTCGATCTTGTCATCATCATAACCGTCTGAACATTCACCTGGACGTCATCTAAACGGATATTCGGTCTCAGGAGGTCCGGACTGGAGGATGCTGCGATGGCTAGAGACGATGATGATATTGTAGAAGCGACCTCAGCATGTGGAGCATGCGCATGATCATGCGATACCCCATTTTGTCTTGGGGCACGCAGATTAGAGCTTTGTTCAACAGTGATCATGCAAACGCAAGGTCGGTACAAGTCGCTTACTTCGCTACAACTTACTTGAGGAAGTGCAAAGTAACCGAAACTTCTTGATGGTGATTTTTAGACAATGAAGACGTAGTGCAGGTCTGAAGCTGCTAGTCTTTCTCATCTTTCCCGTAAGTACACTAGAACTGCTACAACTACTTCCCGCATCCATCCCAGGAGGAACCAGACTTGTACCGCTTAGATGGTCGTCGTTTGTGCGCGTGCTGCTGTTATGTAGATGATTTCCTAGAAGATCTGCGTCACTACTTCCGAGTGTGAGATTACCGGAAAAGATACTGATTTCCGAAAACACAGTGGGCAAGCGGTCTGCACCGGAAAAATACGTCGAAGTTCGAAAATTCATCGGAGCGTCGGAGCTTTCAACATCTCGTCGCGTCACCTCTCTTCTAGCTGCAACCATGTCTAAAATGTGTGCCCTGCGAGTGTAGAATTTCTGTTGCGCAATGGAAAGAACAAACCCCTCGTAACGCATCCAATAGTTCTTCGCAGCATTTACGGCCCTTTGATTCTCTTCCCTCGCGAAGGCTGCCCAGGGATCTGTTTCAGGGTTGCCCCACGAAGCCTGGCGACGGGAGGCGGCCGCGATTTGTGGAGGAGATAGGAAAACTCTTGCGCCCGACCGCATGTCGCTGAGGTGGCCGTCATCGGTGACGCTCCTACGAAGTTTAGAACAGAGAGAGACGAAGCCCATCTTCGGACTCGTCTCCGTTCCCGTTCGTTTTCCCTGTAAAAACGGGACCAAGATGCGGGGGATTTTTTTCCCATAGGATTACATGCTGCTTCCCATTCAACTACCTACATAACCCCTTAAAAACTTACATACCGGGAGAGCAAGAAGACCGTGTCACAACGGCCAAACCCTAAGACTATCTTGTAGCCTTAATAACTGCACTTGATGGAAGAGAGCCCCAATCATCCACCTCCCCCCGTATCTGCGGTCCACCGTAGAGATACTGCTGGTTTTGGTTGTACCCTTTCCCTATCGGAGTTCCTATCACAGTTCCGCTGGCTAATGGATGAGGTAAATCTTGTTGTCGTCCGAACATCTCCTGATGGAATATGGTGGGCGATGTCGTAGATGCACCGTTATTCACCATGTTGCCGGGTAGTTGTGAGCTTCTCAGCTCTGCTTTGCACGTGGACGCAACGGCGTCTGAGAGCAAACGCACCATCTGCAGCCACTGCCGCAGAGAAAGTGGGCCTGCGTTCAGCCGCCATCGCAGAGGTATAGCTTTTCTAGAGACTCGATCCCTTAATTCGAAAACCCCTGTCTCTTCCTCCCCTTTCTGCAGTAGTGCGTGGACGCTACGCCTCGGAAAAAGGTCGACAAGAGTTGTTCGAGGAGGCTTACTTGGTTCGCTCTTAGTGGTGGTTGAGCGAACCAAGTCACGATTCTGCTGTGATCCACTTCCAGTCCCAATCGCCGATCCAAGCAGATGAGGCGCACTAGTTGTATTACGCATCATCGTAGTGTTTGCAGCTTCTGCTATCGCCGACCTCAGTACTCGGCTACTACCATCGGGTGTGTCGTTCCCAAGAAAACTCTTCGACTTGGCCATGTGGGCATCACCTCCTGCACCACCACCGGAGACACTTCCTTGTTGTAAGGGAACAAGTTTGTGCAAGTGCTTGTTCAGTGTGCTCCTGCCTTGCTCCTCTTCTACATCTTCGGATAGTCCTCGCAAACACCAGATGAGGTGTCTTGCGACTGTGAGATAGGACGTATCCGCCAATGCGAGTGCAAGCGATCGCAGCGATGCAAATTGCCGCACTGCACCCTGCGTAGGCCGACTGCTTGCATTTTCCTCCTCGTCATCCGCTCCTGTTGGCTGCTCTCCTGCATAGTCGTTATACACTATGACCCCTGCCAAATGCGTCGCAAGTGCGAATATCTGTTTGTTCCGCACTGCAACAGCTGGGTTCGTCTCTGCACCGTCGAAGTCGAAGCCCTCGCACTCTAGTAGCACGTAGACCTTATTCCGATGTGTCGCGTAGCTGAAAAAGACTCCTCTCGTCGACGGCGTGCTATTCGAGTCCTCAGACGACAATTTCGTGCCTCCAACTGCATGCAAGAGAGCACTCTTGCCGCTCTTGCGTGGACCAATAATCGCAATAGGATAGACGATTAGGCTCTCGTCCAACTTCTCGATGCCCAAAAAATGCGCGTCGCTGCTGGCGCGCATCTGGTGTGCAGGTAAACAGTAGAAGAATGAAGAATGAAGAGAGGATAATGAAAATGGTCGATCATCATCTCTAGAGATGATAGGCGAGGTGAGGTAGTCAAGTGCTTTAGCCCACAATTCTTAGTCCAAGGACTAGAAAGTGCTTCTTCAACATTAAATCCATTGTCCAAGGCCTAGTTCTTGGTTATACCTGCAATGTCTCTCCGTCCAAGAGACATTCTGCTGGACTGAAGTGTGCAGTCGGAAACGAAAGCCACTGCTGGCTGAAAAATCCCTCCATCCATGTCTAGCTGATGGAGTACGCTTGTCTATTCATCATCGCAGCAGCGGTTCTTCTTCTCCTGAAATGCAGGACTCTAAGAATTCTTGTACTACTGGTTGTTGTGGTTGCATTTCACTACTAAAGTTTGTTCCAGCAACAGCGGCAGCTCACGCCCTTACTCTTCTGCGTCATCAGGGGATTGACTACGCTGTCTTCGAAGGCGAGAGGGCAGAGCAACTTCTTGACGATGGTGGACATTATATGTCGCTGGAGGAAAATTTGAATACACGTACTTCCAAGAGGACGGTTGCTCGTATTTTGTATTTCTTCGTTGACGCGGAATCGGCCGTTGGAATTGGATGCGAGTTAATTTCATCTATCTCATATATTTTGCTTCATTTAGGTCGACCAACATGCCCTATTTTGTCGAAAGAATCTTGAAACTTCTTGAAAAAATAGTCTACGTCTTTACCCGTGCTTTGGATGTTGCTGTTGCTTGTGGTTTAGCTGCAGAGTTTCAGTGGTTCGCATAGAATAGAAAGCAAGCTCGCACCTCCTCGAGCCAACTTGACAGATAGAGTGAGGAGATGGAGACAAACAAGGCGTTTTTCCGCTTCCAGCCTTTCGGGTTGCTTGAAGCAGGATGCTTAGCAGGAATAGGGAATAAGTATGTGAAATCCTTATCAAATCTGACATCTGCATAGGGATGATTGACGTCCAGCAATCGTGGTCGTTCCTGAGACGCAATATTTTTACGAAGCAGATGAATCTTGAGATTCTTTCATAGCCTAGTGGTCCTGCGGAACGGCCCTTGTACACTTAAGTTGGTTGTACCTCCGACTTCTCGCTCACTCATCGCTAGACAGAGTTTCTCACAAACGTCTCGTGTCACTCCTTTTCTTTCGCCCTCTCACTTGATTGAAGATAAAGACTTTACCGAATTGTGCCACTCGCAACGTTCTTTCAGCACTGCTGGGATGAGAAAACAGAAGAGTACTTTTGCAAGAATAGAGGGTGATTGGCTTCGTACGATCCTCTTGGCTGCATGCGTGTCGTGGCTCTTGGCTGCATGCAGTCGTGACCCGGCAAGGCGGTAAACCTTCACATGCCTGCCGCGCTTATAGGAACTGTTTTTTCAGTGATGCAAATATCCTAGACTTTTCCGCGTAAGGAAAGTCTGAAGAACTTAAGAAGTACAATATGCGTTGCTAACAAAGAATATGTGCGTATAATGAGAGGGGCGCAAATTGCTCGTCATTTCAGATCTTCGACTCCAACTGTGTGACAAAGATCAACATCATGGCACGTCCTATAATGTGTCGAGGCGTCAAACCCCTTACCATCCGACCCGGCTTTCCCTCAAACTCAGTAAATACTACAACATGTCCACCTCGACATGATCTTGTTCCCAAAAATCCCTGTCCTTCCTCAGTAAACATTACAAGTCCTGGACATCATTTTGTTCTTGTAGTCCCAACGCGATATCTCCATATACACAAAGGCCAACGGGTCTGTATCCATTTCGAGAACATCTGCGACGACCAGCTTGTTGTTGAGGTTAGAGAAGGAAGAATCATTTAGTTCTTGTTCAATGGAGTAGTACTCATATTAACTTACAAGTGGGTGTGTTCGAGGATGACCCTTTTGAGCGCTAAAAGCTTTATACTAGAAGAGACTTTGTACTGGAAGTAGCCGGGGTTGTTCCATACGTATTTCATGAGTGTCAGGGGACGACCATCATAACTCTTGTCTTGATCCAGTCAAGAGATGACCATTTTTCGGTCTTCCGTTTGCCCCATATCTTCACAAAATCCCCTAAATCGACGCCATCTAATGGATGGCCCCGTTTCTCGTCACGGTCTTTCTTAGGCACGGCGTTCTTGGTGCCATTGCCATTCGTATTGTTGTTCTGCTGGATTGATGTACTGGTGGATTTAGAGGGGAAAAAGCTTTAATGTAACATTTTTTTAGTATCATCTGATAAAAAAGAAAAGAAAAACTCTACGTATAGAGATAAACGCGCGGTGCTGTGAAGAGCGCAACAATCACATGTGAAGCCATAATGTTCAAGGGCTGGTACTTTGCGAGACTCAAATCCTGATTTCCAGCAAGTTCGACTTCAACGTCTTTCGTCTCTTTATTGTCATCGTCCTCAAACATCAACGTCCGCTTTGCTCCTTCTGCGGTCAACTCGTCTTGTTGCTTATTGATTTTGGTGGACGCGGATTCTTCAACCAGCATCAGGTTCTTGTCTGCAGCTTTTTTTTCATCCACTCGTTCCTTTTTCCCGTCATGTTGTGGTTCAACAATTTTTCTTGCTGGTACGAGCACCCTTGATTCTATCCTCTGTTCTGGCACAACCACACCTCCAGCTAAAGGCTCCAGTTCATAATCGTGCTCATTGCGATAATGAACCACGCGGCGATTCGGTACAGGAAATGCCACACGAGAACTCATACGTCCATGTTGGTCCTCTTCGGGTTAGAGAGATGAATAGACGGTACTGCTCTGACTCTACCTCCGTTAAAGATCATTCACGACACGAGGGAAGACCAGTAGTTAGATAAAAGAGTCATAGTCTACACCGTTTTTTTTAAAGGGCGATCCAGTTCAAGAACCCCTCAAAATGAAACTGTAACCACTGAAACGTAGGATTCAACGACTCATTTAGAAACTCGCCATACTTCCATATGTCACTTCTTCCAAAGATCTCTTCCTGTTGCAGAGTAAAGGACCGTCGAGCCTTCTCTTTCCTTGCGTTTTCGACAGCTTCCCGTACCTCTGGTGGTAAGACTATTTTGGTACCATAATCCTTTGCAGCTGGAGGACTGAAGTCAGGGACGTGGTCGAGGTTCTTCTTCTGAATGTGAAGATGGTTACGATTCTTTTTGTCCTTGTTGTGTTTGTTTGTATTTGAGGCAGCTGCAACGTTGCCTTTTATTTCGTGTTCTACCTCTGCATCGCGTTTTTGCTGTTTTTGTTTCTTATGAAACACCAAACACTTCTCCAAGCTGGTTGTTGTGTCTACGACCACCTCTGAAAATTTGTCACAGCGTTTTAGAAAAGCGACATAGCCAAAAACCTGAGGTATCAGTCGGAATTCGCGGATCAGACGATTAGCCACTAGATGCGGTCTAATTTCTGCCCACGCGTCTTCTCCGGGTCGGAGAGGAACAGGAGAAAAGGCACCATCATGTCCAACTATAGTACGAGCACCACAATCTTTGATATTCTTCGACAAGTTCGCTGCCGCTGATGGTGATGATCTTGCAAATCTACTACCCTGGTGACCTCCACCACCTTGCATTTGCATTTGTCCCGCTACTACTTGATCATCTTCGCCATCACTTTCTTCACGAGTGTAGTTTTCTGGTACTACTTTTCCATCTGGATTCCAGGCACTGCCGAGAGTAAAACAACTCTTCAGTCCTGCTCGTCTTGCTGCTTTCAAATCTTTCATGATGGTATCATATGATGTGTCGTCGCCTTTATTCTCGTCACATGCAACATGTCGCCGAGTCCCAGCTCTATTTGAAGATGCTTGTTGTGCCTTTTTCAGCTTATTCAAGCGTCTTAGTGTGCGATGAAAGCTAGCTAGAATTGACGCAAGACTCCGAGCTTTAGAAGTTGGTGGAGCTGGAGGGTGGTACCCAGTGGCGTTGATGGACCCCTCCACAACTGGCTGCAAGAATACACCTTGTTGTGGTCTTGATGTAGAAGAAGTGGCTGCACCGGCACCAACACCAAGGGCGGGAGGAAAGGGATCTAGTACTCCAAGACTCTGCTGAGGACCACCTGTCGTAGTCGTCGGCATGCACAAATTGAAATTTCCATAAGCTTGTTGTTCAGTGCCTTGTGGTGCCCATGGAGTCTGATGCTGATGACTGTAGCTTTGATTTTCGATGCGCCCTCCGAATCCAAGCGTCCCACATCCACCAAAAGCTCCAAAACCAAATGGTGTTGACGTGGAAGCACCGCCAAAACCAAATGATGTTGACGTGGAACGACCAATCAAACCTCCTCCACTCTCAACTTGTCCCAATTGTCCTTGTTCTATACCTCCAGGAACGGGATGCCCTACGGCAATATGTGTGCCTGACGTGGTTCCTCTTGGGTCTGGTTGAAGTAAGCCTAGTCCTGTATCTTGTCCTCTACTTGCACTTGCTCCTTCTGGGAGGTTGTGAAGCAGACTGCGTAGTGGTCTATGCGCTATATTTTTATGTACGAAGTACGACGATGGCGTCTGTGGTTTCAGCCACGCTGGTAAATCGTCACTTCGCCTCCGCTTTTTGACACCACTGCAACCGCTGCCTGGATTAGAAATTATTGCTTAAAATAAGTACATTGAAAGTAGGCGAGTGATGAAGTCAAATCAGCTAATTTCTATTTCAATTATTCTTGCCTTAATGCTGGAGCTGGTAGCGCCACCGAGTCCTACATTCACCCCTGCCGCAGCGCTCCTCCTGGAACGACAACTTATCGCGCTCAACTCCGGTCCACCTACTTAGAGGCAAATTCTCTAGTCAAATATATTTCCATGTTACTTCCTAGTTGGAGGTGGGCGTTTACCTCTACGCCTACTTCTTGACAAAAAGTCAAAGTCCTTCATTCCTGCTTCCTCTTCATAACCTACAGCCTCGTACCGCCATTCTTCGGGCCAAGCTGGTGGTGCCAGTTGCGGTCTGACGTGTCCGAAATCGTCTGGGCCATCGTAACTGTAGACCGACGTCGGTCGCTTCTTCGGACGGCTGGCTGATGATGAACTGCTCATTTGCTTATACTTCAACTTCTGAATCTCAAACAGCAGCGAGTAGCATTTAATATCACGATCGTCTCTACTGTGGTCTCTCTGTCTCTACTACGTTCTAAAAAAAAGCTGTATTTCCACTTTTCTTGGAACCGTGTGCAATACGTAGTTACATACTTTAGGTCAAGATGTGAGACAAGTGACATATATGAGTCGACATTAGTCCACCCACATCTGATACGAGACACAGGAGTGCACCTTCCGCTACAGCGCACGTTGATTGAAGTTCACATTGCGAGTTAGTCTGAGAAGTCAAATGTGCCGCGTTCAAAATCTTTACAAAAATTTCTCCATAGCTTGTTCTTTTTCTGTCCAAGTCCAAGACCAAGACCATGTTGGAATACCAAGAACATCAAGAACATAAGCTGGATTCATTGAGTCAATCGAGGGAAACAAAGGAAAGCTTCCTTCCATCCGAGTACATCTAATTTGCAGTCTAAAGACTGATAGTATTGTTCACGTGGTAGTAGACTATTCACATGCTCAGACAATCTTGACGGTCACCATCCCCACCTCCCAGCAAAAGCCTCTGCTTCTGGCCTTCATCATGCGAAGTGAGCAAAATCGTTGCTATTTTTCCAGTTCTCACATACTCTTTCAAAGTTCTCTCAACTACTCGCTTGGTCTTATCGTCTAAAGCACTTGTGGGTTCGTCCAGCAAAAGTACCAAAGGGCGCGAAGCAAGTGCTATAGCTACGTAAACTCTTTGAGATTCCCCTTCCGAAAGTGACTTCCATTCACGCCTGTCGAGGAAGTCAGGCACCTCTTCTGAGCTCTTGCAGAGACCCCAGTCGCAAAGCAGAGTGGCTAATTCGGCTTTGAAGGCATCGTCGTTGATTGATGGGCTCGCGTTCAGCCTTATTAGAAACTAGACCATTTTCAAGAAGACCCGTAATGCCGCCATAACCATATCCTTCAATTACCACCTACTTAATTATTCGAAAAACTGAAATAAGCAAGTAACTACTGAAAATAAGGGAGATACTGATGAGAAGGAAGATGAGTAGCCTTGATGTTAAGCTACCTCCCTTATTTCAGTCAGTAACTCGCTCATTTTGAGTTTTCGAGTAAGTAGGGCAGGGCATCAAAACTGAAACATCATTGTCTTTAACAAGCTTAACTTTACCACCGCAATGCTTGACGAACCAGTTCCAGCTCGCCTCTCCTTTAACATCTCAAGTCTATCGATGAAACTACCCACACTCCCTTCTAGTCCCACTCGACTCTGCGATATGAATCGTACCAAGGAGCGCCACGAAGGTGGACTTGTTGTACTGCTGTCTACATATGTGTCTTGCTTGGTCAATTCCTGTTCGTCTACCACTTCACATCCACAGTTCCGAAGCTGCGACCCAATGAAACTATTAATGGGATCCAACAACGCTAGTGAGCGTAGAAAGGTTGTTTTGCCAGCACCTGAGGGACCATCGACAAGATACAGACGACCGCGGTAGAACTTCAGATCCTGTCCAAGCTCATTTGAGATATCCAGTTCAACTGCACGTTCATTAAACTGCTGGACGGGCAAGAGCGTAGTGCTTAGTACTATAACCTCATATCTATGTGGAGGATCATGATGTTGTAAGAGTTTCCGGGATTCGAAAATAGCCAAACGCGGCTTCACAGTGTGTGAAACTTCCTCTCCAGATAGCTCCGGCACCACTGTTGTAAGCAGTGGCGTTTGCAATGTTGATGTCCCTCGTCCTGACTTTGCGGCGCCACTCTCCTCCGATTTTGCTGCGCCATCTACCTCTTGATGGAGACTGCTCATCGCCGCAGTTGCGCTTCGTCTTCGCACGTACCCTCCTCCTTGCGTCTTCACAAAAACGTCCCGCAGACACAGGACCAGGCTGACGCCGACTGCTACGAAACTCGTGGCACAGATCAAGTACATGATTAGTCCCTGATATAGACCTGCTTCCAGTGGAGACGAGCCACCAAGAATCTGACCTGTCATCATCCCAGGAATCGTCACGACGCCCAACACTGCCATGGTATTCAACGTCGGCGTCAGTCCAACCCGGATCGCTTCCCGCATCAAGTCAACTGCCGCTTCCGACGGATGAGCCCCAAAGGCAAGCCAGGTTTCCAACACAGAAGTCCTTTTTTCTCCCACACTCTTAAGGAAAAGGTCGGTTGAGAGTGATAGAGCGCTAGTGGCGTTTCCCAGTAACATGCCAGTAATCGGAATTGTGTATCGCGGATCCCAAAAGGGTGAAGGTTGAAGGACCACAAGAAAGGCGAAGGAAGCGACAATTGTGATTGCGCTTAGCATGGCTAGAAATAAATGACGGCTTAAGCGGGATCCTGGAAGGCGGAGGAAGCTTAGCTGTGATGTAGTTTTTCGAATACTTGCTTCTAACGAGGAGGTACGAGTGCCGCTCGTCCTCATCTCCAAGGATGTCGTTGTGGGCGAGAAAGAGACCTCAATTTCTGCGACTCTCGCGTGCTGGTGCTCTTGTGATTCGCGGAGTCCTCCAGGTTGTTCTGCTTTCTTTTCAAGAACACGCGTATCGCTCCCCTCAGCAACTTTGACGGGGGGAGCACTAAAAATTAGAGCTTTCCGAGCTTCTTTCACCTCCACCAGCCGCTCTTTGCGTAGAGGTGACCTCTACCACTCTTAGCTTCTAATTATAGCTGTAGGTGGAAGTCCTCCTCGTCCGATTACTTGTAGTAGAATACAATAAGTCTTGAAATTCAAAGCCTTAACCTAATTTCCACTACTGTCTCGGGTGCTGCGTGATCATGCGCACCATTCCCAGACAGGTTCGGATCCACCTTGAACTCCGCATAATCCAACAAGCCTTCACTGCTTTTCTGACACCTCTTAGCCGCTTCAGTACTGGCGACCAGCGTCATAGCGATGATATACAGGAGGACGACTTCCGGGTGCTCAGTTCCAGCATGAAAGACTGGGACTAGGAGAGAACCGACGGTGATTAGCGACCTGATGATCGTGATCATCAACTCTAATATGTCCTTGTTGTTGTTGGTCCTCCCTGTAAATGTATTAATCGAACAAGGCACGTTCGTCATAATATCACCACCAGTAGAAATTCAGCATTACTCCGACGCCATAAAATCAATAATTGCACGAGGCTCCGTGCTCCGCCTACCGCGACTGGTCGAGATATCTGTGGGAGCTGGAGGTATAGGCAGCAGGCATAGACTGCGAGAAGAGGTAATAGGCCAAGACAAACTTGCAAAGGCCGGAGCTGTATTAGCGCCTCCTTGTGGGGGCCATTCTGGAACGAACCGGCGTCGTCGTCATCAGCAAGTTCTGACCCCTGTTTTGTTTCTTCGATGAAAGTCGTTTCCGCCTGCGGCGACATCGTCTGCGACAGTGACTGCTGCGGCAATGCGGACACACCTCCAAGAAGAAATTCTTGCAGGTCTAGAAGCAACATATTTTTTCGTTGCCGCTTGAGTGGCATGGTTCTCTAAGTTGTAAACAAGAAGTGTGACAGTGATTCATTCGAAGCTTTTCACCACATCATATGCGAACACGCAACCTGGGTCCTAAGTAATGCCGGCAAACGCCAGGGTTGTTCTTCCGAATTTTTTGTTACAACTACATCACTTAGTGTTAATAGGTGAATAGTCTTATCATTATCTCTTTTTGATCATTCATAATCCTAGATCTCCCTAGCGCAAAAACTTGGTTCTGCCACTACCCTATCACTTACTGCACACAAAGGCATGGGGATCGAATTTGAATCCACTAGAAGAAACGATCAATTCGAATGATTGAAATTGAAAAACGACATTTATATCATCGCGCAGAATAGATAGAGATATCTGAGTTTGAGTTACTCATAGTAGCAGCAGAAAAACTATTTCTATCTTCATGTCTAATGTATCAACTTACTCCCCCAATAATTATTCATAGTTTCTCCCCACATCACTAACTTCTCCCCCAGCACCGTCAAAAACAGTCCTTGTTTCACAAAACACTTATCCATGACACCAAATTATGTCTGACACGTTCTTCATATCACCTTTGTTGTTTGTTTACTCTAAAACTCTTTTCATCAGTCACTTTCTATCACAGTTATATATTTCCTTTCCTTCTTATTCTTCTTGCATAGGGCTTCCAGCCTTGGGCATGGATCCGGCTTGACAAGCTGGCGCTTCTTTCTCGGGTAAGGCGCCGCAGGGAGCTTTTGCCGCTTTTTTACTCCCCCACAAAGCGGATATGCTCTGCTTGTATTGGATACTTGTGTTAGAGAAGAGCAGTTTTCCTACATTTCGTGTTCACTGCCTAGTATTACTCGAAAACTGAAAATAACCGAGTTACTGACTGAAATAAGGGAGGTAGCTTTGACAGGGCTACTCTTCCTTGTTCAGTATCTCGCTTATTGTAAGTAGTTACTGCTCGCATATTTCAGTTTATCGAATACTTACATACTCCTATTCTGTCCATCTCCAAGATAACAACATGGTCGAACATGGACCCCAACGGTGAGATTGAGGTACGAACTAGAAAATGACAATGGAGGAAGAAGAGGAAGAAATATTTGATCATCGTGGTGGCATAATATGTATCGCTCCAGCCAGCAAGCCTCCTATCGAGACGGATTGGATCTTGGGACAGGCTTTCACCTTCTCGTCATTGAGACCCACGATGCTGTTGGTGACGACTACGGTCTCGAGTTCGCTATCAGTGATTCTCTGAACCGCAGGTCCGGAAAAAAGACCGTGCGTGATAAAAGCGACGACTCGCGTGGCACCGTTTAGACCTGTTTGATGTCAAGCGTTGTTAGGGCTAGGAGGGTAGAGTATGTATCTCCGATATGAACAATCTGACAGACTTGTAAAATCGAAACGAAACTACCTCCAGTGCTAAGATTTTCGAAAAACATCATAGATACGCAGTTGCCTCGCCGCTTCGCATAAAGTGCCCGCGGTGTCTACTATATCATCGATGATAAGACAATCGCAGCCCTCTACTGCTCCTATTATTAGAGCTCAAAACAATTCACTTCTTTTCTTGATTTCTCCCATACCCATTCCCAAAGTAAGAAGGGAATAAGCAGAGAAATGCAAGTGTCTTGTAAAAATGAATAATTGTATTGAGCCTTAATACTAGATCCATCTTCTCGATTTGGTTTGGCCTGCTTCTATGCTTAATCAACATCGCTAAACCAGGATTCGGTATCCCTCTTGACATCATTGCTTCTTGAAATTTTTTCGCCCGATACCTGGGATTGGTAGATGGAACTGGAAGGTCGGGTCGTCCGCTATGTATCGGAATTCAAGGAAGGTGTCATCTGATGCGATAGCGCAATGCACTACGATGGAATACAAAGAATCAATTTGCACAGACAGCCGCGCGAACGTCATAGAGGCTCGAGGGACAAGCCTACAAAGAAAACGACTGAAAAACAAAAAACTACTGACAGGCGGATCGATAAGAGGTGGAATAAAATGCAAGCGCGAATGCGGCGCGGGAGATCAATTGAGGAGAACTAAGGAACAACACCGCCAGAGACAACAAACTTCCCTACTTTTTCGCAAGGGCCTAGGCCTAGCCCTACGCAGAGGGGGGCACCACGTCAGGCGGCCGCGCGGGCCCCGCCTACAAAATAAAGAGAACAACACACGCCCCCCGATTAATTACGTCAAGCCACACACACACACACCACGACAAAGCGGCCCGCCTTCCTTTGCCATTTCTTTGCCGCGCAAGCTGGGGGCACACCGTCAGAAGAGCGAGCATCCCCAGCCAAACCAGACGGACCCGCCGGCACCATCCCCGAGCGAACTCCACGCACCTGGCGCCCCCACCCGGTCACGCATGTATGTGCGTGGCGGCTTGCACCTCTTTGCGGCACTCCCGGGGGGTCTCCAGGGCCTTCCTGCCGGCTTTGTAAGAGACGAGCCAGCGGGAGCAAAGTCAGGCCGGACTTCGGAAGCGCATCGAGATAAAGGGCGCGCGGGTAGTCAGTTGCCATCCTGATCGCAAACACCCGGCGCGTGAATCTCGGGCAATGAGGCAGCGGCCCCCCCTCCTCCGTTGTCATGGTCTGCGGCGCTTGCCTCAAGTCTCTCGCCATGCGATTCACTGTGTGCCACGAGTGGATAACCATCGCTGAGTGAGTGGAAAGTTCGGCCTTGCGTATTGTTTCGGGCTTTCTGCGTAAGCCGTGCCATGTTCCCCCAAGATCGCCGAGGGGGGGCAATCATTTCCATTAGCGACGCCATGGCCCCGAAGCTTCCTGCCGTCGTTTCAGGGAGTCCCCCCGCCCTGCTCGGCGTTTGGAAAGAGGTGGCGACGCAGCCTGCGGCTATTGCATCGAAGAGGACGCGGCTACCGCGAGGCTGCGGCCAGTCATTCGCCTGATTCGTGGCCGTCCTGAAGGATGTGGCCCCGCCTGCATCGCAGGAGGCTCCACCGCTGGGGAACTCGGGCGCAATGCGTCAGCGTCCGCCTTAGTAGTAGGTTACACAAAGAACAAACGCCAGACAATGTTAACGCATAGAAATTATCAATACACCCCTCCCGCATCTGGTGAGACGACGCTTACTTTGGAGGAAAATTTGATATTCGGCATCATCCAATCGAGAGCAACAATATGCGACTCCAGGTTGTCCATAGGAACTGTCGGAGAAAAGAAACCCTGATGAGGAAGTTACAGGTATAGAAGTTACAGGTACAGGTTTGTTGAAGTGGGTAGGTTTCTTCACGTGGGTGAGTAGGGTTGTCGACGTCACTAGAATTTTCAGTAGCGTACTCGAATGGGTAACAGTGCTTCTATTGCTTCAAGTGAGTAAAAATTGGTTTGATTCCCTCTATCGAATAGATCTTGCATGCTACCTACAAATCCATAGAAATTTTTTCGCATGTCATAATACTAAAAGAAACCCTTAGTCGCATAATACCTGTATCTGCCCACAATGCAGATCCACTGAGACAACTCTGTCGACGCCCATGGCTTCGATCATTTTCGCTACATCAGCTGCTGATATTGGCGTTCTGCTATCCACTTTCCTATCTTGGCGAGCGTACCTTGAATTTTCATCATCAGAGTAGTGTACCTCTGAATACACTAACTACTAGCTCTATCTATTCATTTTCCTTCAAATCAGTCAATAAATGCACCCATCCAATCAAACACGAATTTCTTTTCCAGTTGCTCTAACAATATTTTTACATATTTACTACTCATCAGTACGATAGTACCCATAGTAAGGTATGATCGCCGTGATTCGTTTGGCGGATGCTCTTCTTGCGGTCGAGACGACGAGGAGCAGCTCCATCAGATTGTCGTTCACCGGAGGTGACGTAGACTGGATCACGTATACGTCTTTCCCTCTTACCGTGTCCATGATTTTGACGTAGATCTGGGCAGCAGTGTATTTCAGGACACGGATATTCCTAATTCATTGTTGTAGAGGACAGAAAGGCGTTATCTTTAACGCTTCATGTTCATCTTCTTAGTTACACAGGTTCCGGAGGAAAATAATCCACGGGCCGTGACGGACCAGGATCAGAGTAGAACATGAACATGAGTAACTAAAGTACTTCCCCGTCCGCGAACCGTTTTACTTGCAGTGTTTCTTTTGCTGGGACGCCTAGTTTGTCCAGAATTTCTCTGCTTAGTTCTGGGTTGCTACTCCCAGTCATAAAACAGCACGTAGCTTCATCGAGCTTGTGCGACGCAAGTTGAAGCGCCATTTTGATGTGGTTGTTTGCGGTTCTGGTTGTCTGGAATTTGATGCTTGAGATTTTTGGGGACAAGAAGAGACTTAGGTTCTAAGGGACTTGTTCTTCTTCTGGACACTATAATCTTCTATTTCAAGCTCTTCTTGACCAGCACAGCGGTGACAAGATTCGGGTTCTTGCGTAGAGAGTGGAGAAAGGCCGACTCTTCAACGTGTACTTATGGCAGTTTTAACCGCAGTCGCGTCGTTGAGGACCGCGAGGAACAGAGCGCGAAGGCACAAAGTCCTCCTACGAGAAGGAGTTATCCATATTTTTCTAGTAGCTTCAACTATGTCAAATTACAAATCATCATAGTGTACTGATCTAATCGATTCTTCTGGCGCTAGATGCCCCCGGCGCTCTAGATTATAATCAAAATGCTTCCTTGCCACTGCGGTCATGGAGCAAAACTACTAGGCTCTTTCGATTTGACTTTCTCCCTGACTAGTTGTATTATGAAAACGAAACACAATGATGTCATGTCATGATACCTCGTTTTACGTGTTTATCTAACGCTTTAGAGCGTTCAGGGGAATAACCTCCAGGATGGCTACTTACACAATGACGTGGCGCGGATCATTTCACTCGGGACCATGTAACATCAACGCGATCATCAAAGACTTGCTGTATCAGACTAAGCTGCACCGACATTTTCTTTTCCATTTCTTTTTCGTCGAGGTCCATTTTGAGTTCTTCACTGAGAGTTGTCAACACGAGGACAATCAGATTTTTCGTGTATGAAGAAAGCTGCGCTCTAGCATTACTGCAACTACTAGTATGGCATCCTCTACTAGTCGAACACTTATTTTCTTGTATGATGCAAAATATTCATCCACCTGTATTATACTAGTACACGGGAGAACATCCGTATAAAAGCTGGGAGAGTTTACCACATAGCTGTGTTCATTTTAGATTCCTCCTACAATCTGAGGGGCATACTTGTGTCGGGAAGTGACAAGCAGTGGGTGCTTAAGGTTTCGAATGCATTAGTGGGAGCTAAAAAGGTAAAGTTCTTCTGGATGCAGTCCCAGTCCAAGTTCATCGTGTTGTAGATGACCAAGAACAGGCTTCATCATGCGATCATGTAGAAGCGCAGTAGTTCTTTAGGCATGACCTCTTCTTCACTAAATTTTAGATTTAGTGGCCCCCGTCTTCTTCACGTTGACTGCGATATTATTTAGGAAGAAGTTCTAGGTGTAAATATTAATATTAGTTTTAGTGTCCCCCAGGTTGGCCGTGGTAACTGGTGGCGATCTCTCCGTATACCGCTTTCTCCGTGCGCTTTTCGCCGTTCAGCTTTGTGAGCATGCAGGTTTCCACACTCTTTTTCAGTTGCGCTACTACAGCCAAAAAATTCAGATTAGAAGAAGATCGAAGATTTTCTTGGTGCTTAGACTTACTTTTCAAAAAGGGGACTGAATAAAAAGACAACGGCCGACAACAGGCTTATTTTTTCCCATATTGATCACTCAAACAGGAACGAAGGTAGAAAAACAAGTGAATGAAAAAAAACCAGTCGATTATTATAGCCAGTCTTAACTTTATCCCCCACTTCATTCGGGTCTGCTCGTGATCGGTCCGTAAACCACACCTCAATTCGTAGCGCAGAGTGAGCTTTTGAGTAGTCCAGTCTGTCTACCAACCGGAGACCAGAAATCATACTAGCTGGCTGAATCGTACCTCCAAGGACACCGAGAACTAAGTTGTTCCAAAGTTCATCCGCGAGACCCGCGACTTCTTGGAAAGACGCTTTCTTCATGCTTACTCGGAACTCACCTCCTTCCTGTTTTCAGATAATTCAGAAGGATTCTTAAGGGTAGGCTAAAGGTGCTTTTCTTGCATAACAAGCGGGGTAAGCGAGCACCAAAAACCTGCCTCTAATTCATGAAGAACAAGATGAACAGGTTAGTAAGTAGCATCATTTGTTTTTGTGGAAGTGTTCGAGAGCTTGTTCATCTCTTTGTCTAAATTCGACACACCATCATGATATTTAATACATGAGAACTGGACGATTTACTACAACGTAAAAAAGAACTGCTCGGACTTGCAAGGCGGGGGGTGGAAACAAATAAAAGCGTAAACAGTACCGCATTGAACGGATCTTCCCATGCTGGCTTGATGTTTTGCCTAAAAAGCATGACGCAGTTCACTGCACTAGTCCCGTCTCTTTGAGAAATAAGTCGCTTGCCCAAGAGCAGCTCACTAGGTTGCGGCAGGAAATTCCAGTATTTCCAAAAAGAACTAATAGAATCGATTTTGGCTACCTGAAGTTGATGAAAAATGGGCTTAACTAGTCTATGATTTAGGGTTGTAACAGAAAGAGTTCAGCTAGTATTCCCGAATTAGATTTGTCAAAATCAAAAAAGAATGTGGTTGGGCAAGCATGATCGGTTAAATAAATTTGCACCTCGTGTATGCCATCCTTGTCCCATCCGGTTTTGTTTTTGTTCTGCGTGTCTGTCATCTCCGAGAGAATCCAGGTGTATCGTTATATTAGAAGAACGTCTGTTAATGCTAAATAAAAGTCTCTAGTACTTGCTAGATATTTTTGAGTGAATACTTCTATATGAAGTAGGTGCAACTAGTAGTGCTAGTCCCTACTGGTGCATGAGCCCGAAGTACTCAACGATTCTTGCACAAAAAAAGTGCGATTGAGTTTGATATTGATTCCGATTACTGATGATGATGATGATCATGATGATGATGATGATGATAATGATACTTGATTCGGATTGGACGACTCCTATCCTCATTCCTATCTTCACCAGAAGAGGAGTACTAAAAAGAGGGACAAAATTAATCGGTCAACTCATTCTTGTGATTGCATAACAGTGGATACTCCTTGCTCGAGTCCAAGGCATGTTCTCCAACAGGGAGTTTTTGGACGATTGCCGTGTTTAGGGAGAAATAGTCCCCATCTTTCGAACCAGCTGTGGTCACCATGATTTTTGCTTTTCCTGCTTCTTCTAAAAATGAGTGCTAGTATTAGTAGATGTTGTACTAGGTGAAGGTGTACTAGATGGACTGGATGTTGAATGTTGTGATCTTCGAATTGTGATGTGCTTGCTTCAATTCTTCAAGAACGACGAACAAGTGTTCCAGTTCATGGAGAGCAAGTGTTTTACTTGAGGAATATGGATCAAGCAAAAAGAAAAACTCTTCTAAGGCTTCTACTTGAGAGTCAACGTTCTTGCTAAGTGAAAGCAATTCGTTTTTCCCTATCAACTACTCCTGCTTAGGACTAAATAACGTGATCGATGATCGCATAAAGGTGGATGATCGCTTCAACATCAAATTTTCTTACACCGAAAAGTCAGGGAACAAATATCTTGTTCTCATTGGAAATCGCATTAGCAAACAAGTCATTCCGTAGTATAGACGCCTCTGCACTTTTGATCATGGTGTTTTCCAGTATCCATGAACTAGGACCGTAGAAGTGATCGTCTTGTTGAGATGTTCTTGTAGTTCGTCTCACTTTTCTGCACTCCACACAGACACGCCTGAACTAGAGCCGATACCTGATAAGAATTATCTGATTCCATTCCTATGTTCATCGATCTGGTCTCAAGATTTGAATTTGTACTCGCCAAGTGGTTGGAGAACACCAGGAGGCCTCAGGAGCAAGAGATCATCCTTCAAATTCACACATCATTTCATGATTCTCCTAAGCAGTAATGGCAATCATCATCATGGTGTGGTCCCAGTTAGTCCTACAAGCCTGATGGCGGAACAAAACAGTTCCGGCAGTGTGTCAAGTGTGCAGTGTAATGGCAACATGAAGTAGTCCTGTTTAATATCAATTTGATTCCAGTAGTAGACATATTTGTCTTTGCAATGTGGTCATGAGTGTGCCTCTTATGTGCTTCTTCATGGCCAGTCTAGTGCCACGTCTTTTCAATTCTCAAAAGAACTTCTATGTGTATCTATCTAGTTCAATGGCACCTACTACAATTCTATCTTGATGTTACTATACCATAGATTTCGTCAGAAGTGTCTTGTTTTAGACCTTACAAAAGATGCAGGAACAATGACAACTATTGGTACTACAATTGCGAGTGCCTTCTGCCACGGACGCAACGGCGTTGTTTTTCCGCGGTTCCCTTGCTTTTCGTTTGGGATTTTTGGGTCTTCTTGGTCCACCTGATGACGATCGCTTCTAGTACCATCACCAAAAGACGGGCTACTTGACGCAATCACTTCGCGGATACCATGCTGTCGTTGACTAGGAGAACTAGGAGAACTAGGAGGTCCTGCTCCGCTGTTGGCAGTTGTAGAAGAAAAATCGGGAGTTGAGCTTGAGACGGCAGACGCAGATCCTCCACTTGATGAAGCTGCGCAATACGCACTCCGTTTGACGATGCGGCACTCGATGAAGACCCGCTAGCTGCATCACTTTGAATGACGGAGTCAACTGGAGCAGGGCCTTGCCCCGGCGATGAAGCCGATGAGCCACCTGACGGTCGGAATGCCGCGGCGAGTCCTTCGCCTGCAAGTCTAAGATTCTTCACCGCCGATGCGAACCCATTTCCCTTGTTTCCTGGGCTCTGTGGTCCCCCAATTTTCTCTGCCTTATCAATCTTAGCCGTCCCCGAGCCAATAGCCGTTGCTGGAACCTTCTTGCGCGAGTCCCCCCCCTTTGCCAAGGTTGGGTCCACCCCTGTGATGCGGGCTTCCTTCGTCCTCTAGTTCCGCATTAGCCGCCGTGTCCGGGCCCCCCAACAAGCTGTCTACTTCTTCAGTCGTAATTCTAGCACAAATGGTGCGTACATCTTTCCATACACGGCGCGCCTCTGGAATGATACGGTCCGCCCACGGTCGCAGAGTCATGGTTGTGGCGGCCTCCACCCAGAATAGAGGCTCCTTCAGGTCACCTGTCGGCGTCGAAGGCAGTTCTAGCGTCATAGCGTCAATTTCTTCTTCTGTGGTTGCTGGTGGGGTGTTCCCCATCTCCATAGATAGATAATAGGCGGGGCCATGCCTTTCTTCAACAGATGATAGAGGCCGCATCTTATGGAACCTACGCCACCGTAGGACTCGTGGATCACCCAGAACAGCTGAAATCGTTCGGTCCTGCTCGTCCTGGAAGAGCTGCTCTAGAATCAAATCACTCGGAAGCCACGTCACTAAGAGCTCATTTCTGTGCACCCATTTCAGCTGCTCTGATTCATAGTCATTTGCATCACGGATGGGCAACCAGTGCCCCTCAACCCAGGCTCGGATAAAACGTAGGGTACTGAAAAGGCCGTAATTTGCATCGCACAACAACGCAGTCGCAAAGGCCTCAAGCAGCACGTTAGAGCGAAAAACTATATAGGTGAACAGGAAGAAGGAAGAAGAAGATCGTCCTCATTCTTTAGCACGGCAACATGCCTGTGATGCTGTTCACGCAAGCCTCTACTAAGAACGGCATCAACAACATCCTCATCATGTGAGCGGGACATCAACTACTTTTGTATGTTTAGTATCTTGATCTTCTACTTGACAAGTATGCGAGTGCTCCTGGTTTCTATCAAGTATATTTGTGATTACAACCTGCTGCATACTTTTTCGTAGAAAAAAAAACTAAAAACTCAAAAACCTAAAACTAGAAAACTAAAACCCATTTTGGTGGAGTGAATATTCAAGACCTTGTTTACTTCACCAAGGACTTAACTTTTCGACACGCGTTCTGACTTCGAAGATTGCGATTCCAGCACCTGAACCTTTTCGAATCGCGTGCACCTTTTCGAAGGCCTCACGAATCGATTCCGCTTCGTCTTCTTTCGCCCCTACAAGATCCGTGTCCATTTCTTTCTCTTCCTCTGTTGATCTAGATGCGCTGGTCCTTGTTCTCCTTATACATACAGGAGCATAAGAATTCTTCTCACCAAAACAGAATCAGCAAATGTTGTCGTCTCTCGATCTTTGATCTCACGTTCACGACAGAACTTTCTCGACAGATTTATGGTCTAGTCATCCCATCTGTTCTCTTATCATTTCAACAGCTTCAAGATCTATAGATACAGTATCTCTTCTCCGCAGATGAAGACACCGACGCTGACATTGCTGAATATTAAGTGTCCTTTATTGATTTGAATTATGTTAAGAACAAGTTAGTAACCTTCGCCTAAGAAATGGTGAACTGTTCAGCATCGCGTAAACAACTCAACGAAAGTGGCTTGCTCATCTTGATGTCTCTATTCTCAGAAAAAGTTGCTATCAGATTTTCGGGGTGTCTTGACTTTCAAATCAGAAGAAGCTATTGCAAAAGCAGCTGTCGTATCCTATTCTCAAAAAGCTATTCTCAGAAGCACAACATAATATCGTATTTCCATCATAAGAACAACATGTCTCTACAATTTCTATTACTCGTTTCTATCTTCCCGCAGAAGATGAAGAACCACACATCGTACTACATCAGAAGAACAGGTAGATATCGTACTCAGAAGACGTGCGGTGGGCCGCTAGGTCTTGCGCAAATTTTCAAAAGAAGTGCGGAAAGAGTGGGCCGCTAGGTCTTGCGTAGGTTCCAAGAAGTTCACCGGGTTCGAATTGCATGTAGGCCGAGCTATATGCTTTCTTCGCCATCGTTGCATTCCCAGCGCGTCGTCGTGCGACTGCTGCCGCGGCTGGGAAAAGTGGTTCCTCTTCGGCTTCATCGAGGAGCGAGGTTTTAGAAGAGTGGTGCTCGTAGTCGCAGGAATTCTCCTTTTGCAGTGGTACCTACATAGTAAACGAATAGTCTAATAGGCAAGATGCTAAACAATATCACAAGACAGCAACATGCCCTGATCTGATCAGATTCGTCCTAAAATCAAGACACTACCTGTTGATACCTTCTCATTAAATTCATTCACCATAACTTTACTCACATTCAGGCTAGACACACTGGAACGTCCGTCGTTGCTTCCTGCCATCTGCACTGCGGGAATACTGCTGAGCGAACCCTGTTGTTCCAGATTCGAGTTATTATGGACACGAATGTGCGTCACCCAATCGGACCCGTAGAAGGAGTCGAGGACTTTTTCTCCTTCTGGAGGTACCCAAACCCAGGTGTAGGCGCCGAAAGTATGAAGGATGTTGTTTTTTCTACTCCCATCTAGAAACAGACCACCCTGGCACTTTTTACGGTGACAGGAACTAGGATAGGATAGGAGTGGGCTCACCTGCGACAAGGTGAGCGTATAGGCATAACAAACAGACCACCCTGGCACTTTTTACGGTGACAGGAACTAGGATAGGATAGGAGTGGGCTCACCTGCGACAAGGTGAGCGTATAGGCATAACAAACAGACCACCCTGGCACTTTTATTTACGACCCTTGAAATGATGGAATGCCAGGAACAGGATGGTCGATAGGATTGATTGATTGATTGATTGGGGATGGAAAAAATATGAAACATCATCCATAAAAGGGCGCTTTTTTCCGAAAGTCGTGGACTTCGAAGAGCGGTGGTTGAGATACTAAAGCTTGTCGTTGCTGGGGATCCAACAACTTGCCCGCTCTGCGGTCTACACTGGAAGAAGAAGACGAAAGCGCGGAGGACTCTAACCGAAACTTTGTGACGTTGAAGTGATAATTAGAAGTCCTTGCAGCTTAAATTCGTCTTGAAATGAAGCATCTTCGACGAGTATAATCGATCCATACCCTTTGAAAAAGATTGAGTTTGAGATGCTTCTTTCTTAGAATGAATTTTTTGAGCACCAGAACTACAATGCCTTAAAATACACGCTGTATGCGGGTGTAAAGTGTGTAGCGCCTTCCTTGCCTCGAAGTCTCGATTGTCTCCCAGCAACGCGAGTCGACCATCGGAAGCTTACGCTGTCGACTTCGACAGGATGCACTTCGATGAAAGGCGTTCCACAGGTCAAGCTTTCGTCAAAGAGATGCGCAGCACGGACCAAATTCATCACCCTGGCGTATCTGGAGAGGTTTTTCTTGCTGCAAAACCGAACAGAGTCGTTAGGCAGATACAAACGCGCGATGTGGATGTTCAATCTTTGTAGTTCCAGGTCCAACGCTGATCCTGGTGACAAGAGATAAAAGAAGTCGTAGGGGATGGAAATATCCACGTCCACGTCTTGTCGCATGTGGCCGCCATGCCTCAGAGTCCCAATCAGAGAGCCATGTGACACCCACCAAACGACGCCGAAGCGGTCTAGCGCTCGCCCAACGTGATGCACAAGAGAGTAAAGCTGCCGGACATCGCTCACCGTGCTTTGGTGTTGTCGGATCGGTATTACTGGTGTAGGACGAGGCCTACTGTTACTGTTACTGTTACTGTTACTAGAAGAGAGACTAGAAGGACTACGAGAAGGCTGAGAAGGTATACCTTTACTTCTTGGTGCTGGTTCATCCTGTTCATCTTCGTGTGCGTTCTTGATTCTTCTGGTACTAGTAGTTTCAGGCCACCTCCGTTCAGGGCAAACGGCTTCACGACATATCCAATTTTTGAATAGGAAATGCTGAGTCTCCTTTGTTCCAGGTTGTGACACAAGATAGGCGTCTTCGCGGGGTAAAAGTGTTCTTGTTTTGCTGCCTGCGACGCCTTGTTTCCCTCCTTTCCGAGCTGTTTTACAGTAAACCGATGGACCAAGATCTTCCGCTTTTGCACTACTTCTACCAGAAGCCATGATAGAAGAATTATCTTCCAAAAACTTTTCTCGGCATTGGTCAACATACTGCGGAAGATCAGTGTGGTCCGGATTCAACTTTTCTTGCGTTTCAGTTTCTTCTACCACCTTCGGCTGTATCAGCGCTGGCATCCTATGCAGCCTCCGCGGCCACCAGTCTGGCCCTCGTGGCATTTCCTCGAGGACTTGATTTTCTGTGAGACTGTAGCTAGGTTGTTCGTCTACGGCTGCTTTGGTTAGTGAACCAGACGGGGGAGTCCTCTTGTCCTCATTTTGCCCTTCTACTTGTAGTGGTCGTGTCTTCGTGTTCTCTACCCCTGCCAACGTCTTTGGTGAAAAAACGCGTTCATTCACGGCCGCTGCGACCCGCTGAAGCAGCATCTCATTCCTTCGAGGCATTTCATCGACGACAAAGGGATCTCGGAACTCTTCTTCCCGATACAAGCGCAATTTCGAGAGTAGGTCGGCGTCTCCAGGATCATCTTCCACGTCTTCTGTTTCAGAAGATGAGACACCTGTACTAGCACCACCCATGATGCTACCTCCGTCTTCGACAAAAGCCGCCACATGAAGATGTCCTCTTTCCGACAGAACCTCTGCAACAGCGGAAACCGGGTCGCGCATGTTGTATCTTGCCACCTCATTCCGCCGCCGCGCTGGCTGAGATAAAAAGAAAGGCCATCGCTTCAGGTAGTTGTCGAAGCCACGGTATCCAGTCTCGGCACCAGGGTAAAAGCTCTTGCCCTCCAAGGATTCCTCGATCGAAGAAAAACTCCAGCTGGAAACATCCCCGTGCCGATAGGGGACAGGTCTTATACTAGCTCTAGTCAGGGCTAAAGCATTTATGTGTGACAAGGCCTCACCTTGTGCGAGAGCAGCTGTTGATACTGATGTTGTGGCCGTCCTGGAGGTCTTTTTGTTTGTCGACGTAGACATTGTACCACCGGCATCGGATTTATTGCCCTTTCTTGGACCTTTCTCTCCAAGTACCTCACCCGCCTCTGTATCATCCTCATCCGAGACGTAGTTGTAATGAAATAATCCGGACAGAAAGGCGAAAATAGGCACTTCATTCACAGCTGCGCAGAAGTTTGTTAGGGCATCGTCCTGAACGTGTCCACGACTTGCATCGAAATACTCGACTTTTCTTGGGCGTTTAGCTACCTTTTCCGCCGCAATTCCGTTCTGTTCCACATTAACGCCTTGATGGTCGCTTACCCTTTTCTTCTTGTCCTTGTTATTCTTATCGTCTTCACTACCACTAGCACGCCGGCTTCCTCTCTCTCTATATCTCACAAACCGTGTCAAAAACCGGTCAGACATGACCACCTCCCATTCAGTGTCAAACTGTTTCCACATATACTGCGCTGTCTTATAGTACCACTGAGCATTGTCGAGTTGTGCACGCTCTATTCCCTGGTATGCGACTCCGGCATTTGGATGTAAGTTTGCCAATACTAGATGTGCAAAGGCACTGGACAAATGACACAAACGAGTACAAGTGGCGTCTTTCTGTGCTTTTAATCGGAGCAGCAGTTCGTGAGGCCAAGTTACAGGTATCCATCTCTGGTTGCGCTCGTGGTTGTCATCATCTTCATACTGCTTTCGAAGTTTCTTTCTCCACTTTGGTCTCAACTCCACTTGAGCCATCAAATCCCGAACATTCGGTGCTGCTAGGTTTACTCTCCTAGCTATATTTCTACTAAGCCTCGCGCGCGGGGAGTCTGAATCTCCATCCTCTACTTGTTCACCATCGCCATTCGACGAATCTTCGCCTTCCTCATCCTCTTCCGCAAATTGAAAGTAGCTACTTTTCTCTATCTGTCCGCTAATTTCCGCCCATTTGTCGAGGTCGATGCTTTCCTTCGCCGCATGCCTACGGGCTTCTACGGTCTTTGGATCCCTATACCCACGTCCATACACGGTGCATTCTTCGATTCTGCCATACATTCCCGCATTCGGATACACCAATGAAAACATGCAGGCACGATAGTCGAAGCCAGCCACTTCACGAAAGAGATCAAGCACGTCGTCATCTGCTTGAGACCCGATGGAGTTATCGACAACGCCGCCGAAAATATCGTAGTCTAGAGGACTCTGATGCTCATGCTTTTCCCAGGAAAAAGTCTGGTGCATGAAAGTTTCCGCCAGTTCGTGTGTGGCGCCAAGAATGTTCATCGGAGAGGAGGCTCCTTTCATGGGAGGTCGTGTTGAAGTCGGTTGTGGCGCTCTCCCCTCTAGCTCCTTTGACGAAGAGGATGTTGACGTTGCCGATCCTGCAGATACTTTCGTACGAGTGTCCTCTTCACCCACCACGTACTGTAAAGAAGAGAGACTGAGTGTTCTAGCACTTGTTGACGCGGCATGCCGTGTTTGAATTTCATGCACGTGATTCTTAGCGTCTTGACCGTCGTTTTTTTCAATCATACTTCTCTTGTCGGTCTCCTCTTCCGCATCGTTATTTTTCCAAGTATGTTGCATTTTTGAAAACCGCTCAGGCATCCATCGTTTTCTAGCGTGACGGCTTTGAAGTCTCTCGTTGTGCTCTAGATATAGACCACATAGTGGCGTCACCAAGGCAAAATAGAAGAGTCCGGCACCCCCAAGTACTCTCGTGTCTGAGCTTATCAAGTCCTCTAGAATCCCCTTTCTTCGCTTTTCTCGAAAAGCATGATGCGCCTCCTCCCGTTCTTCTTCCACCGATTTTCTGGAGCCACCTGCTGTCGTCCTGGGGCTGGATCCACCTGCTGCAGGAGGAATAGAAGAGCTCGATGTCGTGGTTCCGTTACAACTACTTGAGCCTCCTGTTGTACTTGTAGTTGCGCTTGTTGACGTCGCACTATTAGTTGTCCTCGAGGAAGCATCTTCTATCAGCTTTGCGCGTGCCTTTGCTCCTGACATGCCCAATACCATCTTCTCCTGCTTCTTATGCTCATGGTCCTCCTGCTCCACGTGATAGAACAGTTCCACTTCCCTCTTCGCGATTTGGACACGGTTGCCTCTTCCTCTCAACAAGATCGCAAACCAGTCCAAGTGGCCTCTGACAAACCGGAAGACGTCCTGTAATGCGGAGTGAAACACCATATCGGCATACACAGAACCCAAATTGTCTTTCACGCGGCATAGGGCTTGAAATTGCAACTCCGCAAGACCTAAGGGCATGCAATCCCACACCATCCGCGTCATCGAAATCTCCACACGATAATGCCACTCATGCTTGCAGATGTGGTCGAGCGCGGCTGGGTACTTGATCGCTCTTAGACCTTCATCCACAAGTCCCTTCTACTGAAAAGCATCCTGGAACCTTTTTTACCGCCTTCAACACGGCCTCAGAATGGATGCTACCGAAGATGGATCTCTGGAAGCCTTAACGTTGAAGCGAACGCTTGCTTTCTTGAAGCACCAGGCTTGCTGACCGTAGTCTTTTGCCCAACGTCTCCTTTTCCATATCCTTTCGCTGGTTCTAGTTTCTCCACCTCCTTTATTCCGCTCTCTTGCCCCACAGAACCTCCAGGCAACCCTAGTACTTAGAGCTGCTACCGCACTGACCACATCTTTGGGAGCCTCGTTGGCGTCTTTTTCAAGCAGAAAAAGAAGATCCAAGGACTATTATGTTATAAGGTTGGTGGAGCATATCTAACTAGAGAAAACAAAAACCGAAACTATTATGTTATAAGAAAAACAAAACTATTATGTTATAAGGATACTTATGCTTGTTCAGCGGTAGCCTTAACCTACTGCTGCTGCACCATGATCCTCTTCCACCATCACTCTCCGGATCATGCGAGAGAGCCTTAGCATCGCACTCTGATGTTCCGGACATCCTGAGCTCCACGAAGCCCATGCTTCTACCGGAACAGGAGTGTTGTATAGAAGTAGGACAACTACTGCCGCCGCCCAGCAGAGTGGGATCATGTGGAGTCTCGCTAGAATCCGTCTTGCGAGAACGCACATCTTTTCTTCACTTGGTGCAGTAGCATTTCGGCGAAAGAAGGAGCTGCTTGCTACCTCGACATCTATAATTGATGATGCTATATACCCGGAGCAGAAACAGGATTGGGTGTATACTTTTTTAGTTAATTTTTATAACAAGTGATCACGACAACTCGTAACTACTGGATCCACGTACTACTATTCATCTGCTTCAAAAACGAATGGACAATGATCATTTTTACTGAAGCTGAACACTTCAGGACGAGATAGGAGTATAGGACAGGATACAAGAAGTTTGCCATCTCCTCACACAAATACGCACTCGATCCTTTCCCTGACCGGAGGAAGTGCCACGACCTGTATTTATAATTATATCTCCTGTTGCTGCCTGCAGCCAATAAAGTTCAAACGAGAACTACTTGTTTGCGCAAGTCCTGCCGCTTTTGATTCACAAGGCACAGGCAACGCCTGCTAGTAGCGCCGCTCAGATGAGAGAAACTTGCTCTACTTGTTGTAATCGCATGTTTACACGACAAATTTCTTCTTAATTATGGGGAAAGTAGTCATCCGATCTTCGGGAGGGTTCGCATTCGCCACGAATTTTGTTCTTGGGGAAGTATACATCGAAATAGGAAATTGTCTCAGTCAATTCTGACGAGGGAAAAAACTATAGTTTTATGACAGATATGGCCATTTCGACCGACAACATCTTTGAAGATATACTTCAGAAACAATGCTCCATAGACAAAAAGTGACTACTTCAATCATCTAGTAACAAGTTTGTAGGATAATATGACCCATTTTTTCATCTCGGATGGTCTGGGGGTGATGGTAAATGATGTACCATTATGTACATCATCACGATCATGGATTATAATCACATACAACGAATAAGAGACTAATTGCAAGTAGTTTACACAGAGACACGACCATCCAATCTTTCAACACGCTCGACTTTCCTCTGTCGCCTGGAGCTTGTCCTCTTTATTTCACCGTGAGTTCGGGTTCTGATGGATCGGTCTTTGCAGCAGGCGCTTTTTTTTAGAGGTGGGTAGATTCAGATGTGCTTCCATTTTCTGACAAAACTGCATGTTGTAGGTTCTCACATTTTTTAAGTACTCTATCAGCATCATGCAAGTTCAACAATTATATACGTTTAACTTGTTTTAAGTCTGACTCTAAGTGCCAGTGCCATAATTTTTCGCTGTCTTCGCAGTGGCAGGGGGCGTCGTCACCGAAACGACTGGTGTGCCAGAAGATCCGGAGAGAAAGTGTTCTGCAGCTTTTACCAGGACCAAAGCCACGCCAATCGCAATCGCCACATGGAATAGTTGATACCTGGTGTTGTTTCTTGCTGAAGTCAGAAACAGTGTGAGAACTAGTCATGAGATCTCTATACTCTGTAGTCTGAAGAAGGGAAGAGTGCGAGCCACATCAATAGCTTGCTTTTTCCTTAGAGTTGTAACAGTGGCAAATCAACATCGTAGGAACTAGTAAGTACCCCTTTTTTCCTCCCGACCCGGATTTTAGCGCCTTGATATCTCGCTCAAGTTCGCTCTTTCGTTCTGTCAGGGCCTTTGTATACTCCGACAACTCGTCATATCTTGATTGAATATCGCGCGAGCCACCGCTTGTTGAGTATCTATGAGTGTGATATTAGGGGGACATTTCTTGTGCTGATCCACCAAGAGTTACAGTTTCAACAGAAGCACGCTGACCCTTACCTGGGGTGAATTGAGGTGCATCAGCTCCGAGTAGTCGAAGTGGCGATCTTCGAATTGATTCGATTACGGTGGCAGCGGTCAAGAATGAAAGGAGAGCAGGAGAAACCAGACCAAGGAAGCGCAGCTTTCAGCACAAACGACACCAGCGAAGCGTAGAAGGCTGCTGAGAGAGCAGCGGCAACAGCCTGCGCAGCGAACCCCGAAGAACATAAAAGGCACACGAAAAGTAAGGCGCAAAAGCCAAAGGCCTGCAGCAAGAGCAAGACAGCAAAGGAGAAACAAACCGAACACGACCGAAACGAAACCGCGAAACACACGCACGCACCAGCTGCGCGGCCGCCTCTCTCTGCGCGGCGAGGTGGTGCCGCTGAGGTGTTTGCACTGACTGCACCAAGCACCAGCTAGATGAACACCGAAAGCCCCCGGCGGCCGCCTGCAAGGTGTGGGCAGTCTTTCAACGGCAGGCGCCGCGACAATAATCGTCGGCACGCACACCCAGCCAGACAGAGCCGCCCCCCGCTTTTCCGCCCACGGTGGCTCCCTTGCCGGGATCTCGCGGCATGGTCGCCGTGGGCCGGCTTCCGTAGTGTCTGGCCTCCACTCTCCTCTGGCTCACACGGGACCCCCTAGAAGCTACCCCACCCGCGCAGTGAGTCACTGCCTCGCGCGCAGTGATTCAACCCAACACGCGCGACCGCGACAGGTGGCAACACCGGAAAGAGATTGGAAAAAAGAAGCGAAGAAAACTTGTCTTACTGCGTCCTTCCTTCTGCTGCTGCGTCGCCTGATGTCCCATTTACGTCTGGGAAAACCACACTCAGTCGGAACTCTGTTACCGCCTTGTCTTTTACCAGTTCTGCCCAGCTCTCTCGACTGTCTAATGAACTTTCGGTAGTTTCCACCGCTTGCACCAAAAACCTATTGTGAATATCAAGGGGATACTGGTTGTATGTCTTTTTTTTGGAGACAGAGAGTGAACTGCGGGGTAAGCCACCTAGCCTTGTTTCTTCTTCAATTATTGCTTAGTTAACTACTAGAAAAATCAAAATCATGAGAATTCAAAATGCTACTTATACAAACTTGCTCGTCAAAAACCAAAACGTATTCCAAACACTACTACCTGTGCTTACTGTTCGGTGGCACTTCTGACAGTCTCTGGAGCATAATCTGGACATCTACTGACTCCCCAGCCTTCAATATGTTACTGCTTGGCCGCACCAAGTATGCCTTTAGCGCAGTCGTTTTTACCTTTGTTTTCGTCGTGATAGGACATGATCAGGATCATGACGATGATCAAAATAGTCTTGGTCCTTAAATAAAACCCGATACAACCAGGTGTTCAAATTTAGGACGACGAAAATCATGAGGCCAATCTAGCCATACCTATTTCCTTGAACAAGCTAAAATCCAGTAGAACTTGAAAAATTCCGAAGTGTATTAAGAAGTACCTTGAAAGCCACATTCCCATTTGAGAGGTTCGTGAGCTTAAGTTCTGTGCTATGTGTCTTATCCGCGAAGTTGGTCCCCGTAAAGACTATCTCCTTCGTAGGAGAAAGTTGCAATATTGGACTCGCCATTTTGAACACGCTATTGGAATGTGTTGAACTACAGGATGTCGGAAGTACGAAGCAAAGGGGGGCTTGGGGAAGAAGGAGGAGGAACTACTATTAGTACTGCTTTTATTTCGACTTGTTTTTACAGGATTCAGGTGCCTCCACTTCGAAAGGTCAGTCGACTCCTGGTCAAGAAATCGTGTAGGCCTCAGCGCAGGACAATGGGCAGTTCCCCCAAAGCCGTGTTGAATAGTTGAAGGAAAAAAGTCCACAAGGATGTGCGCCACCTACGTAGTATTACGGTATCTCTGATTCTTTCCCAACTGCGGCAGCTCTTGGTCCAAGAGCCAGCGACTAGTGCCGAAGAGTCAGAAGTAGACGGAGCAGTACTCACGCACTGCCCACCAAGAGGGGCACGTTTAGCAGACCTCAGAGACGAACGCTACTCTCGCTTCCAGACGGAAAGGTCGAAGTTGAACTTTTCGGTACTAGATGAAATTTGCATACTCCCTACGCATTATGAATATGGTGCTGATGATTCAGACAGATGACAGACTTTTTGAATCGAGTATGCAGCAAAATTTGAAAAGAAAGCACCATAGTCGTCGATGGGATTTTTGTTGAACAGAAACACAGTTACAAGGGAAAACGGATCTGCATGTCGCTCGGTCCTCGCTTTTGTCAACAACAGCTTCTGGGCAACAAAGATCGCTTGTTGCAACTCACGGCTTTTTCAGATTGCGGAGAACAACAACTACATCATGTAAAGATCAATGGAGCCAGCCTTCTGCTATCAACGCTCGGCGGCGCTGCACTTACTTTCCTCCGTAGTATTTGCTCATGGTGCTTTACGTCTTTCTCTCACTGGTGTTTTCGTTCTCTTCTTCTCGATCGTTCATAATTCGCTGTATTCTCTAATCATTCATCTCCCCCTAGTAGTCGGAGCACACGTTTCCAAGATTGATAGACTCCCAAAACATTACTTTCTATTTTTCTACACGATAAGCTATTTTTTATGGACTAGTCGGCAATGTGCCTGTGTCTATTCTATGAGTATGATGGTGTTAGAAGTCGTGGTCCTGTTGGCTGCATCCAATCTTATTTGCAATGATGAATGTTGAGGAAATTGCTCGGTACAGGTGAAGGCAGTCTGTTGCTACTTACTCGTAATCATATTTATTACTGCTAGACTATTCTGTTTGCTTTTACAAGGCGACAATCACTGTATTGACTATTCTCTTTCCTTTACTTCTGTTTGCATTTGATGCTTCTTACTTTTGAAAAATTCAGTTACTACTAGGGCTACTGCTCATCTCGACTACCCTACTCTCGTACTATGTTACATCATCATCATACTAAAATTTATGTCGTGACAGACTCCTCTTGTATGTTACTTAGTCAAGAATCCTGATAAGTGGTTTAGGCGTTGGCCTGTTCACTTATCAAATCATACTAAAATTTATGTGACATCACTAGACTACTTAATCAGTAGACTAATCACATGTAAGCCTGGTTGAAATGCCTTCGGCCGCGAGGCCCACTCGCTCCGCGAGGTGAGGATATCAAGGATAGGACTTTTTTCTCTCCTGTCTTTTCTTGGATCTGGACAGGTACATGTGAGATATTATGCAGACACATCTTTCTCCGAGCCGCATCTGCCACCCCCATTCTCTCAGGATGATGCCACAAATCCTCGACATGGTCATAGGCGCAGTTGGGCTGATGTTAAGGTGGGACTTACAACATCGAGTTGCACAACAAGGTGAAGCTTTTGAATTATAGAGCGGAATCCACATCATGCTTGCTATGCATTCTAAGAGTTAGGGTCAGGAGACTTATATATATGAATCAGTCACTTATATATATGAATCAGTCATTCATAAATCAGTCAAGCTCGATGCAACTTCTACTGTTGAAGTTTATCAAACGCTATCTAAAAAACACAGTAAAATCACAATAGAAGTTTTACCAGTCTCCCGCTTCCCTCTTCTTTGATGATTCGGACTCCCTCTGTGCGCACGCCACCTCCATAAGGCTTGTTCACTCCACAGTACCCATCCTCAGTCGGTTGCAGTTGATCCGGAAATTGCTTGAATTGTCGCATCAAGTGTGGCTCATCATCGGGAATCTTCCAGTCAGCAGAGATATTATCATTGTGAACTGGCACAGCGATTTGGTCCAATCGACGCTTGTGAGCTGTAGTTTTATTGGTG
Organism: Amoebophrya sp. A25; assembly: GCA_905178165.1. Taxonomy (NCBI): domain Eukaryota; class Dinophyceae; order Syndiniales; family Amoebophryaceae; genus Amoebophrya; species Amoebophrya sp. A25. The sequence continues at coordinate 387,656 of CAJINU010000091.1, forward strand.
GAGGCAAGGTATTAGGGAAGAGATAGTTTTGGTGGAAACGAGGCAAGTAATAGAGGACAGTAATTATCAAATGTGTAAGTATCTCATTTGCTGGTGAAGTCGATACTGCTGATTGACATCATAAACTGCAAATCTAGAGGAGGTTGGAAAGAATCAAGATATTTTTTTGATCCTCAACCAAAAAAAGATACTTAACAACTTCAAATAAATTTCGAAAACATCAACGTAAATCTTCAATACGATATAAGCCCTCCGGTTCTGTGCCGATCAGGTCTCCTCCAAGATGCGACTTGCCAGCAACCGCACCCTTCACGAACTGTAAACCAGATCGCGCCCCATCCCCAAAGATATTCCTTTCATCAGGTGACGTAGCCGATTCGCGGACGATGCCGAGACCTGTGAATGGAGTTTTCGAATGCGGAGAAGATATGATCAAACGTAGTTACTCGCAGCATCAGGGGTGGCTGTCTTCTTCTCCATTATAGAAGTGAAAAATAATAGGAGAAGTGGTCCATTGTGTAAATCAAGAAGAACTAATCAATAATTCCATTCTGTAAATCAATCATAGGAGTGATCCATTGTGTAAATCAAGAAGAGTACCTTCCGGTCCAAAATGATCCGCCTTAGCCTGCGGCACATGTCGTCTTTCAGGTCTATGACTCTCCTCGTGTTCTTCCGGAATATGGGCTCTCTCAGGACGTACCGTCCGCGTTTCTCTGGCGACACTAGCGTTAGAATCTACTGTATTTGATCGAAAGAGTGGAAGGTGGAGACCCTAGGCTTGCTTGCTTGCTTGGGAACCTCAGCTTCGCGGTCATGGAAGGATCTAGTATCTGGGTCTTTCTGTCGCACCTGAAAATCAAGATGATCTATTCAACGTCTATACACAACATAACCGCAGATAACTAAGAGACCAAGACCATAGCAGTTGCCCCCATATGCATGTGATCGCGTCTGGTGACTTCCTCAGTGTGAGCGTTGATCCGTATTCCACGTAGTTCCTCAGGATCTGCGTAACGGTCTCTATGGAGTCCAGCAGATTGTGAGCATGCTCCGCTTAGAACACAAAATTCAATTTTCAATAGTATGCTTGTAGATTCAATCTTATAACTCATACTCATAATTCCAAGATCATAATCAACAAAATCGAATACAAATCTGAAAAACGATCTCGTCATAAACCAGCAGTCGCCCCAGGAGTTGGACTGGGGCTACGTGGGTGATGATGGGGGACTTTCCTGTCTCCAGTTCGGTTGATTTCATGCGTCACACCTTTTCTATCCGCTGATCGCACGGCGTCGAACGCCATTTGCCTATCGGTTTCCCAGTGCTTGGCATGGTATCTATTAAAGCTCAGCACTCAATGGTCACTGGTGCTGAACGGAGGAGACCCCCCTCAAAGCTCTCCCCTTTCCCTTCCTTTTCCCCTGTTCTACTCTCAGGGGAAGGTCGCTTCTTCGATCTCAGTGACCAACCCCAATGACCATTGAAAGCTGAGCCTTAAGTTTAGCTGCCAGTTCGTCCAGTTCTGGATCGTCATCTGCATGGAGATGCAAATTTGCAGCGCTGCCGAAAGCCTTGCCAGACTCCAGATGCTCTTGAGGTAAGAGCTCACTCTGCAGACGGATCACTTCGTTCATGAGGGAGACGGTTTGGCCTGGTTGTGGTGGTGGCGTGGTAGTAGATGAAGACGTTTTAGTTTAATTGCTGCACTTTGAGTTTCACTTTGGATTTCAGAAGTACTTCCGAGTGATTACTAGAAACGTAATCGACGATGTAATGGATTTTGTCTCAGAGATAGAATTATGAGAACACTTTCATCCTATAAAATCTGCGCAATTTAAGCCATCATCATCCAAGTACGTGATTTCGGTTGCGCCTTCAATCCCGTCAAATCCTCAATAAGACGGATCTTAGCCAGCAAGCCATTTTGCGACAGGTGGGACAGCTGGTCGTAGCTGAAAATGGGGATCTCCTTGCCAGCATACACGACACTGCTGAACCCAGTGGGGGCAGAGGACAAGGAAGCTCGATTGCGCCGTTGATGCATCTTTTTTGTTGTAATCCGTAATGCCTAGAGTTGTGTTGTTCTTATCAATTCAAATGTTGATATGTTACAACCAGACCTTCCATATTTACCTGATGATCAAGTTGTGTAGTGACAAACACCAGCTAATAAAAACAACACTAAGTAGGTGTTGTTCTTACGATATAATTACTTCGTGCGTGTGCGTAGGCTAACTTGAAGTTAGGATGCTACCTGAGGACAATTCGTTAGACTAGTAAGGAGGGGTGGACAATCCAAATGTCTAATCGTCTTGGACACGCCACAGAAAGTTTTTTCACAACCGATTCATTCCTGAAGTTTCTTCGTTTTCGTTTTTGTACCGATTGCTTTAGAGCCGGGCCAATCGAAACTGTACCTGATAGTGAACATCACCGAAGGCTAGACCTAGAGACACATCGACATCGTTGCATGGAAAGATGAAGAGTACCAGCGTTGACATACTTTAGAGTGAACACCACAACCAGCATGCGTTGCTCAAGAAATGTGAAGGCACGACTACGACGAGGTACTAGGCGCTCTTCGATTGCTCGTAAAATTGCCTTTTTCCGACTCTTCCGCGCCAACGGCATAATCAGTGGCAATAGGAAAGGTTTTTTGTGGACTCATATTCATTTTCAAACTCACAGGGTCCAGCAACGTCGTTCGTCCAAGCTTTTTTTCGACAACTCAATTCGAATTCCAATGGCTCAAATGTAACAAGAGGTTCAAGAAGCGCTAGCTGCCTTCTCATCGATAGGATGGGAACTTCACCATGCTTCGATAAGATCGACAACAGCGGATTGGAGGCTGACTATGAAAATAGAAGTAGACACATGTTTAGACGACTTAGATGTTTGGTTTTGGTGTTTTGGTGGACTTTCTAGAAACAACCACTCTCTGCAGCAGCTAGCTGCTATTTGGAACAAGAAACAGTACCAGTACCAGACACGGAGAAAGAAACAAGAACTTAAGATTTGAAGAGAGCCCTAGCCTTTCTGCCATCATGATTCGCGGCGGCTCATCCCTGATCCAGTTGTCCGAGGAATGTCTCAACTCGACTCCGATCCGGCGCCGCTAATTTCGGATGTCTCTCCAGTGCTCGAAGAAACCTCGCATTTTTTGACCCTAGACTGACTGGGTCTTGGCCGTGTGTTTTGCCGGACAAATGCGTGAAGTGCGGATGACGAAGGATCAATTCCGAAACGTCCCAATGTCTGGACTCGAGAGCAAGTGTTAAACATGTGCTCCCAGTCATTTTGTCGCGGTGGTTTATCAGCTGTGAAAAAGGTTGATGTTGTTATTGTTGTTTTGTGAGAAAATCTCCAATGAGAGCTGCTGGGGGTACCAAAAACAACTAACTGTCAACACGACTACAATCTGGTATACTACAACAAAGCTGCTTTTCATTTACTTACACCGATTAAGTATGTACCTGCTGAGTGACACCAGGATAAAGACAAGCAAGAACAATACCTGAAACGTCTCAAACACGACTCCTGGTGACGCCGCAGCCGAAGAAACTATCAGATACTTCGCAACATCAACCTCATTGTCTAGTATGGCCTGCATCAGCAGACTGCGCCCTTTCCACGTATCATTGATCGACACAAACTCGTCACTGCGTCGAGCCTGGGAAGACGAGAAAAGGCAATTATGGGGAAGCCGAAGGCAATTATGTCTGAATAATAGTGCTATCCTGGCCGCCTATACAAACAATGCCACCTTCCTGGTACTACTGTGTGTTCAATTAGATGAAAAAATATCAGCACCTGAGTCAAAGAATCACATGCTCGTCGATTATCGTTCTTCTTGGAATCCCAGCTATCATCATTCAGCATTCAAAAAGAAAAAATGTTTATAAAAATGTCATCAAGTAGAGGTACATCTCGATATCGTAGAATCGCTGCACGCATCGCCGATGGTGCTACATCGTGAAACACACCTTGAAATCCGAAAGGCTCGTCTGGCTCATGATATCTTTTCGCAGCAGGGAATGCGCCAAATGCGCTGTGACCATCCTCTCTACTAGATGATATTGTTGATGCTTTTGACCCACCACCTCTGAGGGCTGTGGATGCGCCAGAAGAGCAGGTGGAAGTAGTTTTTGACGTTGCGGTCGTTGCGCAGGACATCGTGTCACTAAGTGGGCTCTTCCAGGCGCTTGATGCTGCGGTGCTACTGCTGACCACAGACTGTTTCCGGCTTTTTCGAAGTGCTTTGCTGTTCCTCTTTGTCTTAGAATATCTTCTCGAGAGACTTTGCTGGAACTGGCAACTCCTTTTCACGTCACAAAAAGTACTATTTCCTATGAAAGGTTGGTTGCATCTGGTATATCCTTACCTAGAAACTTGAAATTGATACACCACCTGTCATAATAAGTACAATTTCCTATGAAGAAAGGTAGTTGGTTGGGTCTGTCATAATCTCTACCACTGATGTATTTGCTCTTGTATCTGCACCAGGTGGCACGCCTGCCGCACCATAGTTACTATTTCGTGCGAGATGGTTTGCCCCATCTGTAGGTGGACTGCCACGCAAACTGCTCTTACGGCTTTTTCTAGAAGGCGGCGGGACAGCTGTGAGCAGTGGGAAAAACCGAAATAATGTAGTCGATTGTTTCCGTTCTTGATACCTATGATTCAAGCTTCATGTCATGTTACGATGGTCGACATCGGAGTCAGCGGTCTGACTCACAATGAGATTCATTATCATTATCGGTTCAAAAAACCTACTCTCACGATAAATCATAGTACTCTCGCTCTCTTCTTCGTCTGAGCTGTTTGAGTCGTCAGAGCTGGAACTGCTAGAGTCGTCGCTGCTTTCATCGCTGCTCATGATGTTATTGCTGTTTCTTGTTCTCTGTTCTGCATTAGAGCGCAAAGTATTTCATTTCTTGCCTCCATCTTCTCACTTTCTTACCTGAGCAACGGAAGATAGACGGAGTGGGTGTCATGTCATGATACATCGTGCTACGTCTTGACTAACGTTATAGCGGAGGAAACAAGATTCACGTTCAGAACGTCCTTAATTGCTACAAGAAATTCTTTGTTAATCTCGCTGAGCCTTAACTGCAGCAGCATTCTGTAATATTTGGTCAAATGCTCGAGTGGCTTCTGCTTCTTGTCGCCGTTGCTGTAGACGACGACTATTTGCCAACTGGTTCTCCATGTATTCAAGATTAGATGTTGGGTGTGGAGAGAAGAAACGGAGAGGAAGAACGAAAGAACTCTAGTACTCTGGTTGAGATCTTTGGTCAACAACGTTCTTTCGAAGTCATCAACGAGCATTATTATATTCCAAAACAGTCAAGGAGTAAGCCATAACAGAAGAATGTGAAGAATGTTCAACTCTTTCCCCATCCCCAGGATCGCCTGTCGTGAATTCACCACTAAATGGGCTGCCACTACTTTCGAAATGGACAACATCAACTCCGTCTTCTGCAGCAGCTAAATCCCAGACACTTGCACGACTGTCTGCTCGGTCGATCCTTCGTGCTTGTGAAGGCCTCCTTCCACCTTCGTTGTACTTCTTCTTGGATGTTGACGCATCCTCTCTATCATCCAGAACTGCATCATCAACATTGTGCACTATTTCGGTACAGCGTCGTGTGTTTTCCCTTTGGCGATCTCTCGTCCGATATGGAGGTATTGTCGAAGACGAAGGCGGACCACCTGCACCTGACCCATGATCAGGACTTGTACTACTGCCAGATGAAGAAGATCCTGCTTTTGTACTATCAACACCAGATACACTACTAGCAGAGTCCCCACCATGCTGTCTACCAGAAGTGTTCATTTTGCTGTTCACATCAGTTGGCACCACACCACTCCCAGCGAATATTTCTCGATCTGGATCACCATAGAGTAGGGCTTCTTCCCGCATCCGCAGAACATCACGGTTGTGTCGGCACTTGGCCAGCGAGTGCTTGATAGCGTTGCCCATGCTGCTGGAGCTGGTTCAAAGCGCTCTTCTTCCGCGTTCGCTAGTTGGAGTAGTACTCCTCGATGCCCTTTCTGTTGTTTTCGCTCCTCTAGTAAACCTAGTAGTAGTAGTAAACCCATTCCAGGGGTACACCTGTTCCCTTGATGTTTCTTTTTCTCTGTTCTACTTTCACCAGTTAGCAGTGTCTGCGTATGTGACGTTGCTGTAGCCCCTTTACTGTTTTCGCTCAATTTCTAACCCTCCAAATAGAAGATGTACATTTTCAGTAATTTTTCCCGCATCAACATGCGACACGAGCGTGGATTCGTGCAACTCCTTTTTCCCATTATTATTCTGATTGGTGTTATTCTTCTTGAGCTTGATGTTGATGTTGCATCAATCAATGCAGTTCTTGCATAATGTCAATAAATTCCGCCACACGTCGCTTTCATTATGTCCGTGTGGTGCAGCTTCTGCCTCCAACGTTTTTATGACAAAATCAAAAATTCAATATTTGCATATGCAGGTTGATATTCACATCTACTTTATGCAACTATGAAAACTGTACACGCTACAGGCATCGTCCTCTTCGTCGTTCGCATAAAAATTGACGAGTATCTTCACGATTGTGCGATCATGTTCAACCAATCTTGATGGAAAGAAACATCAGTTTGAGCACACTGCCTCAGCACGTCCACCTATCTCTCAATCTTAGAAACATGTCCAAGGCAGTACTAGCAATTGCCTGAGAAGACTTCGCTCAGAATCACAACATCTCCTGTTGCTGTTCTTCTCTCGTCTGCCAATTGTTCTCACCTTTCAGGTGTCTTGTAATTGCCTCTACCTCCTCCTCTTTCTTGCTATTTTCTGTACCGCGTGATCTTGAACACCCAATAAAAGCACAACACATGATCATCCACAGTTTCGTAGTGATCACCATCACAGCGTAGCGCGTATAGAACATACAAATTAACCATCTTAAGGTCCCGCTAGGGGTCACGGGGGGAGTATCGTTTAGGGGAGACGATGGGAACTGTAGTAGTAGTTAGTGGTTGAGCAGGGTTATCTGAACCTGAGTAAGCACGATCAGTAGTTTGAGGAAATTGTATTGAAAAGCAGACAGCGTTCGTTGTAGTACCAGGTGGAATGAGGAATACATAGAAATAGCCCAGAAAGGCAACGAGAAGAAGCAGGATGAAGCAGGCAAAACCAAAAGTTCTTCTTCCGATTCTCTTATTTCTTCGCGCCCAATCGGATGACTTCTGGTCCATCCACGTCGCTTTTCTTGGGAGCGGTAGCAGCATAGGATGGTGGCGGCGGCGCGCCACCGAGTCCTCCAGTATAGCGCTCGACGACGGCAGCCTGTGTCTCCGCATTCATTTCTGGCCGTCTGGTACCTCCCACTGGCTTTTGTTCCACGTAGACGACCTGTAGTTTTTGGTTTGTAGGATAGTTTTTCGACAATGAATAACATCTCAACGGACGATAGCAGAAACTCGAGGACAATTTTTGTTTCAAAGCACGACTTAAAATTACGTTTTTACTTACAAACTTCTGCGTAAAGATACAGCAACCATCTCCAAGTCCAAAAATTAAGTAGAAACAAACTCTTTAGTCTTCGTAGTACGTCTCTGCTTGGATAGCTTGTGCTCTGGAATTGCAGTCGTCTTTCCTCCGCTCCAATGCCACTCATTCCCGTCGCCAACTTGAAGTCGTGCGGCCTCACTGAGTACGCTTTGCCAGTAGCCAGCACTAACTTCTTCTGGTATTGGAAGTACTCCTCAATCTCTTGGGCAGTCGCCTCTTTATCGCGCTCAAAGCACAGTGAACGATTCCTGTCGTGGTGGTCCCTACCGCTGCTGCTGTAATAATGGTTCCTAGAAGATGAAGAAGAGGAAGGATCATAATTGTTATAGTCGCGATGATCCCTCCTGTCATCACGATGATCGCGATCACCCCCGCGATCTCTTCTGTCGTCCCTATTATGGTCTCCTCTACTCCTGTCCTCACGGTGATCCCCACCTCGTCTGTCATCACGGTAATCCCCACCACCTCTTCTGTCATCACGGTGATCTCCACCACCTCTTCTATCATCGCGATCTCGATCTCTGTCGTAGTTTCTTCCGCCGTCTTTTCGACCACGTTTGCGATCCCGGTCGCGGGACCTGCTACGACTAGGCCGTCCTCTGCCACGGTCATCATCCTCATCCTCTTGCTGCTCTTTGGAAAAATTGTCTTCTCCTCCATTAGTACCCATATGATCCTCACCACCAGGAACATCACCACTACCACCATGATGAAAAGGATTAGCACCAGCAGGAGCACTGGAAGAGGCACTACCAACACCTCCTGCCGTACTATTGACATTGGCATTACTATTCACCCCCACAGCACCGGCAGCCAAAGCAGCAGTCTGTTGGGCCATTGCAGCTAGAGCAGTGGGATCCATTTGCCCAGCAGACATCATCCCCGCTTGCATCATCTGCATCATTTGCAGCAATTGAGGATCCATACCCGCTGGAGCCTTACCTCCCATGGCAGCCATCATCGCTTGTAGAGGGTCTGTTGGGCCTGGTGCAGGAGCAGCAGGTGGTGCTGGATGGGCAGAAGTTGTGGTTGCCTGTGTTGATTCTTGTGGAACTAGAGCAGGAGCTTCAACAGGCGAAGTCGTTGCAGGATCATTGGCATCCTGCGGGTTACCTTCTCGGGGTGCTGCTTGTTGGGGTCCTTGTTTCACGCCTCCGTCTGCTTCTCCCATCTTCACATCCACTGCTGACATGTCCATTTTACTAGCAGCACTAGCAACTTCACCAACAGCAATGGCCTCCTCTTGTCCAACTCCAGTCATACTCACATCCTTCTCCTCCGCAGGCGGTGGTGGCGCCACATCATTCGTTGTGTCCCCCGCTCCACTACTTCTAGCAGGAGAACCACCTACTTGATCTTGTTCTGCACTGGGTGGAGGAACTACTGCAGCTGCGCCAGAAGAAGAAAAGTAAGCGCCTCCATTGACATCGTCGTTGTCTACTGGTGGCGCTGGCGGTGCTGGTGGTTGTACTACAGCTGCTGCGTTAGGATTCGTTGCTGCGGCAAAGGGAAACATGTTGCTCATTGCTGCTGCCATAGGATTGCCTGGTGCCATAGCCATAGGGTTAGCTGCCATAGGATTCCCTGCCATCATAGGATTACCTCCAGTGCCCATATTACCCATATTCATCATGTTCATGGGGTCAATGTTCACGATGTCCATGGACATTGGGTTCGCAGCCGGATCCGCACTCCTAAGCATCTGATAATCCAGTAGGATGACTTTCCCCAGCGGTATTTCCTCAAAGCTCTCATCCTCCAATCGGACATGGATGTGCTGTCCAAACAGTCTTCTCTGCTCACGCCAGGTCTCGATATCCTTGCCATCAAACGAGAAGTCGATTTGGTCACTGCGAGGCTCCTTCTTGCCGCCAAACTCATTTGCGGAAACGACAGTACCAGTTAACCAGTCACCTGTCGTGAGAAGAGTAAAGTCTCATCTTTTGCTTTCTTCACAACATTTTCATCTTTTTTGCAAGCGAGTGATAAATCTTCTGAGTCAGAACCTGCATTTTTCATCCTATGGTGAAGGAGTAGAATAAAAAAGACCTTTGGTAGATGTTGAATTGCGAAAATGCAAATCAGAGTAATGAAGTCTTACCATTGCTGCATGCCTCTATCTTGCGTCCGACCGTGGTGAAGGTCGTTGGATCGTCGCGGAGGAGTCGCATGTGTTCTTGATACCGATCTCTCTGCGTTTCTAACCGGACCACGAAGAGTCCCTTTTTCTGCCTAGACAAGTGGGGTATACGAGGCAACACACAGTCACCATCACCAAATCGATCTTCCAGGAAGAGCCGCTCGACAACCTAGTTGGGAGGCGAATGAAAGGAGTTTGTCTTGGTTTCCATGGTGCGTGAACGTGATCGTGACTACTAGCAGCGTCTATTAGACTTTTCGACTCAGAAAAATCTTCATACTTATGATCTGAACTACAGGGACCTAACAACTACTCAACAAATGGAAAATTTTTATATCACACAGTACATCTTCATACTTATGATCTAGTAATAAACTAGAGGAACCTGACAACTACTCAAATGTCAAACAGTACCTCTCCGACCGTGAGATTTTCGCCTCGTGTGTATCGCAGTGGCTGCATGTCGAGAAAGAACGGTGAGTACCAAGCCCACAACTTGTCAAAGTCGAAGACAAACCGGATAAAGAGAAAGCCCATGATTCGAATGTAGACGTTGTCCGTGTCCGTGACGATTCTTTTGAGCTCTTCCATTGTCGGTCGCAGCATGAAGAGCCTCAACAAGCAGGCCATGAACGTCGAGGTCTCCGTCATGCTGTTGTGGAGATACACATCACAATTGTCGATCATGGCTGTAGCTTTGGCTACTAATTTCTCCACCGTGTCGCACTTATTGTGCTTCGCCTGCTCTGCTGCCGCTTGCACATCGACACTGATCGCTGCTACCGCTGACGTGCCGTCCACCAGTTCCTTGAAAAACGAGGCCTTCTCGATCTGCCCCAGTAGCAGAACTGGCAAGTTGAAGCTTTTTTGGTTTGTGTACTCCTGTGTCGAATCCCTCTGCGCCAAACCGCTTGCTTGCAGCAAATTCTTCTTCATTTCGAGAGCTTTCTGAGACAATTGGGTAAGTTCTTCGTTGACCCTGGCTAAATCGTCCTCGTAGCGCTTGCAGAACTTACACTTACGCGGAACCGCTTTCGTGTGCAAATGGCACTTCTTCACTTGCTCCATGCGCTTCTTCTTTTCGCTCTCACGCCACCGCTCTAGCTCTTCCTGTTAGATGAAGTGTCCGAGGATTACCGCTTGAATAAATGACGTGAGTGTAGTACAAGTAGATACTTAGTAGTGATGAAATATTAACTCCTCGACACAAGTAGAATGATACAGTGAACTTCTAGGTGCAGGAACCAATGGAGGATTGATAACGAAGATTCATTGCATGATGCTCTTGAAGACGAAGGATGAAAGTATCTATAGATACCGTTTGTTTCTGCATCAAATGTCTCTGCATCCTCTCCTGTGCTGGGTCGTCAGGCTTTGTTGGCAGCAAACCTGGGGTTCCCATCATACCTGGAGTACCCGCTCCCATTCTTGGTATTGAGAAACCTGTTGGGAATAATATAATGGATATAGTAGAAGTGAAAAAGAATGTTGCCATCTATCACTTATTCTACAGCGGCAAAAGAACTACAAGATCTACAACTTTCAGAGTAAGAGCTGACCAGCACCAAAAAGCCGATGCCATGCAGCTATGTAAAAAGCTAAAAACGATGAATATCGTTTTTCAATAATAAGTACCTCCTTGCTGGTTCATTTTCTGCATTTGCGTAAACACCTGCATCATCATGGGGTTTTGCGCAGCCATCTGCATCATCATGGGGTTCTGGGCCATCTGCATCATCATGGGGTTTTGCGCAGCCATCATAGCCATAGGATTTCCAGCTGCCATAGGGTTCATCCCAGCTCCACCACCGGCATTCATCCCGCCTTGTCCGTTGAATGAAGATGGTGGAAGATGACTTATCGGTCCCCTACTGCTTGTAGTACTACCTCCACCTCCTCTAAATTTACTATTTGCAGTTTTGCTATTCGCAGCCTTTTTCGAGCTTTCGCTTCCACCTATTGCTTCGCCCCCCACTACAGGCGCGATTTTGATCTCATCGTCATCCTCTTTTTTCGCTGCATTGGCTTTTGCAGTTCTAGTACTTGATGCTGTTGCGTTTGTTGATCCAATTTTCTTACCAGCAGCTGCAGGTATCTTTGATGTCATGCCATTTGCCCTAGAAGTATTATTATTGGTACCACCTCCACTTGACACATTAGGTTTAGGATAATTCGTTCCACCCTGCTGTAGATTAGACGTGCTACTCGTCGCTCTTCCTCCGTTCATCATTGACGCCATCATTTGCTTCATCATAGCAGCCATTTGTGGGGGCATTTGCGGCGCAGCCATCTGTGGTGTGGCCATCTGTGGTGTGGCCATCTGTTGTGTGGCCATCTGTTGTGGCTGCACCTGTTGTTGCGGTAGTTGCGGCACCTGGGGTGTCATCTGAGGCATCTGCGGTGTCATCTGCGGTTGCATTTGCGGCACAGCCATCTGTGAAGCAACTTGCGATCCAGCTCCCGAAGCTGCCATCATATTGTTAGCGCCATTTGCTCCTTGTGCTAGCATTGGATTCATAGGATTTACACCTCCTCCTCCTGCGCCTGCTTGCCCCATCATCGCACTCATCGGATTTATTGCGCCTCCTCCTGCTGATGCGTTCATTGCCTGATTCATCATCAGCATCATGGCTGCCATATTGGGTGGAGCTTGTTGTCCTGGTTGCATCCCCTGTTGTCCTGCTTGCATCTGTTGCATTGCTTGTTGTCCTGGTTGTAGTGGCATCTGTCCTGGTAGTTGCATCTGTCCTGGTACTTGCATCTGTCCTGGTAGTTGCATCTGTCCTGGTACTTGCATCTGCCCTTGCTGTTGAGCGTTCATTCCAGGCATCATTGGTTGGACAAAGTTGCCCATAGCAGGCATCTGCATACCAGGTGGGAACATCTTGTTATAGTCCTTTTGACGAAAGGGACTCTTACAACTCTATGCATTCATTCACTCGTTACTCGCACAAGATCTGCGTCGTTTTTTTTCCCATAGGACTACATGCTGCCTCCCATTCAACTACTTAAATAACGAGTAACAAATTGTGAGGATGTCATCTTACAACTCTATAAATGCGTAACAAATTGTGATGATGTCATCAGTACAGACAGTGAGTTTGTTTCTTATTCAACAAAGAACTCGAACTCAATGCTGCTGGTCGTAAGACAACAACTCGTGTCAGTCACGGAGGACGTAGTCCTTACTTACCTACCATCAAAAAACAAAACTCTGATCTTAACGATGCGACAGGAATGTGCTTTAGAAAGCGTCTGTGGTCTATAAAGACGCCAAGGGTCGTGCTGGAGGAGGCGGACTTACTAGTACATGACAAAAGAAGGTGTAGCCTGGCCTGAATTCAAAATGTTGAGGGCATGCGCACAGTGCACTACGAGACGCTATCAAGTTCTTGATATTCAGTTATACTGATCTTCAAAGATGGAAAATCATGAAGATGTTATTATAGAAACAATCAGTACTAGACCTTTGCACAAGACGAGCTACTGATGTTCTATCTTGAGGACAAGAATACAACAGCGATTTCATAGATGAACACTTAGGGAGTAGCTTCAAGTTCAAAAGGAGCTCTGAACACTATGTTCGATACTCCTCCGTCATGCACGATCCAAGAATACCAACATTTGATTCTTCAGAAAACTTCGAGAAATTTGAAATTCAGGGGATTAGGCTGGTCAAAGAACATCAATTTCTATTTCATTCAACATTCGGACGAATTTGGGATACTTAATTACATCTCCAAATAAGTAGAAGAACCACAAAAGCCCTTATGTCAGTCGCGCTGGCTTTCGCCATGAAGTGTCAAGGTGTGCCTTTGCAGTGAATGGCCAGTGGTCGTCAAAACATTGTCGAAAAACACTTTCGTCTATTTCAGTGGTCCTACGATCAAGCTCATTTAGAAGAATTTCATTATTTTTGTTGAATCTAATGTCAATCCTATCCCTAGATGTTGCTGTTCTGCTGAAGGATGTGCTGGATTCTCTACTTGAATCTTCACCACCTACACTTTCATCGAAGCTCCGACTCGCACCCGCAGCTTTGTTTATGCGATCACTACTGCGCATGCTCAAGAGCGCATTTTCTTTTATGCATCTCTGTTTCCGGTCGACCATGTCGTCGCCAAGAAAAGCCCACGCATTTCGCCACAAGTCGCATTCCCCACTCAAGTTCCACGCGGCACTTAGATGAAGAGACCAAGAATGCACATACAAAGCGGTAAGAAAAGCACCTTTCACCCCTACCCTTATAATGATAGATGATGCAGCTCGAGGAGCTGAAGCAGAAACAAGAAGAAAACGCATAGTCATCATGTCTATGTCCACTGCTGCATTATTAACTCATAGAAACAAGCTTTGATATAAAGTTGTTCCCCAGATGTGAATGATCTTATAATCTTGGCCTTGTACAGCATCTTCTGCTTGTTTTCCGCCTGGTTCGTACCGCAGCCACCTATCTTGCTTCAAATTTATACAATGTTTGAAATTTATACAAAAAAAAGCTTCATCTTATCCTCGTCCATAATCTAATTTCACTGCAGAGTTTCTGTTCCCTAGTCGTTATCTCGGATCGAGCATGATCGAAGGCGTGAATTAACTCGTGTGCTACGAGCCTCCGGAATTCCCAGGGATTGTGAACTAAATTTCCACAGATCCACACCTGAAACTCGATTGTGATTGATTGTAGTTACAGAAGTTGGAGTTCTATTGCAAAAGTTAAAGCTTCATATTGATTTAGTAGGACGAGCGTTGGCGGATTATAAAGGATGGATGATACCTGGTTGGCCTATGCATAAGTTGTTGTATGCTCTTGCTCTGGCTATGGCTATAGAAGAAATGCAACAAATTTGATATTTTAATAGGGTAATTACTTGAATCTATCAATCGCAGGTATCATCATGTTGCTCACAAATACTATCTGAGAAGCACTGTATTTTTTTCCGGATTGTAACCCGCTTCTCAAGCGACGTATATCCACTATTTTGAGTACTGTATTTTTTTCCGGATTGTAACCCGCTTCTCAAGTGACGTATATCCACTATTTTGAGTACTGTATTTTTTTCCGGATTGTAACCCGCTCGATGATCACATCGACTCGGGCAGCGTATTGCCAAGAAATCCGGCGGTCGTTGCATCGCCGAAAGCGCATGTGCCAAAGTGTCGACTTTCCACCAACGCAAGGAAAATTTTCCGAACAGCTGGCATTTCCAATGGTCGAAAGCGCTCAGTTTTAGAGGGTGCGGAGCTGCATTCTTCAGATCATCCCTGACCTCTCTCCTACTGGAAAACAAGGCAAGGATGGTAGTGAAGAATGCAATGTGGCAACGCTTAACAGCTCATCGTCGCGGGGCTTCGCTATACTAGTCGTGTCCTCCGGAACGTCAATGCGGAGACGAGGCAAACTTTCAACGACTACAGGTTGAAACATGGTCGTGCTTATTGTGTTTGTGGTGAGGGGTCTTGCTCTTGTTGTGGTCAATAAAAACGTGGTAAGCGTGAGATAAGTGCCGGAGAAAGCTGAGAGGTAAAGGGGAAGAGAGGCTCTTGTCATCAATACCTCATTTTCACTCTACGTAGTCGTAGGATTTTGAAACTTCCGCTTTTTTAATTATCGATACATAGGTTAGGCTTTTCTGGGTGCTTAGGTTCTTAGGTCTCGTGGTACTTTTTCGACGCTCAGGAAACCGTAATCTTGATCGTAACTCCTACACGTCGCCTCACACTGACACTTTGTTCAGCTTATTCTTCACTAAAAAAAACTCAGGGGTGAAAGTCGATTTTCGGATTTTTTCTCTCGAAGACCTGCTGAGTTTCTCACTCGTCGGCTATGTGCTAACGTGTACTGATGATGTTAGTCGGTTCGGGTTGGACCTACGACTTCCCTGAGCCTTCTTCGAGTTCTACAGATTTCTCTGATGTTGAAGTTGTGAGGGCGCCCCACGGTTTCTACAGTAGTTGTGCTAACATGTACTAAGTCTAAGTGTTACGTCGTCTTATAGTACAACATGCTCTTGGATTGATAGGTTATTGCCCCGTACTCATGCTTGTGTCAATCGCGAGTAGATCAGGTTCAAGAGCAATGCAACAACGCTAAGATCTTCTTCGTCAAGCTGTCGTGTCAGTTTCTTGGTCAGACCGCTGGAATGAAGAACACACTTTATTTTCTTGTACAGGTATCCTGATTTTATCTGTAAGAGGAAGACGCCTTTCTTCTCTAGAATTCGGAATCACCTTTTTGGCGAGCTCATTATGGCGGGACCATTTGCTGTTTGTGTCAGGTATTGGGCGAGTGTCGCATCTGGACTTGCTTGTGGCAAAGGAGTCTCATCACCCTCGCGTGCAGACCCCTCAACTTCAGAGCGCGCTTGTTGACCTTGTGCAGAATACAAATACTCCACTTCAGAGGTTGAATAAGAATGTGGTCCTTCTTCAGAAGGCAACTGCGAACAAGGATGCGGCCCTTCTTCAGGAGGCGACTGTGCTTAGAGAAATGAGCCCTCACCACCCAATTAAATGTTGACGTGATTGATGTTGTGTCCGCTGTTCTTGTAGCGAATAGACATTGTCGCAATACTTAAAATTTCATTACTCAGCAAGTAGCATGGAAAAAGACAAGCCAGCCATTCCTTCATTTTCACTTACATCACCGATTCTTCTAGCTGCTTAATCCCGTAACCAATCAAAAGCGCAATACTGAAGTACTGGATGATGTAGTTGTACGATATAATACGTCTTGTACCATGAAAAGGGCTTGAAGATTGACATCATACCACCGCAAGTGTAATGAATAAATTCGCGAGTGAATACCTATTCGCTGAACTACTTCGCCTTGGTGATGTCCAGTTTTTAGAAGTGCTCTCGACGTCCTTAGTGCTCTCAAATTTATGAGAACTACAAGGAGCACAAATTTATTAAGAGATGTTCCTCGTGGCCTACGTATGGCAGGCTGCCCAAATTCAGTGTATTCCGAAATAACTGTCGATGCTCGTAGTACAAAGGCTTCCTTATTCACAACTAAATCTTTGTTCGTCCCTCGAGCTCTTTTCCACCAGCTTCGCTACAGCACTGACGACTTCAGCTGCAGCCTCAGTTACTTCCCGCTCTGTGCTGTAGCGGCCTACAGTAAAGCGCACAGTGCCCGCCATCTCATTTGAGGTTCGTCCCATTGCTTGCTTCATTAGAAAACTTTTCTAGGGTTCACTGTACGAGGTGTTCACTATACATCATCATCATCGTACATCAAGTTGGCACTACATGATCATGGTAGAAATATAATCAAGACTTTCTTGCATCGGAGAAAAACAAGACGCAAGAGGAAAGCAAGGAAACCAGACTAGGGTGGTTGAGTAGGTAGAACAAGACGAAGCAAGAGGAACGTCAGCAAGAGGAACATGATAAGCGAGTTTTGCATCTGTGGATATCGTTGGACTTGGATCTACGCAAGAGGAATGCAAGCGAGTTTGTTGTCGAGGCCTGTGGTATAATTGTGGTGGAGCCGACCTAAAAACTAGAAAAAAGAAAGACCAGAGGAAGATAGATCAAATTTTGCATATTTTTTGTCATAACAATACATGCGAGGTTGCGCTTCCGTCTGAGTGGCATGCGGCACCAGCTGAAGCTGCGACTTTTCCAGCTAGATACTTAGGATCGTTCAAAAACTTTCGTGCGTCTGACACGTCTAGGAAGGAGAGCGAACTGGTGTTCGGCAGTCTTGTCGAGCCTTTTCCGTCTTTGGCATTCACTAGTGTTAGAAGTGACAAAGACAATTGTTCCTGGGTAACAAACATCAACATACTTTTTTCCTGTATTTCTAAAGAACGTGATGATTGGAAGCTTATTTCGTGAGGCGATTCGTAGAATTTTTATGATTGCGTGACTACAGTTCTTGAACAGTTTTTCCTGATGCTTTTCGAGTTTAGCTCAACGAACTTACACAGGTCCTCACGGGTCCTCAACTGCCTTAAAATTACTCTGTCCTTTCCCACTCCGGCCAGTACAAGCTCCTCAAACCGGTCTCGCAGGTCAGCTAGCTTCCTACTACTTGGTTTTTCTCCTTCATCTCGTCCACAACTGGAAGAAGTCGTATCTAGAGAGTTGCCCATTCTTTAGAGTCCCATCTCAACAAATCTTTTCCGTGTACGTGTTTTCCTATCCTTATAAAGAAAAAGGGGATTAGCGATCTCTCTCGCAATGCCGAAGTTCCTTTCCTTCGAGATGTTGCATGATTGGGACAGAGTAGCCCTCATCATGCTCGTACTCTCTATTTTCACGAAAACCTGGATGATCAAAGATGTTGTGATACCTGAGTGGTCAAGATACATGTTGATATTACGACAATCCTTAAATGATCTCACTCGCAGCTCCAAGTGCCACACAATAGGGCACATTTTCCGTTGATGCGCGTAGTCCACGTTCTTGTCCTGCTCCACGGATCAAATGCGGCAGGATGACTGAGCAATTCGCGATCAAAATAGAGTCATCACGAGGAATTAGAAATAGAACTTAGACTAAGACTTACGACTGATATTAATGCAAATTGCAAAGCCCTGTTCACCCTTGCTTTTCCTTTATTCCACCGCCAGTGGCGACAATCTACATCTACTCAATCTCTGAACTATTTTTCCCTAATAACTGTACACTAAGGAAGTCAGGTCAAAGATTAAGATGAAGATGCTCTGAGCCTCAACTTAAGATGAATTACGGTAAAAGCCTTAATGGAAGCAAGGCGAAAGCATCCTCTAGACCCCTTGCATCTTGAGAGGCCGCTAAAGCTTGATTCTCCAGGAAAGTTCTCTCGATCTTCTGCCCGATTTTTGAAATGCTGTCTTCAGTCGTCAAAAGTGGAGTAGTCGGTGCTGTAGTAGTTGGTTCTGTAGTAGTTGGCACTGTAGTCGCTGGTTCTGTAGTTGGAGAACTAGAAACAGCCTCAAGAAATCGATGCATTGTTTGCGGTAACGTGTCCAAAAGACTAGTCCGTACGAAGAGGGCGCCGACGCCCTTGGGCGCGTAGATCTTATGACCTGCTATGGTCAAATAGTCGCACTTCAATTCATCCCTAACGTTTATCGGCAGTTTGCCGACAGATTGACTGGCATCGACATGAAAATAACAATGTGTCAAATACTCACGGACGGGCAACGTCGCAGGATTGTAGTTTCTCTTGGTGTTGTCGGTGTGACGACTAATATTAGGGCTCGCGCAAATTCATGTCAAGACCCATCCTGGGGTCCTTTTCCTCTTGAAAAGCCCCTCCAGAATGCTTCTGAAGATGAGTAGGGGGAAGCCATAATGTTGTTTGCTTCGATCGTATAGTCTGGAGTTGACGCCCTTCGCCGCCCTCGACTGCTACTTCTCGAGTGAGACCTCGTTTTCGACGTCGTTACCGTCACGCCACCCTCCACCACTACGTGGCCTGGCTGTACGCCACGCATCGGGCTCCTTGGCCTGCCACGAAAACAACCGGAGAGGTGACTTAGATGTACTATCAATTCTGAATCTGAACCAAAGAATGTGAACCTCTTCACTCATTGGAGGCTGGTAGGAGCAGCCCTTGTGGTACCTTTGTTGCCGGAAATCTTCGCCCATTATGATGATGAAAGGAAGACTACTAGACGGCAACTAGTGTCAACATTTCTAAGTACCTGATAGAGATCATAAGAGCAAGAATGATGTGAAGATCCTCACAAAGATCTATTATAAAGTTCTTAACTGCCTTTGCCGTTCCTCCTGCCGCTTGACTCTACTACGACCTAGTCTAGGCGCTTGGATATAAGCCCTCCGCCACAGGCTCGGGACCCGTTGATGATCCATATCATGTGCGGCCAAATACATCTGACAATTTCGTTTTTCTATCACCTCGCCAATTTTTTCCACTGGCATCACAGCTCCCGTCTCGTTGTTGGCATGCATGATGGATACTGAAAATTAGATGACAAGTTGTTAGGAATTAAATGCCAAATGCTTGTTTTGAAAAAGAGGCTCGATAAAAGATGCTCTACTACTTGAAAAAGTTTTATGCCCGAAATCATCGTAGAAGTTTAGTACTCATTTCCAAGTTCTTTTAGAGGTAGGTTTTTGGTGCTCACTTACCCCGCTTGTTATGCCTTTCTCCCTTAGGAGAGGCATAAAAAGCGGCAAGAAAAGCACCTTTAACCTACCCTTAATTCTTGCTTGTGGTCACAATAGTGCCTAAAAAAATGTGTCTGCTCTGAGAGCTGCTTCCACCGCTTCCGCACTGACGCTTCCTGATTCTGGATCTACTGGGAGGTACGTGACGTCGACTCCTAGTCGCTCCAAACCCCTGCAGGCTTCTAGAACTGCGACGTGCTCAGTTTTCTGCGTGATCACATGTCCACGGCCTCGGTTTTCTGGTACTGCAGGTACACTAGAAGGATCACCACTTGAAGTAGGTGGATCAATGGGAAGAGACACGAACTCAGTTTCGTCGTCCTCCAATGGTTTGTAGTAGTTCTGAAAACAACCCAGAAACGTGTGTGTGATGGTTTCACTGCCATTTCCCATGAAAATAAGCGAGTCCGTGTTTCCATTAGAGCGGTGTAGGAGGTGCGCGTGGTCAGAAGTCTTTATTCCAGGTAGGACGTTCTGTTCACCTTCATCTCTCCTACATTTTACTCCAAGTAGCTGTACCTACTCCTGGAATCTATCCTGACAACATCAATGCGACGACCCCTCGAAATGGAGTTGTACATCTACTTAAGTACATTTGTCCTCTCTATTGCTGAAACGCATATCTACCCAAAGCCGTCATGATCACGTGGAGTAAGTAGTACGAACTTTTTGCTGAAAAAAGTCAGGGTACTATCTATAGCCATAATCGGATCCGCATTTAGGAGTTTCAGAACCTTGCTTCTCGCTGCATCCATCGCCTCTTTGGCGCGACGGCCAAATATGTGAGACGAGGATGGGTTTCCCCATGCTCCTGGGCCAGTCAAATACGGCATCATCGCGTTCTGCACCTCCACGTCGATAGGCGTGGTACCATTGTAATCGAGGTAAATCGGATCATTTTCGGCAAAATATCGGGGGTCGGACCTAGTGCTAGATCGATCATGAGGTGAGCATGGCGATGGCGATAATGATGACATTTTTTTTCTCTAAGTGCGTTTAGGATACGATTTTAGCTTCGGATAGGATAGGATTTGGCCCGCCGTCCACAGTTCTACCTGCATACTCGAGCGGACATGCGTAGCCTCAGAGGGACTACCAAACAGTAACTATCGTTGGATGGAGATAAAACAAATAATCTCTGGGGCGATGGGGAAACAAAGTCATCAATCACGACTTACAGTAGAGGCCGTCCTGCAGTTTTTTAGAAATTAAAAATTATCCAGATTGAATTTCACACATCAACAATTTACAGGGTATCTTCTATACCTAGGCGGCTCTTCAGGTGGCGTTTTGGGTGGTGGTGCAGGTGGTGGTGGAATAAACGGATCCAGGTCTAGCGCGTGGATGGCAGCCTTGATCTCCTCAGCAAGCATTTGCATGCTTTCTTGGACGTTCAAACTCCATTTTACGGACACTTCAATCAAAGGAGCACCCATTTCACTTTTAAACACCTGCTAGTGAAGGTACTAATGTTGATAGACTTTAGAAATGAGGTAGTTGAGAAGGATGTGGTGCTGCAGCTATGATTCTTATTCTTTTCAATGTCAACCTTCGTCGAGCATTATCATTGTGAAAATTGAAATTCATGTCTATATGAACAATACCACTTCTACTAACTATTCACTCATTCATTTACCTGTTCGAGAGGTGTTGCCCAAAGCTATAGGTAAATGCAGGATCCTACCTCCGCCGCTTTGTTAAATGGCACACAGGGTGATGCGAGTGTCAAAAGGTCGCTTTTGTTTGCCACTACAAATTTTCTTGGAAAAGCTAAATCGTTCGGTCGTCTTGGCGGCTGTCTCCATCTGCCACAGCATAAGATTTGTTTGTCGACGATCATTAGATAGTGGTACATCCTTCATCTGCTTCTGCAACAGACTGGAAATAATACGAGATTCAAGATCTTCCAGCGGGGAAGATCGAGATGTAGCTCCTACTGTAAAGCCCTAAGCGTCTACATCAACTAAACCGTAAGTATTAAAAACGCAAATTTTAAATCACGTCTCGTTTGCAAACGAAAACCTAAGCGCCATCTGCTCTTTCATAACTGATGCCCGTACCTCCGCTCCACCTCTGAGTCCCAGTAGGCTAAAATATTCTCGAAGCTCTCCGATTCTAACAGGTCGTACATGTATACGATGGCGTGAGTATGACAGGGGAAAGAGGATGTTGTGTACTCATTATACTGATGATCGTGACCAAGACGATAAAAATGATAGATAACGTGCTTGTACCTTTACCATAATGAGGTATATAATCCGGCCAAGAAATATCAGCCCCATTTTTTGGGGGACCCCGCCAGAACTATAAGGAACCCCGCGGGACGGGAAAATAAGGACCCGGGATTTTTGCGGCCCCGGTCCGATTAAAGGGGGAAAAGCACCGGGACCCTTATATTACAGGAGGCCCAATTTTTCCGGTCCATGTATGTATGTATCCCTGATGGCACCGTTCCTAGTACCCGTAGATGATGCTATGAGTACACAACTACTTTCCCCGACAAGAACATAATGAGGTATATAATCCGGCCAAGAAATGTCAGCCGCCGTTGTCTCGACCAGGTGTAGACAGCGGCCATCTTTTGTCACGAGCGTTGCCCGTCCGTCACCCGGAGAAGGCTTTGACGCGACGCTCTTTGTTGAAGTACTGCCACTTGAGGCTGTTGCGCCCGTTGTTCTTAGAGATGTTTCTTTTAGTCATTTCGAGTTTCTCTATCTCCTCACGTGAGTGTGAATGCCGCTAATCTACTAAGGACCAGCTCTAATCAACGGCCATAAATTTTGTCCAATCGGTCCCGGGAAATAGTGTTCTGAGAACTGTCCCTTGCTTGCGCGTGATATCAAAGAGCTCTTGCCTACTCTGGCATCACCCACGAAAAGGACCACAAACTCCGGCTCTCTCGTCGGCTCCCGTGGACCGTTAGTACCGCTTGATGATATGCTGTTGGACGCAGAAGAAGTCGTTGCGGCCATTTTTTTTGTACTTCTTCTTTGGGAACTGGACGAATTATTATTCTTATATGTGGAGGGCCCTCGTGCTAGGCAACTCCGGACAGGTACTACTCGAGGAGCTAGCTGAAATGCAACCGAAGGATCGGGCTCTCGAGTTCTACGGCCAATCAAGTCACAGATTGCTCCTCCTGTCTTGTAGATTTACTGGGACATCGCATCGCCGGTGAACACGCACAATGATATGCTGTTGGACGCAGAAGAAGTCGTTGCGGCCATTTTTTTTGTACATTTTTGTTTGGAGACAAAAATTCTTATCGCTCTCGCTCCCTGCAGATTCCTAACATGTCCTCTAGGCTTACCGAAGAAGACCGAAATTTGGCGATTGATTCCTCCAGTACGTGCTTTTGATTTTGGATAAGCTTGGATGGTGTTTGGATAAGTAAGTAACTTCTAGACGTCAGATGATGTCACAATTCAGACCCACCTAGACGTACGTTTGGCACATGCAGGAAACCGAGCATAACGTATGAGAGATTTCTCCGCTGAGTACTCAGACACTTCTTCAGCAGTGCCCCATTTTCGCTGCGCAGAATTATCCTGCGAGGTTCTGATGCGAACTACGAAAGGATTCATTTCAGAAGAGGGGAAACATTTTTCAAGAATCGCATGTAGGGTTATGGGATAATAAAGAAATCAGAAATACAAATATGGCGGACATATTTTGAGACAAGAAAAGTATCAAGCAGTACCATGAAGATTGATATGTCAAATGTCAAAGAATTCAGTGGAAGTATCTTAGCATCATCTTCCATGAATATTTTTTCTATGTGGTCCACCTCAGTCCATATAGTAGGGGTTAGTATGATCTATAAAAAATCTATTATCTTCCTTTTGCTGCTCAACATTACCCTGTAGTTGTTGTTCCGCTGACCTTGAAGAAGATGTCGATTCAAAGTAGTCAGGATTGTCCTCGCCTGCGCCCAAGGGCGCCCTGTCCTCAGCTTCGCCAATTGGAACTTGTTCTCCATTGCTAAGCAGAACTAGAGATTGCTGACCAGAAGGGTGAGGATCTAAAAATGTGTTTCTCAGTTTCTCTGATGTATGATCATCGCCTCCGTCCTCGCTATGATCTCCTAGTACGAGAACTCCCGTGCCGTTTGCTTCTTCGTCCTCTGGAACATCCAAAGTGGCTTGAAAATCGTGGATCATGTTTAGACCATCCGCGTGAGCCTTCCAGGACGCTGCTAACGCTTCCAGGAGCCCCTCGTTGTCCATTTGCTGCTCCACGTTCTCTTCTACCGCTTTTGGGGATGGTTGTGGATACGGAGAAGAAATAGAATGGAAACTCTTCTTCCTCTTCTTCTTCGTCGTGATAAACGATGAAGCGCCAGCGCCCAAACCCGACCTACCGAGAGCTGCTCCTAGTGCATTTGATGCAGCAGCTCCTCTTCCTAGAAGTGCACTACTTGTCGTGTCCGTGGTCACCTGGTGAACCAGAAACGCAACTGCAACGAGCAAACCTGCCATTGACACGGAGCAACAGAATAGGAGAAGCGTGTTCCTCATGTTCAATCCCCATCCGCAAGCTGTCACCAAATGCGATTCCGCAAGAACAAAGGCCTCGATCTTTTTCATCGCCTCAGTCCATATTTGCGCTTGCTGTTCACGAGCAATGAGGCTTTTTTGATGTGCTGGACTTACTCCCCGCATTTTTTTGTCCACGTCGGCCACAACTGATTCCTCTTCTTCAACACCATCTTCTCCCGGAGGTCTAGATACGATCAAGGGACGAAGTGACATCAAATCTCCACCTCTCATCTCCTCGGCAGGTTCTTGTTCATCACCATCATGCTCACCCAGATCATTTTCACCGGCTAGTTTTGGTCCATCTCGAGTATCATCTTTCTCTTCGGTGTCGTTTAATAGTATCCTTTTTTCCTTACCTTCGGACGTTCCCGTCTTTGTACCTGTCTTTACCTTGGCGACACCACTTTTACCGCGACTCAAATGCAGTGCCTCTTCGCCGTGATCGATCGTGAGATAGCCTAGGAGGTTCTGCGGAGGCACCGTCGGTGGCGGGGACTTCAATTTCTGCGAAGGAGGGTTCGCGAACAAGTGTTGACCTTGTCGGTGGGGCTCGACTGCTTTGCCCTCCACTTGATTCTGCTGAAGCTGCTCGTAGTGGTAACGATTCTGGTGAAGCCCCTGTTCATAGAAATCTGTCCTAGAAGCATCATCTTCATAGAAATCTGTCCTAGAATTACTGTGGTCGCTTTGAAGTCCTCCTTCATCTTGTTGTGCATCTGACGAGAACATTTGTTGTCGGAAAAAGAGCTGGCTTTCATCTTCATTATCATAGGTATTGACGTTAGAAGCACTTGTGAGCGGCTGCTGTTCTCTGCCTAAAGCTGAAGTCCGACTATCTCTCCCTACTGCCCGCCACGTACCTGGGTCTCCGTACTTGTAATCGACACCATGGCGCTTGCGACGTCGCTTTCCAACATCCCCTTGTAGTTCTGCAGCAGCCTCCTCATGATACGAAAATGCTGCCGTAGTTCCTGTGACACCAGGAGCAAGCCGTTGTTGTGGTGTCCGAGCTGTGGCGCCACCAAGAGGTCTGGATAACCGCATAACTGCACTACTTTGCGTATTATTCTGCGGCACTTGACTTTGTTGAAATAACACCATGGGCAGCGCTGAAGGTACCAAAATTTGTTCATCTTCTTCTATGCTTCTTTGATCTTTGATCGAGGTTTTTGAAAAAGATGTCGTAGACGTGTCGCTTTTCAAGTCTCCACGACCTCGCTCTTTGGCAGAAGTGCCGCTTATTCTATTCGATAATATTGATGTATGAGTAGTACGAGCATTGCGATCACGATCTTCTTCCAGAAAAGGACTATTACGATTGACTCTATCAATGTCGTTTATAATATTGTCGCCATGCACACCTCCAGCAAGGCTAGCATTTTTCCCACCTTTCGCACTGCTCCCTTGCTGCGCCCCTTTGAAAGGGTTCGGGTTGTTTTGCGATGGTGAAAAACATCGATTGTTGCCTTTAGTCCTAGGTGGACCTAGTGACGAACTTGTCGCAGCAGCATTTGTGGTCGTCGTAATGCTTGTAGTGCCAGGTGCTCCACTGAAGTCACTATGCGACGGTATTTCTCCCAACAGAATAGGCGGCGTAGCACCGGATGACGCTTCACGTGCCGCCATGACGTTTCCCCTGTAATGTCCTGGACGCTCGTCATATCCTTCGTCACGCAGGTTGTTCGACTGCTCTTGTTGAGTAGATGGAGGGCCCATCTTGGTGTGCTCATATATATACAACAACGCGAGCAACTACATATCGCATCACTTCTTTTTACTAGCCAGTTTTATTGCGCTTCTCTTCACGCTTTCAGAATTTCGTCGAAGCCAAACTCTAGAAAGATGCAGCCGGATGACGAGTGAACATTTCAAGTCTAAGCAGTAATGTAACAAATCGATCAAAAGGGCAGAAGGGTTCAGGGCAGGGAAGAAGAGGGACATGACCACAAAAGACTACTTAATTTACGTCAAACTGTTGGTCTGTTGCCTAGAAGGAAAAAGTGACTTGAAACATACAAGTCTTCCCCCAACATATCTTCCCTCTCACGCTCGGCAGTCCGAACAGAATCCATCACTCAGTATGCAACAAGATGTGACACTAACACTTAACAGAAGATGCAGAACTCTTTTCAGCGACTAGCTTGGGTCACGCACTCAATCTTTCTCTCTTGGAGATATGATGTCGTCTCTATCCGTCTCCGGAACTGGGCATGCTCTCAGCGACAGATTTTCTTACCTCGCTCTCGACAGATGATAGTTGACGAAACTCCAAAGAGCGTACCCGCCGAAACGCCTAAGAAGGTTAGAGAGAGGGAGGATGAGCGGAGGAGGGTGAGCGGAGGAGGGTGAGCGGAGGAGGGCTCGCTTACACCTACTACGGTATTTAGCGCTCGTACCGTAGTGTCACAGGCACCGACCTAGGCACAGGTAACGCTCTTTTCCTTATTCTCTCTCTCCCGCGCCTGACGCAGCACCGAGATCGTTCAAAGCGGACACTTGCACTCGCCGAAAAAAATCAAGCAGAGTTCGTCAGTCCCTATCCGGTACCTTTCCTCCTGATGGAACACGACAACGTTTTTCAAATCAACGAGTCGGACGCGCAAGCGAGTCACCAAAACCCTCAGTCTTGTGGGCCTTTGTTCTTTATCGTTGGATTAGCTCACGTCAAATGAAGGTATATACTGAAATTCTTGTCAACATAGTGTCAAATGATCACTTCCAGAAGCGTTCAAGAGCACAAAGGTATGCCCCCCATCGACGTTTAGCCAACAAAAAGCCCTTGATAGTTTCTCCTCGTCTCTGCGACACCACTTCCCTACTTCTGATCATCAGGTCGATCTCATACAACTCCTCGCCTCTTGCTACTAGTTGTGGTCGCCGTCCCAATCTGTTCGCCAGAAGTAGCTGCTAGTGCTTAGATCTCCTCAGGAATCCGCATAGCAAGTAGAAGCAAATTACTTACGGGCCTTGCGCTCCAAGAGGGCCTTGCGGTCCTTGTCGAGCTTGATCTTGGTGATCATGACCTTGGAGGGACGGACCGGCTTCAAAGTAGTCTGACCATTACCCTTGTCACGCTGGATACGCTCGACCTGGATGATCCACTTCTTGCGGAAGACACCGGTGACCTGTGTGGATTTTTATGTGCGAAGATAATAGGGTTTATGAGATGCTGTTGGAAGACCAAGCGCACGTTTTATGATTTGCTATTGCTTCTATGGACTCTGACGTCGTTGCATGCCTAGCCTAAACTCGTTGTTCTAAGAAACCCAAAATGGAAACTCGGCTGGTAATTGCCACTGTATACGACTCCGAATTTACTCCGACGGATCAAAATTGCATCAATCAGAAAAAACGTCCATCTAAAAAATCAACTGGAATACCTTTCCTTCGCGTCCGTTATCGGATCCACGCTTGAGCTGGACTTCGTCATCCTTGCGGATGGGCAGGGAGCGGACGTTGTACTTCTGCTGAAGGTCCTTGCTGAGCGGGGCGCTCATGATGATGCGGCGCTTGTGAGACGGCGCATTGAAGTGGTTCTTGCGGCACGTACGCCGACTAGAAGAGACGGTAGAGGAGAACTTCATTTTTCGGCCTTCTTTTTCTCAACGATAAGACCTCTTCGAGAAGGACTTCGTTTCCCTGTCATTTTTTAGTGAATCAGATGATAGGCATATTGCTTCTCCAGCAGGAGTACGTACAGTTTTTTAGTCATTTCAATCCAAAAAGTACGTACAGTTTAGTCATTTCAATCAATTTTTTTGATCACAGGCCCAGATAGTAGTTCGCCTTTCAGATGGGCATATGCTAGAACGATTCCTAGTAAGTAACTTCAGGATCGCTTTCGAATATATTTCAAGTTGTGATCCAGTTTAGATCTCAGTAGTTTAGTAGAACTTGATCTTCGTCTCTTCATCCTTAGATTTAGTTTAGATTGCGGTCCACCTGGATTTAGATCTCACGAGGACGTCAAAATTTTTCTGTTGAGAGTGCTTTTGTGGAACTTCTTCAAAACCAACTACGTGGATCTACGACTACGTGTGGATCGCTGGTTTGATCTCCTTTAGAAGGTACAGTGGGTGGTCTTGAGCGTTCTGTCACTGATCCTGATCTGCGAAGTTGAGTCTTCGTCTGTAATTTCTCCTACTTCTGTGAATGCCGGAACACGCCTCGCGGCTGAGGTAAACGACACAACGATGTTCTGGTTTCATCAAAAAGGCTGACATATTTCTTAGAATCGTGGTTCCATTCAAGGTGAATTCGACTGTTTTAGCTTCTTTAGATCCAATTTGTGTCGTGGATATGAAAACAAGAGAGCTGGATCCATGCCTCCAATGAATACAATTATTAAAACCCAAACCAAAAGTCTACTGATAGACGGAGATTTACTCAGACGAAAAGATTAGATACAATTACGATGTTGAAAGTTGTCAGATCTACCTTACATTTTCATTTTTTCGGTACAAGTTCAGATTAATTCTGAGTTCATTGTTAGGATAAAATGTGTTTAGGGCAGAGAACCACCCTCCCAAGCCCTAGGGCTTTCAAAAAATCAATAGTTATAGTTCCTCGTCTACTTTGCGACAGAGAAGCGATCCTCTTTGGGATCGTCACAAAGGTGCTATGAAATGTCCAAAAAATCTAAAATCGTTGTGCTCCATCACCGCGACCTACCGCTTCAGGTAGTTATCCAAAACACCGCGCAATTTCTCCGCTCCCTGACGGGCATACTCGTGCCCTTTCTCTACTGCTTTATTGTAGAGCTGATTCGCCTGGCCGCCGCCATCGCTCGAACCGCTGTCCTGACGCCCAAACAAGGCATCTGATCCAAAGGCGGTTTTACCTCGCAAATTCGGGTCTAAAGCTGGACCGGAATTGGCACTGGCATTGGCGAAAACGTCAGCAGATCTGATGTGATGGAAAAATCTAAATCAACTTGATGTTGCTTTTTGAAAACGTCCTGTTTCATTTAGAAAGTCGAATTGTTACATCCTAGTACAAGTCGAAATCCTACAAGTCGTAAAAGCCCTAAAAGTTAATAGACCCTAAAAGTTATACCCAAACGCCTTTTTTGCTTGCAGATTGTTATTGATTGAAGCCGCTGGCTGCGTAAAAGAAGATGGCTGGGACCCAAATCCAGAACCTGAACTAGTTGGTGGAGGACCGAAGCCAAAAATCGGTGTGTTATGTTGCTCAGCACTGCCAGGTATAGGAGCTGTTAGCGATGGCGCCGACTGCTCTGCTGGAGAGTTATCCGGTAGGCCATAAGATCCTTCGACAGGTCGGGATGAAGTAGCGACAGGTTCGACAACACGGGTGGCCTCCTGTTTGGCATGACGAGAAGACAGATTTTTCAAGGGACGATGTCTTTCGATTTCTTTCGGGGAAATCTGATACCAAAAAATGTTCCGACGATTGAGATGGTTATCAAGAAACCTAAAAAACTACGTCATATTGAAAATGTTGACACCTGCTCAAAGAAGTCGAAATCGAAGTCATCAACGAGCTCTGTCGCCTTCGCTGCTTTAGGCACATTCCCACTACTAGAGGCGAAGTGCGTTGATGTTGAGGATGGCCCCGAGGAAAAACCAGCGCCAAAGATTGGGCCATCATTACTGTTACTATGAGGCCGGTTCGGTGACGCTGAGCCACCACCAAAAATTGCTCCTCCCCGACCGTTTGACATGATGTCACTAGTTGGTGCTGGAGCAGCTACTGGTGTTGGGTTTTGGAAGCTTTTAAAATCTTTGAACAGCTCGCTCGCTAGGTCTTCCGCAGCATGTGATGTTGATGTTGTTCCATTACTAACCATTCCTCCAGCTGCGCCATTACTACTTCCACCTCCGTTTGTTCCTACTTCTAACTTCTGATACACTCCAGCTTGTGCGCCAAAGGCATCACCAGAGCCAGGAGCAGCAGCAAACGGCATTGAGTTTCCACCTCCATTGGCAAAGGGGTCTGATGCGGGTTGTCTACTCGAGGAAGAGGCTCCTGCTGCGGCACTACTAGCTGCTGATCCACCGGAGACGTGGATCCCTAACGCTCTACACTGTGCGTGCGTGTTTTTCTCGAGCTCCTGACGATACTTGAGACAACTCTTGTCACCGTAGTCGCACTGTAGATTTTTAGGTCATTGATTTTCACCTTTTTGCACTGTAGGATTCGTTTACAAGACTGAAGACCTGGAAACTTAAAACAAAAAGCAACTACCTTCCTCCCACCCGCGGAGTCGGTATCTTTCCTCTTGCCTTCAATGCCGATGGATTTCAAATAAGCACGTGCCTTGCTATTCCCGCCAACTATCATCTGGACTAACTGCTCTTTGTTAAATGAGTCTAGTTCCACACTGCGGACGAAACTGATATGCACACCCATCCGCCTGTGCTCACCACTGCAAACCAGGCACACATAGCACCTTTTTGGGTTGTCGGAGTTCGTTGTAGAGAGAGAAAAAGAGATGCTCGAAACTAGGAGTTCGCTGCTTCATGAACTTTATTCCTAAAACTTACTGTCGTTGATAGCGATGTTGTTACTACCATGTGATTTTCCATCTAAAATTTGCCTTACCCATGACTAAGTGAAATCCACGTTGGATTTCTCGCGGGACAATCGAAGCAGGTTCGGTTCTCTTGTCTGGCTCTCAATTTCCGGAAAATCTGGGTTCTCAGCTCATCAGGTACGAAGCCCTTCTCGTTCACATCCGCGCGCTCGACCTCAGCGAGCAACGCTTCGTTCTCGCTCTCGTGCCCGACCATGGCCATTTTTTTATGTACTTTTAATCTGGGAGTGTTATTGGCTAATTGTGATTAGCTCCTCCACTAGGTTAGATTCTTTTTTTCTAAAAGCTAGTGAGTAAAAATCACGCTGAAGCGAGACAAAGGTACTAATGGAGATTAGGCTTAGGGCTCTTGGCTTAGGGAATGTAAGAAGTAGTAGGAGTGTTGATGTGGGTAAGACGGGCTCCCTCTATCTTCTAAAGCGGGGCTCGAGCAATGAAGATTTCGCTGCGACGCGAAAGTAGTCAAAAATCCAAAAAACGCTGATGCTACCAAACACGATGCTGCAAGATGCTACTCTAAATAATGTCCTATTCTACGCTAGTCAACTTCAACCAGTGTTTACCAACATGTGAAATCCCCGCCGTCCCCACTACAAATACTATGCCACCCCGCCCTTTGTTCGAATGGATTTAGAAAGCTCCTCGTGATTATTACATCGGTCTTGTCTCTCATTCTCGCCGTAAAAATCATCCCCCTACTGTACCATCTACTACTCTCGAAAGCTACTTAGATCCAACATTTTTGTCCAGATTCTTTTTCTTTGATTATCAGACTTGCAGGTGAACGCGCCAAATTTTGGGAGCGGGCGATTTTTGGGAAGGTGGTAAGTCCACGGAACACTTTTGGTTACCCTGGCCGCCGATTGATCACATCCAAACTCAAATTCGAAATTTTTATTCGATCGGAAAAAAGAATCAGTGCCATGGAAAAAAAATTGGGATCGTTTTGCCGTGGGACAATGAATGTTCGGACAGTCCGACCGCAAGCGTCAATCCTCACAGCCCCGGCGCAGCAAAAAATGCAATTCCTCGCGGCTCCTCGAGCAAGCTTATGGTGCTCTCGGGTGCGCTCATTGCGAAGACATCTGCAGCAGTCGCAGCAGCATTCAGAGTGTTTTCCGAGTCCGCAGTATCGGTCGCGACTGCGCTACTTGTTCTTGTCATTGTTCCTGCCACGCCACTATCTGTCTCCAACAACGTAGAGGCATTTTCTGCTGGTACGACTTGAGTTATCCTGTAGTCACCACTGGCGCTCTGGTGCAAGACAAAAGCAGTGCTCTCGCCGTCAGTGGTGCACCCTTTGGATCCTTGAAAGCCGTCCATCAGCATGCGGCCTTTGCCTGCGTCTTCGGGTTATGAAAAGGGGTGGTGACACTTAGCCTCGAATTAAATATGGGTGAAATTACTACGAGATTTTCACGGGTTTGATTGCTTGATGTGGAGAAAAACGAAACTGGTTTTATGAACCAGTACTATTCATCACAAACAAAAACACCAAGTTTTCAATCACTCATGAAATGACTCGCGTAACTCTTCTTCCACCTCTTCCTCTACCTCTGCTAGGAACTTTGCTGGTGGTTTCCCCACAGCCGCAAACTTCGACACAGCCCATAAGGCTTCTGAGCAGGTGGGCGCTGTCGAGGCACCAGTCGCGAGATCCGTGGTAGAGGTACTTGGCGCGACACAGGATCTTAGAATGTGTCCATTCACGGAATCGATGCTTCTCCGGGACCTTTGCGTCAGTGTACATCAGCTGCTATACTCTTAGTAATCTTCTTCAAGGAAACCGGCAAGGAATCTCTAGTATCACGAATGTGCTTACAATTATTAAGTGATGCATCATAAATGTGGTGCCAAATACAGCACGCTCTGCGCATCATTGCAAAGGCCGGAGATGGTGTCTATCTGTTTTGCCAGCGGAATGTCCTCTTTCGCATCATCCACAAGGACCTTCTGGATATGGTCTGCGCCACCCGCTTTATCTACCAGGAAGACATCGAGTCCATCGCTAGAAACACCGGTGGGTAGACTAGTGGAAGCTGGATTTGAATGATGTCAGACTAGAGAAGCTTTGAGACTTCTGAGAAATCACGCAGGCAGATTGAGTTCCACTCATTCATTCGAACCACGTAGCAACTCACTCGAAGCTGCCTGGTTCCGGCTTGTTTCTCATCAAATGTAAATACTAGGTGGAGACGAGTGGCACATGTGGTACAGCAGGTCACGCTATGTATTCTTATGGAAAGTACCAGGAAGATAAGCAACTTTCGGCTCTAACTCGTCAGCGCGAATTTCTTGTCCGCTAAACTTCGCCAATTTCTCGCCGGAATAGCGCCAGACTTTGCCGTCAGCAGCACTATCTTCAGTTGCTACGAATAGATCTCCCGAAGCGCGACCGCAAGATAAATCGGTGATCTTCTTCTCAGCGAGGACAATCCGCGGAGGCTCGTCCAAAACGCTGAGTCGACCAATTGGTGCGCTATTCAAGATAGGCGGCGGAAGCTGCTCGGCGGATCCGACGATAGAGCTGCTGGACGCGAATTAGCAATCACGATTACGCTACGATAGAGTGAATTGTAGTACTACTGGATTACTGCAGCTGGTTGGGAAAAGAAAATCTAATATCACCAAGCTGAAACTCTCCACGGCTCTGAAACTCAATACAGAGCATTCTTTTACCTACTTACACGACACCCCATAATGAACCGCAGCCAACGATGACGCCAACGTAGCAGTGCTGTTAACGTTCTCCAAGTCCTCGCCTACCGCCAGAGTGTACTGTAACAGTTGCGGCTTTACAGTGGGTCCAGACCCATGCGCAAAGGCCTCAGACGGTGGCGCCATTGCGACATACAGGAAATTGCAACAAGCGGCAACAGCTCCGGCATATCCGCCTGGCAATTCTGGAGCGCCAGTTACCAGACGCTTTTTCTGGTTAAAATCGGTGATAGGACCTGACCGATGCGGGTCGACGGTGAAATACGACACACCGGCGTAATCTGATACGAGGACGAAACTGAAAACATCGCCACCTGTTCCTCGATGGCCATGTGGATTCGCACCAACACAGTAAGGAACTCGATTCGTGGTACCAGATGCTTCGGCGTCGAAAAGACCGGTCCACGGCATATTCGGAAAAGAAAATGCATTGACCACTCGGGGAATTAGTCCTAGGACACAGCTCAGAAGAATGATCCGTGACAGGACCTCACCACGCCGCAAAGAGTGAAAGGACATGATTTTTTTCTTTACAGACACCCTCTCCGCAGTTGCGGATGGGCGTCGAAAAACTATGTCGACATTTTTAAGAGACTCAGTTCTTCAGTTGTCAAACGATCACCATCTAGCTGTCATGCAAATGGTGTGGATACACACGGTGCGTCGATTTTCATTGAGAAGTGAAGGGGTCGGTACAACGACATTTGTTATCGCTGGCTTCGTTTTGAGTACTTTTAGTTTCGTTTTGCATCAGCCAATAACGTGTCATGAGTCGCTCTCAATCTCTTCTCTCAGCAGTGGAATTTCTTTCGATTTCGGGCATTCACATCTCTCTGCCACAGAGACAGCGGCAGTTTTCTTGTCTCCAAGGTGAACACTTCTCCAAATCAGCCAAAAGTGCGAAACCCGCGAATCACAGCCACATTTTGTTTTGTAGTCCTTACTCCTCTTTTCTACAAGATGACAAGATTCGGCTTTCAGAAGTTTAGAGAATTTCACACCTCAGATAAATCCTCATCACATGATCCAAAAATCCACATCCGGCAGTCCGCGACTGCAGCTTCGGCTCAACCCGGTTCGAAGTCAAACGTCTTCACTACTTTTTATTACTTCTGCTCGCCTCGTAGATGCTGTGGCTCCGCACAATGGCATGGCTGCTGACCAAAAGCTTCTAGTAGTGAGATGTTTATTCTACTCCACCGTGTCTTATTCGACAGGCAAGAAGAAGAGTGACTTAGGCCGCAGTCTTGACATCGGTCAAGAAGTCAGAGAACTCCTGGTACGGGTTCAATTTGAAGGCGGTCGGGGCCCACAAGTCCGGAGTGATGAAGCGGTAGGTGTTGCGGAGAGCCTCGAAGGTGGCCTTGATGAAGTTGCCCTTGGTACGGGTGTGGCCGCTGGAGCAGGAGAAGACGTCCTGCACACCGACGAAGTTCATCAACTTCTTCAAGGTAATGGAACCGACGACTCCGGTTCCACGGGGAGCCGGGATGAGGCGGACCATGACGGAACCGCACTTTCCGGTCACCTTCATCGGGACAGTGTGCGGCAGACCGATCTTGTTTCCCCAGTAACCACGGCGGACCGGGATCAAACCGAGCTTGGCGGAAATGACGGCTCCACGGATAGCGGTAGCGACTTCCTTGCCGACCTGTTGAGTGGTTTTTAGATTTGATAATTTGGCTAAGATGAGAGATACTTGATAGTGCATGACGGGAGTCTTTTGTAGAAGCAGAAGTTCCATGCGGGATCGACAACGATAAAAATTTCGCCATACGCACTTTTGATGCGAACTCGAGAATATCAGAGGCCGTTCCGGACTTCGGCGTCAAATCACAGCCAAACCAAGAGGCTTGTAACCACTACTATTTTCTTCACAACAACCCTCTAAAAAGTACTCACACAAAAGAAAATAGTAACGTTGATTTACCTTGCTTCCCAAACCGATGTGACCATTGGAGTCACCGACAAGGGCGTAGCAGACGAATCGGTTGCGCTGACCAGCGGAGGTCATCTTCTGGACTGGGTGGATCTTGACGACCTCATCCTTCAGGGCACCTGGCTGACCAGCTGGGGCACCGAAGAAGTGATCGATGATCTGGTACTCACGGATCGGCAGAGAGTGAAGGTAGATATCCTCAAGCTTTTCGATCTTGCCTGAAGTTTGGAGTTGAGAGTTGCTTGGAGTTGAGCGAAGGGTTGCTGAGAGGACGTTTGAGGATGACAAGTGCTGCGAAGTTGCACACAAAGCATGAATTCTGGGAAGCTATATCGACAAAAGTACCTTTTCTGAAAAGATTATTATAGCCAAGCGGCAAGGTACTCAAGATTTAGATTTCCGACTGCTCACCTAAATCACACCAACTTCATCATAAGGAGCTGTAACAAACACTAACGTTATGGATACCTTCCTTGACCAATCGTCCGAGCTTGGTGCACGGGGCCCATTCCTTATCTTCGGCACCCTTCTTGCCTCCCTTCTTTCCGCCCTTCTTTCCCTTTCCGCCCTTCTTGCCTTTGCCGAAGCCGTCCTTGCCGAAACCGCCTTCTCCCATCTTGTCTTAGGTATTTACTCTAGTCAAAGAGTCTATGGACTACGGGCCAATTGAAAATGGCTGTTCTCGTTTCCCTGTTTGCAGTTTAGTTTTTTAGAAAGTTAGTTAGAGTTAGTTAGTTGGAAGATTTTTGTTTGTTGTAGAAAGCAAGGTTGTTCGTTGTGGAGATCGCCGAAGGCGGATTATTCAGATACTTCAGGGAACTACGAGAGCACAGATCGAATTCTCTTAGTTTTCGTCTCAAGTATTTCGGACGCGAGTCCTTGAACGTGGCTGGATATTTTGAACTCCTCCAGGATTTCGATATCAGAATCTTTAGGCTCAGCTTTAAATCTCAGTGTGAGCTTCTTTTGATCTTCTTACTTCAGTGTCCCATGATCGTTCTGCTTATTTCAGTGTCCATGATTGTTCTGCTTATTTCAGTGCCCACACTGTTTTAGAATTCGGATCGCTTAGCTCATCTTTCTTTACAGATTCTAGGATCAAAATGTATCATCAAGACGATCTGAGATGCCAGAACTGTAGAGCGCGATCTCTGTTCAGACGAAGCGTGTTTCAGTAATGCGCATCGTGGAGATCTTAGACTAAGCCGCGGAGGCAAGTGATTTGAATGAACACCAGACGCTAGGCCAAAATTGAACAAGATGGAGATTTCAGGTTTTCCCCTCGGTAATCGCATTTTTGATTAACATCTAAAAATCTGCCCAACATCTTAGGAGTTCAACATCATTTCGATCCTTTTAGTACTAATTGACACATCACATTTCCTGACCGTTTAGCAGAGACTTAGTGTCTTTGACTTCAAGGCAATTAGTGAAATTGAAGTGGTGTGAGTCTTTAGGTTTTCTCGAATTCAACAGTAAAATTTAGAAGCACAGGTATAACAGAAGCTTTCGTTTCTAATTGACAGTTAATTTCGATGCAAGCAAGAGAACTGGCGGAAATGCAAAAATAGTACCAACGAGAGATCTAAAGAGTAAAGGGCTACTTCTGGGGATCACTACTGGGATCTTGGAGAGGTAGATAGATCATCTTAGCCAGCAAAGTCCTTGAGAAACTTGTTCTGCGATCTCTGAATCTTGTCCATCCTCATAGACAGGGCTTCTGCGACACCAACCATCTGCCCCAAGGATTCCTGGACTCGCAAAACCTCAATTCGGATCTCAATGCCGCAAGCGTGAATCTTTGACAGCACTCGTCCTGCGAGATGCTCGACTGCGCGCATCACCTGTGGGAGGGGTCAGATCAATACAGGCCCCTATCCTACATGTCTCTCAGAAGACGAGCTTCCTCAAAAAGTAAGAGTCCTAGAAAGATGGAAGATGGAAGGCCAGCAGCAATGTTCTTGGCAACCGAGCAGTACCTCTTTCGGAGTAAACTCCTTAATCGTTTTGCTCATGTTCTCTGCACTCCTCAATCCCAACATTGGCAGGTCGTCTTTAGCCCCCGTAGCATCCATCTCCTCCCGCGCGCCTCCTCGATCCTTAAGCGCTCCTTGCCTGTCATTCTTTTTCACGTCTCCATCCTCTACTGCCTTCTTTTTAGCGCCGTATATTCTTGCTGCAAGTGCTGGTGACAACTGCCTTATTCGCTTCTGACACTGGCACAAGTTGCCAAAATACTCCCTTGTCATTTGGATCACCACAACGATGGCCTCGGACTTCTCGTTCTTTTGGGACTCGGCTGGAAGGGAAGGACGGGCGGGAAGTGGAGTTTTTTGAGTAGTGTTACGGCCAAATGAGACGAACGCTCAACTATTTCTGCATTTCAAATCCCTTTCCCTGAAATTCAAACATGACCACTACTACATGTGCAGCGAAATAGAGTACCTTTCCTCGCGTCATACGTGGCTTCCATCAACGTCGCTGCCATGATGCTGAAGAAGACGTTGATGCAGACCAGAATAACCACGATGTAATAAAGCAGAATAAAGACGGCTCCGACAATAGCATCCTTCTCGAAAATCGGCAAAACGTCGATATCCGCACAGACAGATCGAATGGTGTAGAGCCAGCCAGCGGCGACCTTTGGGTAGGATGGAATTAGGGTTTAGGGTTTGCGCATAGGATACACGATCATGGTGTGTGTCTGACAAATATTGCATGTGGACTAGAGTGTCTACAAATAATAATGAGATTTATCTAGGACTCTTCAGAGTCAGTATTTCTATGGAGTAAAAAAGAAAAATACAGAATTCAATTCCGCCAGCACATCGCCGAAGGAGACCACAAACGAGATCACGAACCCGATCTGGATGATCGCGAAAAGCAAGATGAAATACACGAAATAGGCCATACTGTCCTGGATGATGTTAAACAAGAAGTGGATGTATGGGAAGAAGCCGATGTATTTCACGCACTTGCCCCACAGCAGCACCGCATTTATCGCGTTAATCAAGCGCGAGGTATCGACTTTGTCTGTTTTGTTTTATCAAGTTGGTTCCTTTTGTTTCCGGCGTCATGCAAATGTACTAGGAAGTCGTGTCGTAGTGGCTCTCGATCTTCACACTACCACTTTTATATGTGCTTATCAGATAATATCTCTAGTCTTCTTCAGAAGTCATCTTAGGTGATGGTCAGGAGTCAGTCGTCTATAAAAATATCCGATCGTACTTGCAATCCCTTGCAAATTTGTGTAGGCTTCGAATCTTCCTGGTCCCCCAACAGTTTCTGCTGCTCCCAGCTGGCCGACGCTGCCAATCTCCATGTACGCGGTCATTCGAATCGTGTACGCCGTTAACAACAAGCCCATGTTGATCCAATCCAGAATATTCCATCCGTCCTCGAGATACGCCCACCTCTCGATCGAGATTTCGGATAACTCTTCCGCGATGTGGGCATTAGAAGGTTCCCACTACTCGTTTGGGTTCTAGGAAGACTCATTTCTGGGTTCTTCTAGGAAATACTTTTCATACACTTTTGGATTACACAATAGGAAATAAGGAGACCAAACCTGGTCCTCTCCGTCCTCATGGCGAAGAACTGTAGTATTTATTATAAATATGCACGAGAAGAGAACTTCTTTTTCCAGTTGTCCATCTCCATGTGTGAGTTTAGTCCCATCCCAACAAAAAGTAGAGCACATCAGCAGCCCACCATAAAGTAGAGCACAAACACCAGCACCACACAGTCCATGATCCAGGCTATCATGTCTGCTGCTGTGGAGCCTCCGAATATCTGCAATTGCCGCTGCGTAAGTACTAGAGTCGTGAATTTCGTTTGCACCTTGCCAACAGCTGGAAACTCGAAAAGTATCATGTTGGCACTATACTGGTCCAAATTGCTGTTCCAAAGAGCGAAAGTGAGGGCGACCTGTCGTGGAGGAAGCAGTGTGGCTTGGGGCGTTTGTTGAGGCGGGGGGGCGTTTGTTCGTGAGATGTCCGTTCATTACGTCTCAAGTAATTGTACTAAATCTCATGAGATGATGGGCAGAAGAACTACGATCAATAGCTGCGAGTCCTTTTGCGGCAAAAGTGAAATCTCGATAACAAGGGATCAACAATCGACTCAGATCTTACCAAAACGCCCATACAAGAAGTACCGCTCTCGTCTGCACATCTATGAACTTTTGTGCTTTCGCTCTTGCCAAAGACGCGGTCGCCTTCGTCGCATTCGCTGATATTGCGAGAAAATAACCGCCTGCCGGATACGTACTCACTTGTCCTGTCACCGATTCGGACTGCAACGGATCTGGCTCCGAATAAATGAACTCTGGATCATTCGGATTAGTTGTAGACCCGTACGCCTCCTTACTTTCGACCCCTGTGGAAAAGACCGGATAACACTCCGTCATGTACTCACTAAACATGGTGCCAACTTGGCATCCCTCTTTCTTCGTCACTCGCCACTGCCGCATCTGAACCGTGCCGAAAAGCCTGTTGCTCGTGTCCAGCGGCAGCATCACCTGCGATCGCATTTTCGCCAGCTCGGTGTCGGTCGTGTGGGAAATGAAAGGGGGGTTGATTTTGGGACCATGCGTTTCCGCTACAACAAGCTCGCACAAAAATTGCTAGGTGTACACACATGAAGTATTCATGATCTCAACGACTATCATATGAAGAGAAGAGAAGAACGACTAAAAACTGACCCGTTTCCTTTGCCGTACTGGTAAACAGGACGTCGAAGAAGTTCTCCACGTAGTCGTAGAAGCTCTCAACGCTGTTCACGCTCTCCAAAGGTGCTGTGCTGTTCTTCATGGCCATTATTTCTTGCGTTCTTGCGACTAACAGAGAACTATCTTGTGACA
Organism: Amoebophrya sp. A25; assembly: GCA_905178165.1. Lineage (NCBI taxonomy): Eukaryota > Dinophyceae > Syndiniales > Amoebophryaceae > Amoebophrya > Amoebophrya sp. A25. The sequence goes on from CAJINU010000091.1 coordinate 428,088, forward strand.
AGGACGCCAGAACGACGATGGTGAATGCGGATAGGAATATGCCGAAAAGGCACATATCCTGGCACACCTTGCCCGCCAACGACCGCTGGCGACGTCGTGAAACCGCATCGTCGTAGTCCTCATCCTGCAAGTCGGCTAAATAGCCCTTGCCTTCGCCGTCTTTTGTCATTTTGGTGATGTCGTGTCCCTCTAGTAGGCGTCGTTCCTAGGAAAGGTTGATGAGCTGTGGAAGACTATTCCTTGTCCTGATGCGCACAGGACCGCTGTACTTCACGTCGGCCAAGTTATCGGCACTTCGCGAATCCTAGGTCAAGCGTGTCCTCCGAAAAATGCTGCCGCCCGCGCGCCTAGGCACGACAACGGACTTTTGATAAAGGTGCCGCCATGGACTTTTCAGTTTCCTTAGATGTGCACCAACATTCTCTTCCTTGTTCGTGGTCTAAGAGTACAACAATTGCTCAAAATGGAAGGCGACTTAAGAAGACTACGTACGATCTAGCCTCGGCACGATTTTAAAACCCTTCTTCGAGCGACATCAATCAACGAGGCATCAGTGAATGTCCAACGCCATTGTGCATCACCGGTCTCAGGGGACCATATTAACGGCAATGCATAGCGAGGCAGCTGTCTTTATTCTACCACACGCTCCAAAAGGAGGATTGCACATTACGAGCAACCATCCCTCCTAGCCGGTGGGTATAGATAGATCGACAACGACGAGACCTAGAACTAGCACTATAATCATTCATCCTTTTTAGAACGACTAAATTCTACGATTTCGTATCCTTCTGACAAATCCACTTGCCCTTTTCGGAGCCTCTGTTTTTTTCAAAGATGTAGAGTGAATGGTCGACAACTACCGAAAACCACTAATTCGAGTTCTATTTTTTCCAAACAAGCGTTTTTTGCATCTCAATTTTGTTTCTCGACGCTCTTTTTCACTTTCGGTCATTTTTCAACTTGCTCATCTCTCTCTCTGTCTCTACCAGGCATTCTCAGACGATGCTCTCGCTAGCTTCTCTCTCACTCACTATCAAACAAAGAAACACTGCTCTCTTTGATCAGTCCCGTTTTTCCTACAAGAACGAAAACATCATTGCCCCAAGGCCAATTCTGTGAACGATACTGGAAACGCCCATTTTCGTTTTGCCAAACTTTTTTAGTCACAGTGCGTTTCTTCCCGGACAACAGATTTCAAAAAGAACGAGCGAAGGAAATCTTCTCGGACGGATGATCACAGCGAGCACATCATCTTCCATCTCCTGTTGCGTCTCTAAGTCTCGGCTCAGCCGCTGTGCTTCACGACTATAATTTCTGAGACGACGGCGCCGCAGAGACATCAACAAGTGGGACAGCCAAAAGTTGCATTTGATCTTGGAGATACAACTCAAAGGTTATAGATATACCGAACCTCTCGAGGTCAAGATAGAAACAGTAGCTCAAGAACTAGACACGAGTTACGATATTCTCAAAAAGTAAGCGTAAGAGATCAGCATCGACTTTGAAATCTATGACATCCACAATAATAGCAAATCAGCGTTTAGAGATAATATCATTACGCAACGAGCATTGCAAGTGGCAATAGAAGTAGAACGAGAATCTACCCGCAATCAAACTGTATCTGGGGTAGATACTATCAGTGTGAGGGCAAGATCATAAGTGATAATGTAAACCAAAGAGGGTCTCACTGACCACATCAGTACTCCTATCGAAATACCACCTTGAGGTCGTTTGAGAAACGCAGGGAATAAGGTTGTAATGTGAAGGGCACTATTCCATCAATCCCGTTGATACTTCGAAAAGTGGATCCAAATTCATGTTCCAGCCCTTCTCATCAGTTTCGGCCAACTGAGCCACTTTCTGCATCCTTTCGGCAGCCTGAGCGGCTGTCATGCGGTCTCCAGGATTCACGGTGCGGGTTAGAGGAAAATAGTTTTCTTGCCAGTCTTGCAAATCGAACCCACGTCGGTAGTAGGACTAGTAGTAGTAGGAATAGTAATATTAGTAGGCCGTAGGTAGTAGGTCGTAGTAGCAGTAGTCGGAGTAGTGTCGTAGAAGTAGTATCGTAGTGGTTTCGTAGTGGTTTCGTAGTGGTTTCGTAGTGGTTTCGTAGTGGTTTCGTAGTGGTTTCGTAGTGGTTTCGTAGTGGTTTCGTAGTGGTTTCGTAGTAGTATCGTAGTAGTATCGTAGTAGTATCGTAGTAGTATCGTAGTAGTATCGTAGTAGTATCGTAGAAGTATCGTAGTAGTATCGTAGTAGTATCGTAGTAGTATCGTAGTAGTATCGTAGTAGTATCGTAGTAGTATCGTAGTAGTATCGTAGTAGTTCCGTAGTAGTGTCGTAATAGGACTCGTAGTAGGAGTAGTAGTGGTGCCCAGCCGTGGGGTATAATTTCTGACTAGTATCTATTTCGGGTTTAGGGTTCAGAATGCAAATTGTTTCTTTCTTTTGTAAAAAACGCTTTTCACTTTCATAACAACATTCCCCGCATGACCTCGAGTCTCAGTTTGGCTCGCTCTGGTATTGGGTCTCGGGAAAGACATAGTCCTGGCGTTTCTTCTGCGACTCTGCTGCTTGCCACAGCCTGAAAGAGCTCCTGAATGAATTTGTCATCTACTTCGACTGCTTCAAAAAAGAACATCTCCCTCAAATCTGTGAGAACTTCGGCATTCATTCCTTTCTCTCTCTCACCCAAGCCTAGTGAAAAAGCGGCGACATCGAGCGACGCCTCGAGACCAAGGGGCTCAAATGTCTCTCGAACGTTCGTGTGCCACGATCTTTGAGACTGCGACATCGCCATTCGTAGACTTCTGTGCCGCTGTTCCGCCTTTTGCAATTCCTTCTCCACCTTTTCTATTTTTTCGTCAAGCAAAGGCTTTTTTTGACGAATTAGAGAAACGAGATTAAGGGGTACAACTTACCAGGTAAAGGAGAATGCATTTAGAGTAACTGAAATGACAACTTCTACACCATCGACATCTCCACTGTCACTCTCCACTGTCACATCGTAAATGATACTCACGTAAACCCATAGTGCCACGTGTGCAAGTGGCCAAAAGATCACGCCGAGCGTCCTCCCACCGCATCAACTCACGACGGGATTTCATTATGCCTACAAGGAGTTTTGCTCTTCGCACCGAAAGATTGCGTGCCGCTTCGTGGAGTACAGCTGGGTTCTTAGAGGATGCCTCAACTTGGCTGTCACTACACCTGGTTTTGAATCATCTATAATACATAGTATAAATTCAGACAACCCGACAGCCCATTTGGCAGCCGCCCCTCGGCGGAAGTTAGCTACTTAGTAAGGCAAGCGAAAATCAGGAAAAAATATAATTAAAAGGCCTGCTGTAGTACTACTTGGCTGTCACTACTTCTTAGAGGATGCCTCGACTTGGCTTCTTAGAGGATGCCTCGACAGTGGTTGGTTTTTGAATCCAATGCATAGTCTTCTTTTGACAGATTTGGAAATGTTGTTTAGCCTTGCTTGCCTTAACTCTTCGTTCAGCCAGTGCCTGCGCCTGGGCCTTCTCAGCGATTCTCGCAAATACTGCACCACTTCTATTACCGCGGCCGGATGCTCTTTGATGAAGTGCTGTGGCCACTTTTGCTTCGTCGTTGAAAATGTTGCTGTACATTTGAGAATGGCACAGACTCGAGTAAGCTCGTATCACTGCTACTGCGAGGGCCCATGTGTCGCTATTGCGCTTCTCGTTTCCTTCTGGGGCAACGTACATCGGTGTACCAACCAGCGTCATTTCTTCACCCACGCCTCCACCTGGCAAATGGTACAGTGGATGGTGCTCCGACGATGAAGAACTCGGAAGGGACGAGAGTGCTGGGGATAACTTTCCTTTCAGCGTTGCAGTTGCTGTTGCTCCTGTGTTCGTCCCTGTACTAGGAATATGTGCATGGTGGAGACGTGAAAAGCCAAAATCAATCATTTTTAGTTGCCAGGTGGAAAGCGCTCGAGTTAAAAGCTGGCCCTGAGACAATGCCGGAGCATACTGTTCTTTTTGTTCATCAACTTCGGACTGTCGCTGTTGAGCGTCCTTGCCACAATCTAGCGCAACACTTGCTCCACCACGGCTTCTTTCTCGTCCCGCGGTATTATCTTTACTATCTTCACCAAGGCTCCTCCTCCGCCTAACTACAACTGGAGACTGAGGCTCTGATCGAGTCGCAAGCGACGCCGCAGATGGTAACAGCGTTGAGAGTGAGGGCCTTCCAGTCACACAAGTAGGACTTCCGCGGCCTATACTCCCACAAGTTGAAGGTGTACATGCGGAAGATGAGGAGGCATCTTCATAGCCAGTTCTTTTCGCCGTAGGAAACTGTGGAACAGGAGGAAAATCCTTCTTTCGTGCTTTTCTGCTTTTGTTACCCTCATCGTTGTCATGAACTGGATGTTGGTGTGTACGGGAGCCAGCGTCTCGCACAGTCTGTCGTGGAGGCCCGTTCATTGGACTTGCTTCTTCTCTGGCTTCAGACCAAGCTGCCCCAGGAGAACCGGCAGAAGAATCTTCACTTTGCTCTGTGTTTGATGAAGGTTTTGCATCCAGTACTGGTTGATGTACTGCTTTTGAAGAGGACACTGGTACTAAAGCAGCTGGTGGAAGCATGAGTGGAGCTTCTATCGATCCTTGTACAACTTGATCCTGCTGTAATTGTCCTTCTTCCATGCCGCGTCTTTTCCTCGAAAGTAACTGACTTACTCCAACATTGCCATCAGTCTGTGCTGCCAATCCTTCGTCTCCTGCTGCGTCGGAAGAGTCCACCAAACTCGTCTGCATAGAACGAGAACAAATCCCGCTCATATCACCACTTAAAAACTGATGGATCGCCTCAGGGCACGTTGGTTCAGACACAAGAAGATTTTCCAATTTCAAATCATTATGCGAAATCCAGTAAAGGTCTTCACCTGCAACTACTGTTTCCTCACTAGGTTTCAGGACACTAGATTGTGAGGAAAACGACGAACAAGCCACTGGCTGTTCTGCTTTCGACTGTTCCACAACTGCTGAAGCATAGCCACCTTGTTCGTCGACATCGACTCCCGCAACAAGCAATCCTAAAGCCGCAGCATTAGCTGTTTGCGGAGGCAACTCCTCTTGCAACGACGCCAGTGCTTCCACAGCCTGCAGAAACAAGTGATCTAAAAGAGAGAGCATGCGATGTTGCAGTCTCAATCGATTCTGCACTCGCTCCGATATCTGCTTAAGCTCGCTTTTCACTCTGTAGGCTTCAGGAGCCTCCAGAGTTAGAAAGATGGCAATTCTGACGAGTAAAAAATTTTTGACACGACTGTGTGTTTCTGAAAACATCAAAACTCAGTGAAAGTGGCCTGTGCCATCAAACAATTAATAGATTGATACAGTACATTCAAACGCCATGAGCGTGATTCACCAGTCTAAAGCAAACAAGAATAACAATTTTCCACAGCAAAGGAACCCCAGCATAATATCCCCAACAATTCTGGGTCTGTCTCGTCCACCTGCGCGAGTATGCTTGACCCCTCTGGCGAGTGCTTTGCATCCTGTATTAGAGGTTGCCGAGTTGCATTCTTCAGAACATCCTTGACATAATATTTCCCCCTTGAAAAGGAGCCAAGGATGGTAGTGAGGAATGTAATTCGGAAACCCTTAACTGTAAGGCTGACTGAAAGTGACGGCTCAAATCGTGCACGAAGTACAGAAGATCCTGGCTTTTCCGTGTTCGCGTGTCGGCGGTCTTGTACATAACGAATGGTACTACTGGACGTTCATCTGGACGTTGGTAGCGACTATTTTCATTTCCTTGTTCTAGAAACGGATTAACCGGTCGACAGCATGTTGGCAGGCCTCCGTCTGCCGTTCTACAGGTTATGACAGAAGTCATGAAGGAACTGATGGCGCCAGATAGGCAGGAGATTGGATCTTGCTCATCTCGCTTTTTCTGTGCCCGTCTTGCGTCGTCAACTTGTCTCAGCGACTTCCACGTACGCCCGGCAACGAGAGCGAAGTCACCATCAACTGGTATTTCAGGAGAAGCACCTACAACCGGTGGTGTGACTGTGACCGAATAAGAACTGCTTGTTTGCGACCGTCTTGCTGCAGGTGATGCCTCTTCTGCACTAAACGACGAAGCTGCACTTTCACTCCCAGGTTCCTGCTCGGTCTTCCATCCTAGAACCGGCATAAAAGGCAGTTCTAACTTCTCTTCTGCCGTTAACACTATACTTGACGAGTCCTCGCACGCCTTGCTTACAGAGGTGTCAACTTTAGAAGAAGGAGAAGTTGCGCTACCTTCGTCTACTTGGAAATTGAGCACAGCTTGTTCTTGCCCTCTTGGGGATTTAGATGACGGTGCCTTGCTTCCCATCCTGAATCTTCCGGACAAGGCCTCTTCCACATCAGTCCCTAGCACGTCGTCGTCTGGTGAGCCACTACTCGTTCCGGTCTCACTTGCAGGAGAGTGTGGATCGCTAGTGCCTGCTGAGCTTGTGACTGATGTGCCTCCGATGCTAATGCGCCGACGGAGAAAGCCAAAAAATCTGCCGTCGCGTAAGCCGGTTTTGCCATCACGTCTGCCAGTAACACTCGAAACACCGAATTCTGGAAGACCCAATGTGGATTTTCGTTTCACTTGAGGCGTAGTAGAAGATCCACCATTTGAAGCTTCACCAGCACTCGAAGACGTTGATGCATCTCCTTGCAGTCCTCCACCTGCTAGTAAGGCTCCTGCAGGAGGGAGAGGACTTCTGCTCTGGCATTCTTCCTCATCGGCAGTTTGACGCGCCTCTTCAGCTGCTGCATTTTGTTGCTTCTTTAGCTCTGCGAGATACCTGGCTCGATGATACGCCTCCTGCTGCACAACCGGTTCCTTTATTTCGAAAGAACATCCATAGCTCGGGTCACTCCCACCACGACTAGACGCTGAATTATCCCAACATTTGTCAAAAACCTTCACCGTTACGGAGGCAACGACTTTCACTTTCAATTCAACATCTTTTTCTTTAGTAGTAGCATCTCTTGCTCTTCTTCCTTGGTGATGGTGTGCATGTGCATGCTTGTTCCCTTCTTTTTCGTCGTCGACATCATCAAGAATCTCCTCATCATCTGGCCCGACATCTTCGAGGTAGTCTTCATACCGGAAACCAACTTTATCCCAGTCGCCCTGGAACCTCGATGTATTCCGCATTTCAGGTTTTTTGGTACTGCTCATTCCCAATGTCGCTGCATTGTATTAGAGCTTACTCCTGCGGGGTCATGGAAGGGGGGTCGCTTTCACAATTCTTTATTACAATTACAATTACAAGTTTTGCGAATTTTTTTTTTTTTATGGCGGGCGGTATACTAAAATAAAAATAGTATGACCCACGAGTTCGACGCACCAGCAGTGGTGGGCGCAGAGAAAGCAAACATTTCACAGACACAAAGAGAAAGCTATAGAAAGACTGAAAAGGAGCACCCCCTCCAAGTCAGTTCCCCCCCACCAAGTTAGCCTTAATAATTGTAAGTAGGCACGAAAGCACCTGCGAAAACTATTTCAGGATGTCGGATAGGTCCGGCTGGAGACGCAGAACGAGAAGCTCTAGCCTTTCGCCTCACTTGGACCAACTTCGTTTTCACACAACGCAACACCACAGCTTGTCCGCCATTGCCTAGCACCTTGGCATGAATTGCAGTGGCGTTCTTCTTTCCCTTGGGAACTGCCTTGTCTGACGAAATGCTCAGCCAGGCATTGCGAGCTTCACGTCGAGCGAGAATGATATCATCGCTGAAGGGCAATGCTGGTGGTGGCAGACGTCTACCTCTAGGTGATCTTGAGCTGGTCTTTTCAGAAGTCGTAGAAGTCGTGGAAGTTGAAGTCGTCGCAAAAAATGGGTGGTTGACCGCAATAGCTTCCAATTTAGTCTGCATAGGAAGTGGAGAAGAGGCGGCAGCAGCAGCAGTAGCGGCAGAACCAGTAGAGCTTCTTCGATAATTATGGTCTTGTACTACTTGTTTCCTCACATAATGTTCTTGTCCTTTTTCTGCGACGTGATCTACTTTGCGACTCTTGACATGATCAAGCTGCAAGTTCTGTAACGTTCCTGCTAAAGCGCTGACAAGACAACCTGCACATCCACATGGCTTACTTGCACAAGAGGCATTGGAAGACTCTAATCCTGATATCCGACTACTGCGACTTCTCGGTCCTTGTTCTTCTTCGCCCCTTAATGCACGCTCACAGATCGCCCAGTGTGCCGTTCTCAGGACATATTCATCCGAGGCTGACTCGGCTGCAGCACTTACTGCGAAGAAGCAGAGCAGGAGCAGACGTGGAACAACAGACACCATCTTGATCATCTTCTTGGTTGACCCTCTTTTTGTTGTCAAGGTTAACCTTCTTTTGATGCAGCCATCCTAGTACACTCACACACGTCTTTTCTATCTGCAAACGGTCCTCTATATTGTAATTATGGCAAGTAAAGATTGGAAGAATTCTCTTGATAGTCCTTCTACGTTCTTGAAGAAATCAAGTTGTCACTTATAGCGTTCAACTTCAATGATCTTCCCGGCGTAGTATAAAGTCGGCGAAAAAATATTTATGATTCCTTGCATTTCCAAAAATAGTACAGACTTAGCAAAAGAAATTCGCAAATGACATCTCGAAGTTCTTCAGACTCATTTCCAGGCACAATTATCAAGAAGTCCTGGACCAGAACCACACATGAAGCGAGCACTACCCACGAAATTTTCGCATCTATAATTATTACAATTACAAATTTGTCGATTAGTTCGACGCACCAGCAGCGGTGGGCGCAGAGAAAGCAAACATTTCACAGACACAAAGAGAAAGGTATAGAAACCAGCATCCACCAGCATGCGATGGAGAGACTACTCGCATCCAGTAACGACATCAAGTCTGAATCAAATTGATTCTGCAATGTTGAAAGAATGGATAATATGCAGCAGCATCATAGAACTTTTGTTCGACTTTTTCACATGTTACGATGGATGCACGTCGAAGCAACCACTTGAAGGTCATCAAGAAGCAACGAATGGAGACTTCTCCTCCTGTCATTGTGATTTATCAGAATCAGGCAGCTTCAAAGGATGTTCAACAACATGGTCAAGTTATCTCTTTCCAGGAACACGACTTTTCCATAATATGGCTGCTTTTCCATTATAAGAACGAAACTTATGCTGTTACTTTTTCGCTTATGGCATCAAAACCAGCACGAGATCTTCTGAAGAGGACATCTGCGCAAGTATAGTGTCAAAAGTGGAAGATGTGATTGTTCCGCATAATCTCAATTGCAAGATGGTCGATTATCAAGATGGAGTAGTTTGGAGACATGGGAATATATTTTGAAAGTAAATCTGAAGACTTGGCATCCATATGTTGAATGACCCACTTTTTCTCCAAATTAATCGATGCGGTGCGATTAAACTTTGAAAATCGAAACGGGATTACCCAGCTAGTAAGAAAGTTCACGTTTCAGTCTGCGGAGTTGTACTTCAAATTAGTAGGGTAGGCAGGTATCAAAAAATCTCTTACATCTACTGGCAGCACCTTGGTATAAATTTTTATATACCTATAATTTTCAAGACGTAGTCTTATAAGTAGCATCAACCCTCAAGGCGTCGTGGCTGTGGTATGACTCACCACGGAAAGCGTTTCAGCTAGAAACTCAACTAGATGGTCTTTGCTTCCAATGTCGCCTCCTGCTACTTTCAAGTACTTATATAAATCCCAAAAGCCAGGGGCGTAAACGAGGGCTTCCATCTCGTTGCCCGTGCCAGGATGAAAACCATACTGGATTAGGGGTGCTTTCGGTTGACCTATCTTAGATCTCACAAATTTGTCGATCCTTCTGCCCTTGAACTAAAGAGGTCAGAGAAGATCGATATGCTTTTAATGACGACAAATAGGTCAACTTGCAGCAAATGCCACCCGTCTTAACTCCATTCGTATTCTCTCCACTGTCGATTGTTGATGTTACCAAGTGCTATCTCTTCTTGAATGAAGTGTTCTCTGTATACTGTTCGTCGCATCAATCATTCTTGATCAAGAACGATAGCTGCTAATGAAAATGACCTGCGCCTTACCGACAACAATCCAAGCTGTGCTCGTCAAAAGGAAGCGATTCGCCGCATAATTCGTGACCACCAACTCCTGCAAAAACTGCACCACCTGTCGAAGCTTTTCTTAGAGCTGTTACATCTTTACTTTAGTTTACATCTACCTAATGCAAGATGAATGATGGGTCTTAGACAATGAAAATCATTGTCAGCAGCAGGATCATACTTCTTATAAGATGAATTACGCGGCTTAGCCAAGATGCCTCTCAAGTTGGAGAAACTGTCTGAGGAGCCTTAAAACTTAGGATCCGACGGAGGGAGCTCTTCAGGGGTTGAAGATGGGGCTGCACTACTTGCTGGACTCGTTGCTGGAACGGCACTATGTCTCGCAACATTTGCCGCATCAATGACAATTACGAGGGGGCCAACATCTGTCTGTGGAAAAGGATTCGTCGAAGATGATGAATTAAAGATGAAGCATTAGAAGAAAGTTCGCTATAATTTCGAAGACAGATGACCAGTCTCATCCCCATCGTCATCTCGACTATCATAGAGGAAGAACTAAACACTATGAAAGGGCCTTAGAAGAAGCTGCTGAGGCCTGATCTGGCAACGGAGGCAGAACAGGAGTAGGAATTTTTCCGATCTTGACTTTGTCGTCGTTCCGATCTTGACTTTGTCGTCGTAGAGAAAAGCCTGATGATGCCAGGTGATGACCTCTTCTTGCGCAGTGACGATTACGGTATGAAGCAAGGGACCACGAGAAAGCTTGCATTTGACTTTGCCTTTACCTCCTCCGCTAGTTTGTTGCACCATATCGCCCAAGCCTGTACAAAAAAGACTGGGAATGCCTTTTTTTTTACTAGAACCAGCATCCTTCTTTTCATTCTTCTTCTTGCCCATAGTCGAGGAAGTTTCTGGAGAGGCATTAGGGTACCCCAAAGCCGCATCCGACCGCTCTCCCGAGAACGTTTGGAAGTGCGATCCGCCAAGTGTGAAATGGTTTTGTTGTAGAAGTGTTGACACTTGCCTTTGCCCTTGCCACTTTTCTTTTCCAGCATGCTGTAGAAGTTTACGACAATTGATGGGCCAGTTCCAGGCGACAAGCTATCGGAAGAGGACGAGGAAGATGGGGGAGAACAAGACCCCGACGAAGACGTGGCAGCTCCTCGAGATGCCGCAGTTTCAAGCTGAAAGACAAATTCTTTGCAGTCCGTGATCCGACAGCCAGTGGTCGGGTCGAACTCCTTGCTGGTTTCAAATCCGACGAACTCTCTGGGTTTATCAGCACTACAAGTCGGTAGATGTTCGGACTCTCTCATCAAGACACACCAATTATCGAAGTGGCATGTCACGAATGCTCTGATGCCATTTTCTGCAAAGCATCGCACTCGGTAGACAGTGCCATGTCTTGCGTGGACGCACAAGTCAGTCCTCGTCGCTTGGGCATGAGGATGAGCTACATCGGATGAGAGCACTGTCGCCATTCTTGTGAGCCATCTTGTTTCACGAGAGTCTCTACTCTGAATGCATGAGGACGTAGTGCAAAAGGTGATACTTGATTGCTCAGTGACGGTAGTGCAACAGGTGAGCCAACCCCATAGGGGCTCGGTGCTATCGTCGGCACTTGATTGCTCAGCATTCCTGGCATTGCAACAGGTAATGACCGCGAGCCGTGCCTTGTTGTTATCATCGGCACTGGGTTGCTCTGTGGTAATGCAACATGTTGTAAGGATGGCGAGCCGAAAATCCCTGGTGGTTGTATCACAGGTACTTGATTGTTCAGCATTGACGGTAGCGCCACAGGTAGCGACTGCGAACCAAGAACCGTTGGCACTGCCACTGATGATGCGGGATGTTGATTATTCATTGCCGGTAGTGGCACAGGCAACGATGACGAAGAAGCACTTGTCGTGAGTGCGTGGCTGGTCTGCGATGGCGCGGCAGGTAACCGCGACTGCGCAGAAGCGCTGCAACTCGTTCTTATTTCCTGATTACATAAACCTGGCTGAACTATTGTTGGAAAATCGACTTCGAGTATTGATTTACCTGTGAAACACCCAAGTATCTCCCGAGGCGTCAGTCGAGTAGAACGAGTCGTGTTGTCATGCTATAATCACTGTGCATTATATCCAAATGAAAAATATACTTTTTTACTCCTGTTCCGATTGGCAGTTTGCTTCACACGCGAATGAAGATAGAGCTTTTTTTAGTGCTGACGTCTTCTACTCATGAGACAGCACTTTGGAGAACTCCCAACTTCGACAGTGGCTACCAAATGTTCAGCGCGTCTTTTTGGAGTGTTCCAGAATCAAAGAATGGCCTCACTTCAGCAGCACGAAGAGCAGCAGTCCTGCGAATCAACTTCTCTGAAAACCGATCAGAACTCTTCTTTTTCAGCATCTTGCTGTTGCTTTTCGCCTCAGCTGTGTACTGAGAAAGAACCATCCTTCAACTTTGTCATACCATGACAAGAGAATTGCTGTTCATCAAATGAATCTTTACTCCTCAATCTTATCATCCAGCATCTTGTGATAAACTTTCGAAAAGAAGAATCTTGTTAAAAAGTAAGCCTCAATGCTATATTTCCAATATCTTCTAATCTTGCGCACGTGCGGACGTGATTCGTCATGATTCATAGACGTGCCATTCTGATAGTTTCCGTCGTTACTTTTCCCGAAGTCTGTAGAAACTAGGAAGCTTCCGGAAACGTTTCACGGGCTCATCTTCCGCCTGTTTTTACACCGCAACGGATTGAAGCACCTTAAAGAAAGTCTTTAAGAATCTTGGCTACTCAGAGTTCTTCCAAGCTCTTAGTAGTAGTAGTAAGGTACCCACTCATGGGGTATAGAAGAAGTTAATTAGCAAGCTGTTCTAGTCCTCATTTTTTCGCCCTTTGCACTTCGAGAAGCGCGAGCCGTAGAAGTCAGTCCTTTTTGATTGTTGTCGCACCGTCATTAATCTCTGGCAGAAGTCAACCTCGAGCAAGCTTCTTGTCCTTTTCTGCTTCTTTTTCTTCCTTTTCGGTTAAAGATTTCGGACGCTCCAACTTCGTCTGCAGTAGTTTAATCATTGCCTCAAGCTCCACGCGCTTGCTCGCTCCCTCTTTCCGCTTGCTATAATAGTGAGGATCCAGTTTCGCTTTTATTTCCTTTACTTTTTTCTCGTAGTTCTGCCTTCCTTGCTCGGTTGCCTTTTGCTTGTTTTCCTCGCTGTATTCCCGTTGGAGGTCGGCGTATTTCAGTTCCGCGGCTTTCCACTCCTGATCAAACTCGACTTGCATCTGCGCAAATTTGTTGTCTCCTTCAGGGGTATGCGCCGCATAATTCTGCTTCACATAACGTGCACGTTCATCGTTCTTTTTACGAGCAGCTTCCCACTCCTCGTCGCGCTGGCAAAGCGCTCGTTTAAGTTCAAGTCTATACTTATCCTCGATGATAAACCCTGCTTCGAAAAATTTATTTTGTTCTTCGTTGATCGCCTTCTGCGCAGCTTTCCAATTCATTTCTTCTTTCGCCTCCTTTTCTTAGAGCTCAAAGCATTCCATTTCTTGCCTTCATTTCTCCATAATTCTAAGAAGGAATCTGCGAGAAATGACTCTTAGAAATGAAATATATTGAGCCTTAATCTTCATTCAACTTTTCAAGCTCCTTTCTCACCTGTTGCAGTTGCAACTCCTGCGCTCTCGAAAAAGACCCTCCACCACTCGAAGATGACCCCGGGTTGAAGACCACCCCATTGGCAACCTCAGAGCAGGTAACGGCAAAGCAGAAACCTGCCACAAGCCTCCAGCTCACTTTAGAAGCACAATGCATGCGACGCCCACGAGCAGGACCATGATGGGAATCTTTCTCAATGGCCTGTACCATCATGGTTCCTTGTTATAAAGCTCGAAGGTCTGGGTTATGTTCTAGTAGATTTAGATTATTCTTGGTTTTCTTTCTCTATGTTGAATCTGATGGAGAAAGTTTGATAGATATTGCTTCTTCTATGATGATGGAGGATATCAGTCGTTCTTTGATAGATATTGCTTCTTTTATGATAACGGAGGATATCCGATATTCTTTCTTGCTGTAGTAGTATAGTACACACGGAGTGGAAAAGTTCCTAGAGTTATGAGGAAAAGGTAGGCGAAGAAAGGATAAGGACCAAAACAAGAAGGATTTGTGTTAAGTAATTGAAAGTTGATAGATTGTGAGGATTTTAAGCTAGATTCTTGCGAAAATGTTTCGGAAGCGATCTGATGAAGCGATCTAGGAAGGAGCCTTTTGTGTTTTCGTTGTGATCTGTTCTAGTGGAGAACCGTGAAACTTTTCACTGATGAAGGATCACGATCTTCGAAAAATTGCTGGATCTTCTAGAAGTCAACCAGGGATCTTTGTAGGAGTGCACCCTGCATGGCGCCTGTAATCGCAGTGGCAGTCGTGTGTCTTGTTGATCCTTGGTAAAACACGTGGAACAGAACCAGGAAAATAAGGCTTAATTATGCAGTTTTCAACAAGGTTTAAAGAAGTTGCAGTCATCAACTACTAAATTCGTCAACTTTATCAGCTTCCATTCTGTCAAGCCACACTGGCAGCTGCTATGTTTTACTGCACATTTGCAACGCGGTTGACTTCCTTATAATTGTAGAAGCTAAGAAGTACACGCGGCACGACTATTTTTCCTTCATTTTACACATGTCCTTTTTTCGTCAGCATCTCATGCGCATCTTTTCGGTTCGAAAGAGAACTTCTGCAAATAAAAGCGACTCCCTTCTCGTTCACAATTTCATCCCAGCTCTCCTCTGCAAAGACCTAGCTAGACGGACTTTTTATGTTAGCTTCAGGCTCAAATGCTACTGCAACTTTCATTTGTATGCCAAAACCGCCGGAAGGGCGACCCCAGTGATATCCGGCGTGCCTGCCGGCGACGGGTGGAGTCCAACATTAACCTCCTTTCACTACTGTGCACTAATTGCCTACGAACTTCAATTTCAAAGGTACAACGTGAGTGAAGGAGCATCAACAACAAACGTGAGCCACCCTATCACTACCTATTCTCAAGGTTTCGCTCTCCGAATCCTCAAGGCTGCAGCATATGTTACAGGCTCTCGAGTTCCAACTGTTTCAGCTCCTCTAGCCATGTTCGGATCTGAGAGTCGTCAGATGCCTTGGAGAGGAAGAAGAACTGCCAGCTCCTTGCCACTGTGCTACACTAGACGAAGACCCTCTTGCATCAGGACCAGAAGAGCTTGCTTCGGCGCTCCACTAGACGAAGACCATGTTGCACCAGGACACCAGGACCAGAAGACCCTGTTGCATCAGGACCAGAAGACCCTGTTGCATAAGGACCAGAAGAACTTGCTGCGCCGCCAGAAGAGCGAGAACCTCCACCAGATGCAGATGTAGAATCACTCCCGTGAACGATGTGTCCTTAGGAGCATAGTGCAAAAAAGCTGTCCTTCTGCTTGATCCCGCTGTCCCTTGCATTCCTCCACCAGCTCGTCTACCTGCTCGTCGGTAGTAATTTGAGGATCCTTGGCGTCTATTAGGTCATTAACCAGATTGTCCAACGAATCAAGTATTTCGTTTCTTTTCTTCGGATCCGCTTCTTGGCACTCCTTAGTGGCAGTAAGGCCAAGCTGAAAACGCTTTTCTTGCTGTTCAGGGTCTAGCTCTTCTTCCTCTTCCTCCTCTACTTCAATGGCGTGCTGCGCTTGACCTCCAACCTCGTCTTCCCCAGAACGCTCCATCTGCAGCACCACGCTCAGCGTTCACTTCAGGGTTCACTTCAGTAACTCGACCTTGTTCAGGGCTTAGTTCTCCAGTCTGCTGAGGGGCTGCTGTCGTAGGGGCTGCTGCATTTGCCACACGAGAGACGGATTTCCCGACACCAGCCCACAGGCACAAGGGTTGTAGACTGAGAAAGCTGCGCATAGGCGCTGATAGTTACAACACTTCATTTTTTACGATTTAGTTCGTTGGTTCGTTGGTTGGTTTGTTGGTTGGTTGTTCTATCGATCGCCAAGTCTTAGTCTTGACGTTGGGTCACGAATTTTGAGGTCGAATGACGTATCTCTTCGCGTAGGCTGCAAATCAAGCAATATTAGTCCTGCTTTGCTGTTGACATTTAAGACGGTATCTATTTGGAAATACCCAGTTTCATTCCAGTACACCACACCAGGAGTGAGTCGTAGATCATCTCACATAAACCTCCTAGAAAGAAGAGGAGAAGAAATGTTGAACATGCTGTCGAAGCTGCTTGGCAGCATTGCTTTTCTGTCATGTCATGGCGCCTCTTGTATAGCATTCATTGCGCATCTACCATGCGTGAGGCCACTCAGTGAAGAGGTACCTCCGAAGAAAATCCTCAAAACCGATTATAAGTGACAAAGCATCGCGTCAACCTGATTCTATTCCACAAAGTCTATCACTAGCAAACGGACTAGCACCTAGACTATGCGATGCTCTGCGCCCTCAGAAGAGAAGGCACATGCTGCATGTGCATACGCTGTTTTTAGTCATTTGCTCCATTGCGTCCTAGCGGATGCTGTATTGGCTTTGGCAGATCTTTTCTGATCTCCACAGCACCGTGAATCAAAGTCTGTCAGGTGATGTCAAACGTGACATCACACCAGAAAAAGATATAATTCACAAGTATAAGTTGCAACCGCAAAGAGGAGTAGGAAATGCCCTTTGTTCGATCACAAACGAAAATGCAAGGTTTTTTGATGCTATCATCATATTTCCAGGTGCTGGTGCTCTGACACGGACCACGAAACTACTAGAATTGTGATATCAAGAAATCTAAATCTACATCATTAATGCATTAGTGAGCGGCTTTCGCTTTTATAGTCAGGCTTGATTTCATTCCAAACGAGTGCGTCACATTTTCACTAGAGTGGATGTCGCCATCCCTTACAGTGAATCTTCTGTGAGTTCTTCTAATTTTGACGAGGACGTTTCAAAGTCAGTATTTCCAGATAGAGTAAAAGCTGTGTCGACACTTATAAGAAGTAGAGAAACTTCAAAGATTCATCTTCCTTTGGCCTCTCTTCCATAATCATTTCCTCGATGCTGGGTTCATCTTCCGTCTCGACGCCAGAGTCCTCGTCACCTCCAGCACATCTAAGAAATTTTCTCCTCTTACGAGCGGGAGGCCCCTCTTCATGATCTTCTCCCATTTTGTCGGCTCCCATGTTGTCCCTAAGATTGTGGTCTTCTGGGTCGTCCACCTCCTGAATCAGTGGTGAATTGGTTGTAGCGGCTGTAGTATTTTGATCTTCCCCGACGACGCGTCGCAGCCTTTTCTCGTGCGCAACCTTTTCTCGAGGAGCAACTTCTGTATCTGCGCGCCCGATAAACCGTTCAAGTCCAACTGGTTTGAATATGCGTGGATCTCCAGCTTTAGTGTTGACAGTGTAGTTGGACTTTTGCCATCCTTGTGAAGAAGAACTGCTGCTGGACGACGAGGAGGAGGGAGACACCAGTCGCGGAACAGGATCATCGCGTAGTACTGCTGTTGGAGGTGACCACATGGTAGATGTTGCAGTAGGTGGAGCTGGTGGTGGTGCTGGTGCTGGTGCTGATTCCTCACGACCAAGGAGAGGACGTTGTCTGTTCGTTTCAGCGTGAAATCTCGTTTCAGCGTGAAAGCGTTCGATTTCAGTACGCAAATCCTGTTTTGCTGCTTGAATGCCCGCTTTACGACTTTTCTCGCGCTTAAATAAGGCTGCAAGGTCTTTGTCGAACGTACTTTGCAAAGTCTCTTTTTTCCGTTGGGCCTGATCCCTTGCTCTTGGAAGATTAGAGCCGATGGAAGACAACTATTTTCCTCTTGGAAGATTAGAGCTGCTGGATAGATTAAGGAACAACCATTAGTTTTAGTGTTGATTACGTCAAAGTTTTCCAAAGAAAGATGATAATAGTGCAGCACTTGAAGAGCTATGTTGGAAAACCAGATTTGGACAACAAGGTCTGGGTGAGGTCAGACTTGCTCAATAGTTCGCAAGTTCTTAGTACTAGCAAAAGGGCGTAGTGGATAGTGGATGATTTGATTGTGGAGGCTTTTAAACAATGATCATTCAGGTGAATGTGATATTTTTCCAGCACAATGTCATGTCATGTGCCCTCTTTTACCGCGTGGCCAAGTGGATGTGAGGTCTTTCAGTCAAGTTGTACCTTCTAAAAAGAAGAGCAATATGACCGAACCATATACTAGTATTAAGTATAACCAAAAGTAGCCAACTAATTCACAATTCACAAAGGAACCTTGTTCATAACCAACAACGACTTGAGCTCTTCTTCTTCTCCTCTCACATCTATCCCACTTTGCTCTCTTGCTTCTGCACGCCTGAGAGTGGCCGCTACAAGAACATCGTTAATTTTGCCTTCTTCCCGTTTCACTGTCAAGTTACGCTCTTGTTCCGCCCTAGGTCGCAACATATCACGAAGCGAAAGATCCTCAACCGCCAATAGAGCCTGCATCACCTCGTTGGCAACTTTTACTTCGTCTTAGAGAGATCTTGAAGGTGAAGATGACGATGAGGAATACTTGGCGAGTCAACATGATAGTAGTACCACAGGACGTTTACAAGAAGATGATAGGGTGACATTCGTTCACAGAGAGGAGGAGGAGGAAGGACACTCAAGGCATGAAAATCCTGCTCATGCGCCTATAAGGCTTCACAAGCAGGCTTCTATAAACGAAAACGCACACCCATTTTTAGTTATGGCATGGCATGAGTCTCACATAGTCTTACATGTACTATCTGGGAGACTAAACAATATCAAGGACCCACAAGAAACAAATCAATCTCCATAATTTTCGTCCCTCTCCCCACGTGCTTCTGCAACCGCGATACCGTATTCCCGCTCTGCCGCGGCGAGGGTCGCTTTGTGTTTCACTTCTAGTCGAGCAAGATGGGCGTGATGCCTTGACTCTGCGGACGCCAGGTTCGCTTCGATCTCGGCTAAACCGTTCACTGCTTAGATGAGGCGACAAGAACATTTGTATGTTGTAAGCTTAGATTCTATTCTGTGCCTGGCTGTGCGTGGTCCCTAAAGTACTAGGCATATGGCACGACCTACACGCAGGACGAATCGATGTGACAAGATCCACAGAAGACGTAGGCTACACAACTTCTTCTATTTTTACAACTGTAAGAGAGTATTTATTATCTGGTCACCACTTAGATGAGGCTACACAATTTGTAACTGAACTGAGGCTGTATCTGGTCACCACTTAGATGAGGCTGTAACTGAATATCTTCAGTGGTCAGAATATTTTGAGAAAAGGACTTTAATCCCAGTGTCCTCGGGATCCTAGGAAACTCTTCTAAGCAGCTGCAACCATGAAGCAACGGCTTAAACCAACTATAACCTCACTAAGTACGAAAATACTTATAAGCAGAACATCAAAGTGAATCAAGTATCGAGACTCCTTGAGGACATAATCCAAAGTCTCACGGAGCTTCTCCTCTTCAAGCTCCCTCTCCGCTTGCAATTTTCTGTCTTCGTCCTGTAAATCGCGATGTTGCTTCCGAAACTCCTCGACTTGGTTCTTGATCTTCTCCTTGGTTGCTCCGAAACTCGACTCTCTGAATACAACATCACGACCCCCTTGAGTAGTAGGAGAAGAACTAGGAGAGGTAGTTTGAGGGGAGGTAGTTGGATGAGGAGTAGTTTGAGAAGAACTAGGAGAGGTAGTTTGAGGGGAGGTAGTTGGAGGAGGAGTAGTTTGAGAAGAAAAACTACTCGACGAGGGTTCGTTTTCACCGCAACCGCCTCCAGTATTCGGAAGAATGTTACCTCCAACACCAATGTTCTTACTCGGCGCCTCTGTTGCTTCGGTGAAACCAAAAAAAATCGACATGAAAAAAATCGACAGGTGGAGGAAAGTAAACCTGCTGCAATGCAAGCCACGAGCAGACGTTTGTGTTGTAAACTGCGTCATTTTCTTCGATTCATCATAAAACGTTAAAACAACAAAAAAATTCATCAAAACAACAGTAGTAACCGCTCTTGTCCTTCTTAATCTTATTTCCACCACACTCACTGGTGCGAAAGGAGGCAGTTAGCCTCGAGTAAGAGCGAGTCTGAAAGAAAGGGAACAACAAAAACAATTTTTTGCGGTAAGTCTTAGAATTCACGACAAGATCCGCACATCTAAATCAAAAACAAAAATGGGCATTGAAGAAAAAAAACTGTTCTTTATCAAAATGCTGTTGAACAAGCTGCTTCACTTATTGGCTAAAAGCATCACATATTCATTGGCTGTAAAATAAAAAAACTAAAAGCTGCAGATATGGTTGAAATAAACGGCGCTCAAGAAAGAGATCAGACATGAAAGAAGTCTTTCCTTTTTACTAGATCAGGATCGCTTCGATGAACAGTGGTGCAGGTGCTAGAGACGCATGTACGACGCAGCAACATTTTCACACAGTTGTAAATCTAATCATAATAGATACTGACCACAAGAGCACGACTTTCGTTCACCGACAAGCACGCTGCAGAACAACATGACACGGAATAACCACCTCAACAGCGGAGGACAATACTAGTATATTCAACATCGCTGCGCACTGTACCAACACCCTGGCATTGAGAAGGGATCAAGAAATACATAGTGCTGAAATTAAAAAGCGTGAGCGAAGAATGAGGTTGTTGGAGCTCCTCCCTTAGTCAAACTTGATGTATCAAAGCGAAGGCTTCTTTTCCGTCCTATCATTCAGAGTTACCGCCATCCATGCGAAACTGCTGAAACTAACAAAAGTCCATTAACGAATCCATTACGAAACTAAACAAAGTCCAGAAGCAGATGCTGGATAAAGAAAGTTCTAAAAAAATAGGCTTAGAATCTTCATGGTCGCTAATTCACAAGGTAGGGTAACGCATCACGATATAAGAACCCATTCTTTTCTTTGTGCGTCGTATCGTAGTTTCCCATCGTCACCTGGCAAAGCAGCTTCTTGAGGATACAACTGCGACACAGTTTTGTGTACTGTTCTCATCAGCGACGTCAAGGTCGATGTCAAAGGTCGCTGTGATGCTTGTCCGGCAAGACTGTCCTCCTCGTCCTCTTCGTCGTCTATTAGACCTTCCGGAAATCTCCCACTTTGTTGAGAATCAACATCTTGGACGACCCATTTTCCCCTTACGCCACGGGAGGTCCGAGATGCAGCTTCTGAAGATGGGGGAGATTTCCGGAAGTCTTAAGTCTAGGAGCGGTCCTTCATCCTGCTCCTCTTCGACGCGCAGAACAGGCTGATCACTATCGGAATCGTCAGAGGACGAGTCCTCTATATTCTGAGCATTGGCATCTAAATTGTGCGCCAACAAACGGACAATTTCGTGGTAGCCGAGCCTCGATGCGACCTGCAATGGTGTAAGGCCTTCTCCATTCTCTTCACTGTGGAGACTCGTGTCGCATTGGAAGTAGATCAGACAGGCCACTGCATCCAACTGACCGAGACCGCAAGCTTCGTGTAGGACGGTCGGTAAAACTTGCTGTGCTCCGAACTTTCGCAGCGTCCAGTCAGCTCCGGAGTCACAGATTAGAGAAAAAGGGGAGACACTGAGGAACTAGTTGCTTCAAAAGGTATTAATATTAGAGTCCACCAGTCCAACTACAAATAACCGTATCCACATTGACCATAGAAGTAGAGTCTGCACACAGGCTGAATAACCGTATCGACAGGCGTAGTGTAACGGCGTCGCGCCCTCACCATCCTGCAAATTCACATCGGCACGTGCGAAAAGTAACATCTCCAAGGCCTGGTTGTAACCACCGGCAACGGCGAAATGGACGGCTCCACGTGCTAGGATTAGACAGTGGTGGAGCCGTCCATTTCGCCGTTGCCGGTGGTGCGTCGAATGGACGTTCAAATCAACAGTGGTGCGTCGTTCATACTTACTTCATATTAGTTGTTTCAAGTTTTTAAAGTACTCTTGTTACGAAAACGCTGCAACAAAAACGCTTTCGTTCTTTACCACCTAGGCAGTAAGACATTGAGATTTCTTCTCCATACTCCGTAACAAAGGCGCTGCTGCTGGCGCTTGATTCGTCGCACCTGCCGCAGCTGAGTTATCCCGTACATCAAGAGCGTCTGCACAGAAGTGAGTGTAAAGCTGTAAGTAGGCCAGATTGCCATCCAACGCAGCCTTGAATACGGTAGAACAGACGCGGGGATCACTCCAAAGAGATAATTTGAGACGTTCATTCCGCCAGAAGCCAGCTGCGTCTGGGCCGTCACCTGATGGGCTGGAGATGAAACGACAACATAACATAGATGAAAATTTGATGATGATTGAGTTTTGCGGGGGTAAGCTCAAACCTTAATTTGATTTCAGTCAAGAAACCTTCATGTTCAGCTTGAAACCAAAACTTCCAAAATCGCTACCTTGCGCCACAAACTCCCACGTTCCTAACAAATCTGCCAATTCTGGCGGTTGATGCCAAGTACTTTCTTGGCGCTCTCCGTGGTAGAAAAAAAGTGCTCCTTGGCCATCGTGGGTGACGATCCAACCCTGCCACTCGGGTAGCTGTCCTGGACTCTGTGGTGCTAAACCATGCTGCTGTTGATACTCATTAGAAAGGTGGCGGCGTGTGTCGTTTGATTTAGCCGAAGTATTTTCATATATTAGTTTGATTTGAGTGCATTTTGTAGTACGTTTACGTCTGATGAAAATCTTCTCTTCAGCACTCTTTTTTAGGCGAAAGGATGCTAGTCGTGACAACTTAAGACAATAAAATTGCCATAACAAACGGAGAGGCTGCTGCGTTCGGAGGATGCAATGCCGACGGCAGTCGCCCTGTATTTTGGTCTTGCTCCTGCTGTTGTTGTGTGTTCTGTAGATATGCTTGTTGCTGTTCGGGTGTCATGCCGCTGAGTCGATTATGCTGGACGACAGAGTTGAAGTACTCATCATTACCAGCTGCTGGGTGGGCAGGCAGAAGATCCTCATTTGAAGATGTTGACTGTTCTAATCCTTGTTGAAGGGTGTTATATGAGGTTCTCGGGTTCTGGGTGGCACCATGTTGAGGGGTAGTATACGAGGATGGTGGAAGATTCTGGGGAATGATATAACTGGGTTGCTGCGTAGTTCCTGGTGAGACAGGAGATGTTGAAGCGGCATTGTTAATACTGTTAACAGGAAGATGATGTGATGCATGTGTTGCAGGGTCGATCTGCACATTCTGACCGGCGTTGTAGGTGTATGCTGGATCGCCGCCAGTGTAAGGGTAATTGTGATGTTGACCAGCAGCATAGGGGTCATTATGCCTAACAGCGTTCGAGTCACTCTGCTGAGCAGGGTGCGGTCTTCTCGCGAGTGCGTCTTGTCCTGGAGCGAGATGTTCACTTCGGTTGTTCATCCGTGCTCCTATGGTAGGCGAAGGGCTGTTGCTTGTGACAGAGACGTGTGACGGCGATTGAAAAGTCGAAGAGCCGGGGCTTGCGAAGCTCCCAATAGCTTGACCCGACAGCACCTGCCTTGTCGTACTACTGCTGCTCCCGCCATATTGATAGTCTAAGAGAGAGGAAGATGGTCCTGCTCCAATTGAAGGCGTTCCTGTACCACTTGTTGCCCCGTTCAAAATGCGATCTCGACCGCTGATAGGAGGCGGTCTGGGAGGTGGCACAAAACCCTTTGCCTTTGCAGGATCTGTTTCAGTGGTAATTGGACCAGTACTACTACTGCTGGCCGTGTTCATTCTCGAACTTGCAGCTACAGCTGGATCCCCAACATGTCGAAGATAGTTGATATCCGGACCTGAAAGCGGCGAAAGAGCCTTCTCCGCACCAGAGGCCGAACTCTGCGGACTCGCTCCTTCGCGTGGATCTATCGGAGACTGAATTCCACTTGTATCAGGGGACTGGCCGAACCTAGGAACACGGTCACTCTTCCGCAACGACTCCAATGTACCAAAAGCGGCGGTAGGATCAAAGGACTTTCTACGTGGTTTACTCGAATTCGTTTCCGCGTCCCCATCGATTGGCGAAAAAGGAGGTGAGCCGTCATCCTCTGGGGTCATAGCAAATTCTCGTCTATCAGTGGACGGAGAACCACCTTTTGACGTAGCAGTATTGTTCTTGTTTTTATGTGCAGCATTACCATGTGCATCCTGTGCTGTACTTTTGTTTGCCTTGTACTTTTCACGGAGCTGTCCTAACTCGGATTCTAGGTTCTCATCAAAAACGTCGCTCAAACCATCCTCAGTTCCTTCGTCATCTTCGCGGAGATGGGAGTCGTCATGATCCGGTTGTTCGTCAGAATTGGCGGTTGGTCCCGTTCTGCTGCGTTGATACTCTGCCAACTTTTTTCCCGCGTCTGCGAGTTTCGAGAGTTCCTCTGCACGAAATTTTTGGAAATCCCTTAACGCTGTACTACTGGTTGGAGTCATCGGGCTGGTCGTACCTGACATCACGCGTCCACGACGTAATACGACCTGAGGGGTAGAGCGTGCTGAAGACGCTACTGATCGAGGAGTCACCATAGGAGTCGCATCGTCTGCTGTGCCGTTCGTCGCGAGCAGGTCTTTACTGGTCGATAGAGGTTTGATGACTGTCGTGGGTGCGTCCGTGCTCCCTTTACTCGACGACGGCTGTGACGATCCGCCTCCTGACTTTTGTTCGTACAACTCGCGAATCTTCGCGACAGAATTCCGCTGCGGTGCTGTAGGACTCGGCAAAACGTCCACGTCGTCTTCATCATCGGACGCCATCTGGAAGTGCTCAACTACTTGTGCTTGTGGAGTTGCTGCCACATAACTAGTTGTTGTCTCTGGGGTTTCTTTTTCTTGTTGCTTTTTCCCTCCTTTGGATGTGGGTTGGAGAGAAGATGTCTTTTTTCCACCAACACCAGACTTCAGTTTACGCAACCTCTCCCTCTCTCGTTGTGCGCGCTGGTACATGCTCTCGCCTTGCCCTCCTCGGTTTAAAGACGAAAAAGAATGACCCAGAGTCGACGTCCCATACGTCGTCTGACTCATGGAGAGGCTACTCGATGCGGGTGAGGAGGAGCCGTCTTCTCCACCAGCGTTCTCTTCTCCTCTGGGTCTTCGACGTTTGCGTTTGGCGCTAGGGCTCGGAGTCGGTGGTGGAAGGGCAAGGTCGCTTTGCTGTTGTGCTGCAGGCAGAGGGACCGCTTTTCGACTCTCGCCTTCGCTGGGAATGAAAGTAATGATGTGAGGGTAGTACTGTGATGGTACAGTCAACAATGGTCATGGTCATGTACTTCAGGTTTGAAACCAATCTGTACATGAAGATCAATTGGAAAACATTCACAACAAGAACAAATTCACAGGTAGCCAGGCTAATAACAGTAGAAGCTCGAGATAAGTGCCAGAGAAGATAGAGTTGGAATTACTAATCATAGCACTATCTAATTATTCCACATGATCATAAGAGGCGTTCTTGCACCTGGCGGGAGTAGGCCTGGTATTTTCGGCAGGTTCCAGTTCGAGCCAGAGAGGGAAGCATGCTTAGGACTCGGAGGCATCGAACTGTTTTTCGATGACGATTGCACCGTCGCAGTGTCAATCGAGACCGGCTTCGGCCTACCGCTATGGGGGGAAAACGGCTTACTACTACCACCTGGCGACGACAGCGGAGGCCCCAGCGGTGGGGATGCTGTTGGGGATGGAGAGTAGTTGGCATCTTGTCTGGTGGGAGATACTTGCTGATTCCGTGGCGGAGAAGGTGCAGGTGGACTGCCTGGTTCATGCAACTGCTGATCTTTACTGGTCTGTTGCTCTTTTGCTCCCGCAGCCTCATCTGATATAGGTGGTGACTCCTCCGCTGCCTCTTTTTGTCCGGAAGAACCCTGGTCCCTTTCTTAGAGCTTAGACTTAATCATTTAGCAGAACTACTTTTCAACATGCTAGAAGAGTCATTTGATGAACTAGCACTCCACCCATAATGTTGCGTCGGGGAAAGCAAATCCCCATAGAGACTCCGTGCCAATTCCGGTGTCGTTGTTATACCTCCGAGTTCGCCACCTGGGTCTGTACTAGTACTTGAAGATGCCTTCTCTCGTCCACTCGCACTCGAGCCATCTTCTACTTTGCTACCGAGACTGCGCAATTTCTCTGGTGGCACGAAGATGTCCTTAAAGTCCGCACCAAAACTCGCATTGAGAATGCCTTCATTCCCACCGTCCGAGTCGCTATCTGCAGAATGCTCGGCCATCTTTGGTATTGGAGTTTCTTTGACTAGAATTTTGCTTTTTGCTTTTTAGTAGAAGCTGTAGGAAGGTCTATAATGTCTAGAAGTACAAGACTAAGCAGTCGGTAAAGACGACTGTCTTATTCGTTATAGCTACCACATTTTCTGATGTTTTTGGTGGCGAGTTCTTCTGCTTTATCGCTCTAACACTATTCTCCAAAGAACTCTACGTGGTCTCTCTTCTGTGTTTCTCAATCTTAGACTCTCTCGCGTGACACACTGATCTCTTACCTAGCAGACGCCACTTTACTCAATGTGTAGCATGCAGGAGGAGTCTTCGTGCTTCACATGCGTCCTCTCGTGGGTACGGCTCGAAGAAATTTCCATGCTCAAATAGGCACATAATCTTTTCACTACCTGTTGCTATTAATCTTGAACTACATGTCTGCTTTCAGAATTCTCGAGCTCTCTTCGTTTGATAGTTTCTCTAAACGGGCGACTCCGAAATTTCTCACGGCGAAAAAATCATCTTTGATTCATATTGAGGCGACAATAAGTTTGTACAATCCTTTTTGGCTTAAAAACGATATAATCACATTTAGAATTATTAGTTATTGGGTTAAGGTTTACTTGAACGGCCGTTGGGGAATAAGGCTTAGCCTGTATGTCTTGATTCCCCCTAGTTATCTCCTTCACAACAGAAAATACAAAAACAAAGTGACCTGCTTCTTTTTTGAGCGGGAGCCAAATCTTCAGTTACAATTTTTATTGATTGCACAACTGATGAACTACAGTACTTCATCTATGACCATAGCATATGATAAAAAACGATATCAGATATTTGATGGTAACGACATCAACATATAAGTAAGACTAATATGACAAAGAGAGATTTCACCTTACTTAGCCAACTTTTTGGTAAATGGAAAAACAATTCAATATAATGAAGCTAGCTAGCGCTAATGCAAGTAGCTCATTTTTCTTAATGCCCTAGCACTAAAATCGTGTAATATAATCTTGCTATTAATTAGAGTATCAAACTCAACACAAGGGCTCCACCTGCAACAGCGTCGGTTTTAAGTACAGCAGCATAAAGAGTCTCCTCATCCTCCTCCTCGTTCTCCCTGCAAGCGCTAGAAGTGTCATTGCTATACTATCTTCATGCAACCATTGCTACTATCTTCATGCAACCGTTCTCCAGACGTCGGAGTTTACCACGTCTTGCATTCTCGTATGAGAATAGCTGATCTGGGACATGAGCTCGTCCTTTTGTTTCAGTAAATCCCGTTTCATCTTGTCGATTTCCAACTTGCGGTCCAACTGGCGCGACTCTTCGCTTCTCTCCTTCTCCAAGAGGGCCTGAGGAATGGGGAGAGAGGACGTAGGATGGATTGTAGGATGGATTGTAGGATGAAGAGGATAATGACCGAAGAGGATAACTCAAGAACTACCAATTTTTTACGAAGAGGATAATGACCCTGTAGCTGTACTATCTTAGGAAGTAGTATTTTCCAAAATGGCTAATTAGGAGTCACGAACAAGAAAGTAACAGGTTAATATTAGTAGTTGCAAGCTAGTACGCCACATCAATTACTAATACACAACAGATAAGAATTATAGTGGGTAGTAGTGGTAAATCTATGGATAAACATAAATAGAAGTATAAAATAGAAGTAAATACCTGTTGTTTCTTGAGTGCTCTTTCATGGGCAACGCGTTCTGCCTTTTGTCTTGCGCGGTCCTCCTCTTCTGCCTTCTCCTTTTCCCGCACAGCTTGCCGATACTCAGCAAAGTCTTTACCGTATTCGTATCTATAGTATGTTATATTGAAGTTGTAAACCCTAGTAGTTAGTAAGTGATCTTTTCATTTCCCTGTAGTAGTATCTATAATGGTCGCGTTGATTATTTTCAATGATTGAATACTTAAGCATGAAGGAGACAACATCTAGTACTGATCCGCGAAGAACTTCTTTTCAGCTTCTTGTTCCATTCGTTTGCGTTCTTTCTTGAAATTCTGAAAGTCCCGACTTTCTATCAAGTCACGTCTCTTCGCTTCTGCTTTTTGTTGCTCCGTTAGCTCTTTCATCGCCCGTTGCTCACTCGCACGCCACTCCCGGATACCCTCTAATTCGTCCGCCTTTGTCTTCGCTACTGTCTTCTTCTCCTGTCTGCGGAGGTCCCATTGGGCCTAGTGGAGGTGAAGATGATGGTCTTTCCGCTTGTGACACGGTACTCCACAAACTTAATTACAGTTACAATTACAAATTTTTCCATTTAGTTCGACGCACCAGCAGCGGTGGGCGCAGAGAAAGCAGACACTTCACAGACACAAAGAGAAAGCTATAGAAAGACTGATGAAGGAGCAGGATACTCAAGTGAACTAAAGAACGCTAAAGCCATCAACTAGCCTAGCACAGCCGTGATCAGAAATACTTCAACAGAATAAAAGCAGACTAAACAAAGAGATAACGAAGGAAGTTGCGAAAACTCGATGCGGAATCAGTTGGTTGGTTGGTTGTAAAAAACAATTTTAGAAGTTTCTAGTACCTTCGACTGCTGTGACTTGAGTTCCCGGACCTCCCTCCGCATCTGTTCCAACTCGACTTCATAATCGGGTAAACCGACAAATCTCCTCGCATCCGTACTAATATTCGAGGATAGCTCGGACCGGGTCGACGACCTAGTTGTTAGTATGGGGGTTGTTTATTCAAGCACCCTAAAGAACCGTAAGACGTCGTCTATAGGTGACGGAACAACGAGTTCTCTCAAGTGAGCTACAACTGTATTGAACCAAGGTAGTATCAAATCTAGGTTGAAGAAGAAAAGAGTCACTGGTCAAAGGCCCGAAGAAGAAAAGAGTCACAACCCTAAGAAGAAAAGAGTCACTATACAATCCTCCTCCTCCTCCCATACTGCTGCTGAATCTTTTCGCTCTCGGATGTGCAGATGCAGGTCGAGCCGAGACAGTCGCTTGCGCTGGTCCTCGCGACCCTGCAGTCGTCTTTGGTGGCATACTCTTAGGCATCTGCACTGGGGCTGCGTGCACATGGTGGACTGCATGGTTGTTACGACTGGGGTTAGAAGAGCCAGGAGAAGAACTCTGTGAGGGCTGACGCTAAGGTTGATGCTAGAGGTGGTTTCACGACTAGAACTGCGAGATGATACCTGTTTTTAGCATTTATTGTACCAGAAGAAGTAGATCACTTGCTAATCCTTAGGACTAGAAGTTCTCCTCATGGATGAATAAAAACAGCAAATGTCAGTTTTCTACAGTGTAGCAACCTTATGAGCGGTACTAAAAAATCCATAACATTAGCTCCAACTCCTCCGACGGTTCGACTATTTGGTGCAAACGATGAGAAACCACCAGAGGAAAAGCCAGATGCTGGGATGGTCAGGCCGCTTCCGGATGACGGCACGGTCAAACCAGTTGTATGAATGTGGGTGTTTTTTCTAATCTAGGGAGACTATCTATCAGGCGTACAGCTAGACCTACGGCTTCAGGATGAACCCAGGTATTCATAGAAGTACTTCCTGTAAGTCGAGAGAGGAAGTAGAAACAAGGGAGAAAGCATGGACCTTATTCATAACTTGCCGTCGTTGATTGGGTTGCACCAAAGCCCTTCTGCCATCTACCGGAGGACGCAGAGGACCGACTCGTGCCGGACTCTGTGTTTTGTAGGATCATATGCGAGACAGATAAGACGACACAAGGATGGCGCTTCGTTCATTTCTCTCAAACGAGGGAGAGGTAAGGACGCGGGGGGGGCGCAAATCCCCAGGCATCTGGCCGCGCAGGCAAGTGCCTGCTGCGCATGTTTGTCGGCAAATGAGACGAAAGCCAGCGAGCACACACCCCGCCGAACTGCGCTCGACCGACGCAGAAGGGGCGCCAAGATGCTGCGCTTACAAAGAAAAAAACACCCGCCAAGCCCTGGGTCATACATGCCTGGAAGGCTTGAGCACTCTGCAGCCGCCTGCCCTCCTCATACTTGTGACGCAAGGAGCGACCAGCCACACACCCCCCCGAAAGAATGGAGCAAGCACCCGGCCAGTGCTGCTGACTTAGTGCCCCTGGCTGTCCGGTCGCAATGTCGCCCAGCGACGCACATGGCGGCCGACCAGTGACGCGCCCCCCTGCGCCACTCTCGAGCGCCTCGACAATGGCAGAAAAAAAAAACCCGAACAGAAAAAAGCAAGGCGCAGGCCCCAACTTCGTCTCTAAATTTCGACACGGTCCGGAATGTGCGCACGCGCAACAACTGCAATTCCCGACTTCGTCTCTTTGTTCGCAGTCTGCTTCTCCAAATAGATGCCAAAGGATTCGACGTCCTCGTCTAGGTCTTCAACTTTCTCTAAATTCAAAGAGACGAAATTTACAGAACTGACCGCATGCCTGCAACCTCCTTGAGCCTAAAAGAACTTTATACCTACTCTATTCCCTGTTGGCGCAGCGTAAACTTGTGAGCCGACAGCATTTCCTCTGGCCATGCTCGTCCTTCGTCGCAACTGAAAGTAATTGTACCTGTTGGAGAGTTCGCGATTATAACTCTTGTTTGAAACAAATCAAAGTGACTAGAGTAGAAAGAGTCAGGCTATCACCGAAGTCTAGTTAAAAATTCGATAACAACAATCGCGAGGTCATGAGTGGACAACTACTTCTATGAATCTGCTACGTGCTTGGTTCAAAATTCAATACGCAGCATGTATCCATTGATGTGCTTGATGGGCTACAGGATGCGCACTCGGTTCTGGCACGCTGCCGGACTCTACATATTTCCTCGCTTCCGAGATAGCCGTATCAGGTATCCTACCACTGTCCACTGCGTAAGGAAACCTCCGCATGGCATTGATGTAATGCCCTGGCTTCTGCATTACTGTCTGGGCCTGTAATTTATGAAAGGGGAGATGCAAATTAATCAAATGCAAGAGTGGGTGTTGACACTACACCTCCGCTGGTTTGCACGTACTGTATGGGTTCAAGATTCAAATCATAGCTTGTGTGCTTGTCCCTGCCGAAGTAGAATTACTGCAATTTGTATTCTGTGAACCACGAATGTTGTATCTACATCTCACGAAGAAATCGCTACCGAACTCCACCCCATCGGCACGCCATCCCTTCGACCTCCTGCTGCGGCGCGCACATCTATCAGCAATGTGTTGTCCACCTCTGCTGTGATTAGAGAGGTTTTCATGTGTATCCCATTATTGCCTCAAGAATATACGCACAAGGTCCATCGTCGCAATGCATACCATATTCTGCTTGTCGATATAAGGGAATCAATCTCATTCAATTTCATTCATTTTTCCTTTACTAACTGTCAACATGCTCACCAACATTTACTTACGATTGCGCTTTTTCCGTAAAATAATGCTCAAAGTAGCGGTCGTGACTGCGGTGACCGTCTTGGACACTACTTTTTGTTCTCGGAAGTCTACGATTTGTTTCACCGAGAGCTTCTCCAGTGGTCCTGCAAGTGCTTCATAAGCATCCTTCCGTTGCTGTTTTAGCAGCGCCTGATCGTTAGGCGCTGGCGCGACGACTGCGGCCATAGTGGTTGTGATGTTGAGTTGTCTCTTTGATTATATTGATTATGCCTCCAAGTAAATTTAATATGAAGATTAATTTACAGTTTTTGTGTCCATGGCGTGAATACAAAATGAATCACCTATCACGGCATAATTTCCACAAATTCAAGGAAGACCATCATGGCAAAAAGCAAGAACAGTCCATCAACTAAGTAGGCCTAGATACTGAAGCACTTTGTTCTCATTTTCTTGCATATCCTAAGTAAAGACAACAATGAGGACGTTTTCGCTTCTAGTTTGCCGTTTCTTGCGGATAAACCTCTCACAGACGTCTATGAAAACCAAAACCTCTAGGGGCGCAAGAGATTCATCACCGTATTGCAACAGATATTGAACACGTCTCCACGAACGCAACTCCAGTGTTAGTGTTGGCCTTGAGCGATGTCTTCCGTATGCAAGCGCATGATGCTGTTTCATTGGAAGCCTAACCGCACGGGTTCGAAAATTTTACAGGGATGCGTCGCGTTATTCAGGTTTTGAGGGGTTGATAATGGTTTTTGTTGGGTTTGGGGTGTAGAAGACGCACGTGCGTCCTCCAACTGCGACGTGATACGTCTGCATCAACTTCTAATGCCAGGGTCTTTCATCTTTATCTTTATTTTTGAGTCTTGCTGGACTTTATGACAAATTCTGAAGATCTTCCTGAATCAAATTTCATATGTAAATGAGTGAAGTTTGATGCTGCTCGCGCGTGAGCGATGCACCCTTGTCCTCGTCTGCACGAACATAACAAGTGGTATAAATTCATGTCCTCGAAGATGAAGGAGCAATTGAAGATCCTGTCGTCAGCAGTACAACTCCTTCCTTTGATTTGTTACAACAAAAACAAGAACAAACACGTCAAAACAAACATCCCTCCGTCTACAATTCGTCCTTCTTTTTTGAATCTGCGTTGTCCATGATGTTCGCAGGCAGCCAGTCCAAGGTCACCTTCTTGCTCGTTCTCTTCAGCAGCCTTTTGTTAGAGGGATGAAAGCGCCACATATAAAGTTTATACTATAAGATCTTCCAAAGTACCTTTTGTTCCGAATAAGAATAAAAATCGAGACCCTTGGTCTAAAAAACTGATTATTTAAGCTGTAATCATGATCATCCTTGTGTGAACAGCGTATCTTTTGATCCTTCTTCTTGCGTGAAGAACGCATCCTTCTCAGTCCTTGCATGATAAACATTATAGTGTTGGTAAAGCAGTCCTAACTAGAAAAAACAAAAACCGAAAAAAGAAAAGTCTGTCAGGCAAGTAATTATCTACTTTTGTGATAATCTATTATTAAGCTATAATTTTTCATCTTTCTAAGGTGCAAAAACTGTAACGCGCGCGCGCGCGTTACGCGCGCGGGTTACGCGCGCGCGCGCGTTACGCGCGCGCGTTATAACGCGTTACGCGCGCGCGCGTTACGCGCGAAATAAGGCGCGCGCGTTACATGCGCGCGGCGCGCGCGCGTAACGCGCGCG
>CAJINU010000091.1:470453-527255 GCA_905178165.1 Amoebophrya sp. A25
TTTGTCCGAAGCATGCAAGACGGGGCCGAATCGGGCTCGCGGCGGAAACGGCAGCGGCGAGCCCTCTCGGGTTCGTAGCTTGGCTTGCTACTCTGGCGGGCTGAGCCAGGTATGGCCTCGGGTTACTGTACACGCGTAAAGGCTTTCACACCTTAAAAAAATGCAACAACAACAAAAAACAGCGCTCGCTCTTATTCTCGTTCGCGTTCGACGTTGCAACTCTTTGAGCCTCTCAGGCTACTTGAGTGCTTTTCTTCTCTCTTTCTCGTTTTCAAAATAGTCAAGGAAGCTAAATAAATCTTGTTGCAGTAAGGAGGAACTTCCTAGCCCACTATATTTGCCACGTGGGGTCCAGAGGAGCAACTTCCCTAGTTAAATTGACCACTGTAATATCCATGTTTTAGTAATAAGTAGTATCGACGAAGCCCCACTCCTCCAGCATGTTATATACGGGTGGAGCCAAGCTAACTAGGAAAAGAAAAAGGAAGGATAGTAGGTAAGATATATATTTAGTTATATATTTTTCCTCCAGCAGTATGTTATATATTAATTTTAGTAAAATAAATATCGACGAAGAAGCCTTAATCTCCCTGCACGCATTCCATACCGGTTCGGAACATTTCGTCTTCTCCAAGTCGACCAACTTCGCGATCTTGCCCTTGGAGTTGAGAATCTTGGCACAGGTTGACAACACCTTCAAAACCGGACCTGGAATATCGGAGTCCTGGACACCCTGTACTTGTTCGTGTAGCCATTCGTAGGACTTCTCGTTTAGTCGGTCATAAGCGGTTTCGAGTTTCTGGGATAAGGGTGGATTTCGTCGATAGATTGACATTGAATTTCGTCTTCAGGAGTTTCAAGTTTCATTGGTGGGGTATCCGACACGCGTCGCGAGGAAATGACTGCATAAGTAAACAACTTTTTACAACAGAAATTGACGTAGCAAACCAAACCGCACAAAATCAAAAATACCTTGATTTCCTTCACGGCAACCGACTTGTCATAGCAGAAAGCGAGGTTGAATTGTCTGTAAGCTGGATTCCAGACGGTGTTGCGGACGATGGCCTCCACAACGGGAGGTTGGTACAAGAGCTGCTCGTAATAAGAAATGCTATCTGCCAATGCCAGCGAAACTCGGAACCAACCTGAAGATCATGAGCTTGGGAATGACGCAGGGCGACGAAATCAGAAGACTTTAGTGAAAAGGCTGAAAAGTTGGAGCTACCTAGAGAATGGGGGCGGAGGGAACGTCCCATCCGCCCCAGAGACATCACCATCAAAGACAGGCCGAAGACTTACTGTTATTATAATATAAATATCTGCAGAAGATAAACTAGTACCTGGCGGCACAAAGATGATGTCACCGGGCTCTTGGTTCACCTCGACGTATTTCTTTAGACCAAATTCCTCCTTCAGTTCTGGAAGTTTTTCTTCGAAGAACATGTACCTGAGAAAAGCAGTGCCGAATGTTAACCCCATCACGTGAACCATGAAATCACGTGGGAATGAATGTATTTGATTAGAGAAAGTAACCTGCAGCTTACACAATGCCTGTCGTGAATTTACTTGCACCTCATTCCGCTATAATTGTGGTGGAGCAGACCTAACTAGAAAAAAGAAAGACCAGAGGAAGATAGAAAAGCGAAAAGGGCAATTATCATCAAGTATACTCCTAAATACTTGTATCTGCTAAAAGAGACTCCTATCTGCTAATATTAATGGTTTTACGCGCTCGTCTGCTGAAACTCCAATGCCTCTCTTGCTTTTTCAGCTACCGCTTGCACCTCTTCCTCGGTTACTAAGAGCCAACGGCGATATCCATGAACTAGCACGTCGTAAAAGGGCAGTCCATTCTCGGACTGCAATTTGTTGCCGCTTCCCGAAGGCCCAAAGACGAAATAACGGAAGTTTCCTGCTGCTTGCTCGGATAAGAAGTCGGCACCTGATGTAGTGAGGATCGTATTGGAGCAGGTTGTAAACTGATAATATTTGATGGAGGAACGAATGGGTAGACGCCGAGCATCACCTTCAACGTGGGGAGAAACTACATCGTCATAGTTCACCAGAACAGCCAGGAGCAGCTAGGTCAGGTTAGGTTAGGCAGGTGACCTGAGTAAAGTCGTTGCCAAATGAGCGAGGTCCAATCAAAACAATATACCTTAACAAGATACCTTCTTTCTTCCCCAGCATGGTCTTCAACTCTGGTTCAGTCTTGTTCGAAGACAAGAAGATCTTGTTAGCGGCCTTCTCCCAGTCATAGAAAACGTTGTCCACAATAGGTCCTTTCGAAGTCTTCAGTTCGGTTCTGAATACTCAAATTAGACGAGTGTGACGGGATCATGAATGGAAAGATGTTGTGAGTGAGCTGCGAAGATGAAAGGCAGCCTTCTACATCAAGTAATCAATTTAATACCAAAACATCCTCCAGCTGAAACTTTAAAACAGCCTTGTAACACGCGTCATGCTCATCTTCGAAGTTGAGATGGTCATCTTCGTGGTTGAAGAAAAGAGCCTTAAATCCAATTCCGATTCGTGTTCGACAAATTTTCTGGCGCTAATCTTGTGCTCACAGTGCTCCGTTGCCTGGCCTGGGATCTTAGGTGCTGCTGGTGTTCCCAAATAACAATTCGTCAGATAGCGAGAAAACGGAATGAGGCTCGGCTCCGTGAAGTAGACGCGGTTTCCGACGACCTTTTGTCTAGGCACGTCGGGCGCGAAGTATTCCAGGACGGTGCCGTTTTAGAGCTTGAGTTTGAGATTTGCTCCCTTCACCTTTTTTCCAGTTGTAAATAAATACTTACACAAGTAGGTAGAGCTTGAGATTTGCTCCCTTCACCTTTTTTCCAGTTGTAAATACACAAGGGACAGATGCAAAGAAGAATCATCTTATCTCATAATTCTTCTCCAAATATTCGTTTCCGGAGAGTTCTTCCGCATTGAACTGTTCCCTGGCCCGGTCAAAATCCTTGAACAACGACGCGCCGTTCTTCACCAAAAACGGCTTCGAGAACTCCAGCTTCTTCGCATACTTCTTCTCATACTGCTCGACGCTTAGTTCCGGGTGATTAGAGCAGAGGAATGTAGGAATGTAGTATTAATAGGTTGGATCTGGAGGAGGTAGGGGTGCTATTATACTAGGTTGGATCTGGAGGTAGTGGTTTCGCTGCGTGGACTAGATCGAAGAAACAAAAAATCCTGACTGCAGACTTTCAAAGTGTGCCGTAAGTATACTGTTCTTCTTGCTCGGTTTCGCTCGCAGCTTCTTCAACTCCTTCAATTTGTACTTCCCCACTGTAAAGGAGACTGCTTTCTCCTTCTTCTTCGTTTCCTTGACCACGGTAGCAGCTTCGTTTAGCTTCCGCAGTTGCTCCAGCATGTTGTCCAGAAAGAGGGTGATGCTGGAGTGCAGCTTTTCGGTTTTGGCGAACTCTGCTAATTTGACGCCGTCTGCAGATTAGAGTCTTCAGAGTGGAGACGCTGTCGTGAGATAATAATGTACCTTCACTAGAGTAGTTCATCTTCCGCAAGACCATAATCTAAGATCTTTGCTGTGTTCTCCTTCTTGTTAATCGCCATCTTAGCATGGAGATTCACACTCGCTTGTCCGGAGACCAGTGTCGAAGTTGCGGCAAATATTCCGCACAGTAAAGCTGTCAGTGACATGGGGCTTCTCCTTCCCCTCGTGTGGGCAGAGCATGCAGAACCAGAGGAACGTGGCTCCATTTTTTTCTCTATGTATGTGTAGGGACTAGACGGATTGTAGTTCAAAGTCCATAAGAAATTGTTGATCGTTAAATGTATCTCTCCTCTCGGACCGTCCTGTATGCTTGATCATGCCAGTTCTGATCGACAGAGGTTAGATCGCTATTACCCTACTGAAGTAGATCCAACCGAGTTTCAACCATGACTCACGGATCCCGGATCGACCCATGACACGCAACATGAGCATCCTGTTTCACAGGATAGGATAGGAGTTGGCTCACCTGTGAAGGGGTGAGCGTATAGGCAAAAGGCGCCTTCATATATAAGTAGTCAGAACTGAACAATGAACAATTTCACTTCCAAAACACAACAATCCACGGCGGCTGGAATAGTCACTCGAAGTGACGTTTTTGTCTGAAAGAAAAGCTGTTCATTTCTGTTCAATTCAACAGATGTTGAGCAGTGCACTGGGTTTTCTTCTTGGAATGAGGGAAATAAAAGGATGTCTCTCATCAAATCTTCACAGAATTTCTGTGACCTAGTGATGACATGATGTTTTTGGAAAATCTTTCCATGTACGAATAAAACAGTTGATGTTCTAATAATTTTCAAGTGGCTATCAAATAGGATCAGGAATAGGCTAGGGTGCGTTTGGATACGATTACTTGCGACTGCACTACACATAGCGATCGTCGAGAGTTCAAATGCTGAATCTGGTTCATTGTTCTATTTGTTTTGTTTGTTTGGTATCGCGTAAGAAAATGATTGTAAATGAGTATAATTAAAACGATCTTAGACATTAGGCAATCTTGGCTAAAAGAGAGATAGTTTCATTTTCACCTTAGAAGGAGTACAACTACTTATGATGTTCAACCGCTTACAACCTTCATGCTGCGGTGTTCTATTTTCATCTGATTCACTCGTTAGCGAGTTCTTTGAAAACCTAGTTGTACAATACCGTATAATATAATGCCCTTTCACCACAACTATGATCCAAGAAGATCCTAAACCCTCCCCTTTGCCATAAACAAAATATTGATGATAGCCACGATGAAGAGAACAACACTCATCATAAGGAAGTTCATGTTCCTCTTCCGCAGCGTCTCCACTTGAGCTTCGGTCATGGCTTCGCTAAAATCGTCTACGAATTCCTCTCCTCCGTACTCGTTGTGGTGCGGAGAACCACCCCCACCTGCGGTGTCCGCCGGACTCGACCCGTCGAGAACGGCTGCTGGTTCGGGAGATTAGATGTCGATGTTGTTGCTTGTGGATGGATTACTCATCTTGTTGAGACTGAGACACATCTTGATGATGTGTTGATGAGTATGTTTTTAATATTATAAGATGGGGAATCATTGGAGGTACTACGAATAGAAGATTTAATATACTGTCTTAAAAATAGTTGCCATGCGGATCGAAGTATCCGCCGTCTACATCGTAGTAGCCGCCTTCTGCGTCGTAGTAGCCCCCTTTGGCATCATAGTATCCACCAAATTCGTCGTAGTATCCAGAGCCTCGCGTGTCCACCTGAGACGCACCGCTACCGCGACCCGTTTCTGCTGGCTCTTCGCCGTAAAAGAAGCTTCGAAAGAACGATTTTGGCGGTTTGATACCGTCAGGAGACCCGTGTTTGGTCCTTGGGCCCTTAACGATATTTCCTCGAACCACAGTTGTGCGCGACAGAGCGTCAACTGGTGATACTGCAGCTACCCTCTGCTTGGCAAAGCGCGCAACGATGTGAGCGCGCCCCATCTTCGCTCCGTGCAAGAGGCGAGTGCTGCTCGTACTG
The DNA here is from genome assembly GCA_905178165.1 of Amoebophrya sp. A25. NCBI lineage: Eukaryota > Dinophyceae > Syndiniales > Amoebophryaceae > Amoebophrya > Amoebophrya sp. A25. Next base: position 475,945 of record CAJINU010000091.1, read on the forward strand.
TGCTGGTCTTGGAATTAGAGTGTGAATCCAAACAAAAATTCGGCCTCTAAAAACCTACATCTCAACCGGTTGTATTCATCTTTCTTTCATCAATCCAAAAAAAATGATAGACACCAAATAAACCCTAAACCCTAAATTTCTGACGACGAGTACCCCGCATCCTCCGCGTAGAAGAGATGTGGAGGTGACTGTGGCGACCCAGCAGCGATGTCTTTTGACTTTTCTGAGTCTGGCACCACTCGCGTACCTGGGAAGGCCTCAAAAGTTACGGATTTGCCAGTGCCAGGAGCACGAGGATTAGAGGCGTATGCCAATATAATATTCCATCCTTGCCGTAATATTGAATATCAATATTCTGTATGAGTATGTCTTCCTCTTTGATTTGAGGTGTTCCTCTCTGATTTGAGGTTTTCCTCTTTGAATTGAGGTTTTCCTCTTTGATTTGAGGTGTTCCTCTTTGATTTGGGGTTTTCCTCTTTGAATTGAGGTTTTCCTCTTCGATTTGAGGTGTTCCTCTTTGATTTGAGGTTTTCCTCTTTGATTTGCGGTGTTCCTCTTTGATTTGAGATGTTCCTCTTTGATTTGAGGCGTTCCTCTTTGATTTGAGGTTTTCCTCTTTGAATTGAGGTTTTCCTCTTTGATTTGAGGTTTTCCTCTTTGATTTGAGGTTTTCCTCTTTGATTTGAGGTTTTCCTCTTTGATTTGAGGTTTTCCTCTTTGAATTGAGGCGCTTGAAATAAAGCCAAGGATGGAATCTAGGAAGAGTTTCCTAAGAGGACCTGTTGCGGATGCCGATGACCCCGACGCAGATGACCATGCATCTTCACCTCCAGCTCCACCAGCATTGTTCGCATTTCCATCGCTAGGACTTGTGATGAAGGCACCAAGTTGCTGACTCTTACGCAGAGCAGATGCTCCTGGCGGTGGTGCACCTCCTTTGCCTTGTGGTACTAGAGTAGCAGTTCCTGACAGACGCAAAGCCCCTTTCCCACCGACCAACACCATTGACGATCCCTTATCACTTCGTCCTACATGTCCTACTAGACCGGTCCTGGCTGACACAGATGCTCTTGTGCCTTTCCCTCGGATTAAAGCTTCTGCTTCAGCTACGTCCTTCGGGCCATCCTACTTGGCCTCATTTTCCCTTTGGAGAATTATAGGCCCTAGGATGGTTCTGAGGATGCTCGCTTGGTTGCCATAATCGGAGTTGTGCACTAGACTTTTTGCCGTCTTCAGCATCGTCGGCGAGCCCTACGGCCGCTGAGATCCGCTTATACGCTCCAGAGAAGAAGTCCGTTGCTGCTGCAAGAATTTGCGCAGCTGCAACTTCCTGTTAGACAACAACACAACAATTCACTCCTGGACTACATTCCTGGCCCAGTCCAAAGAAAGAACTATCACTTGTAGAGAGAGTTGAACTATTCAACTATTGAACTAGTTCAATTATAGAAACTGTTGAGAGCTATTCCATTGTAGAGATGCAATATAATAGAATTGAGCCTTAATGATCCTGGGTTTCCTCTTTATCCTCTCCACCTTCCTCTACTACTTCTTTAGCTTCGCCTTCAGCAGCTAGCAGTTTCTGACCACGAAAAGCCTCACCGGGAGATTCGCCTCTTTCGGTGAATTAGAAGAGGTTAATACTGAGTACCTCACCAACAAGAACAATAATAATAATCTACCCAGTCTTGGGGTACGTACAGTTGTGGGGGAAGGGGGAATGTCCGGTTGCAGGGAGGTGGGGGTACCGTTGTTCATTCTTTCACTAAGTCTAAGTAGATACTACATCAAGTCTAAGTAGATACTACAACTCCTGTACGTATTCCATGACCACTTGGCGAGGAGGCGAACAACTCGTAGCAGAGTAGTCATTGCTGTTCTTTACTACTTTCAAGTATGGAGTAGCACCATCATGCCAAAAGCGAACATAGAAAAGCGGTTTTTTAGCCAAAAAACGTACATGAGGCCCCGGGATCAGTTGGGCAATATTCGTCTCAAAATGGAAAATTTTCATTCTGAGACGAATAATGTACAAATTATAACATGAAAACTAGAGCAATTTGCATGCATCTAAAAAACTTTCGCAATAACTGCTCGTCCCCGACCACGAGCTGCTTTCTTCCCCAGACGCAATAACCGCATCTGTAGCGTCGCCTTCAGAGATCAACCCGAACAACGAGTGTTGAGATGCTGACGACCGTCGCACGTAGTCCTTTGCTCTTTGAGAATCCCTTTCCTTCTTGGCTTCTAGCTCCATAGTCAGAGATGCTTTCGAGTCCCGACCCTCCCTGGCAATCTTTAATAACGAGTCTACCTCTTGACGCCTAGCTGCTTGTTTCGCTTCTTCCAATTCGCGATGTTGTTGGCGCTCTGCGCGGGTGTTACGCCAAACCACTGCGAAATTCACGACGCAACCACCGGAAGGTTAGAACAGTAATATTTTGCTTCATGGGATAAGTCTAAGGTGTAGAGGTAAAAACTAACCGGTAATATTGTGTTCGATGAGCAGAAAAAATAGACCTCCCCATCTTTCAGGTGGATCACAGTAGTCGCAAAAAAAGACACGACTATGTTGATGCGTGAACAACGAAAGCCTACACTTCGGGTTCAAATGGTGCGTGAAGTGCGAAACAAAACTACTGAAGCTGCGGGAAGAAGTGTCGGGCGTGTCCAAAATGTTGCCATAATAATTCAAGCTCTCGTTCCACTCCTCAAAGGTCATTTTTCGACTGCTAGACTGCTCCCCACCATATTCCATCGCTAAGGCATCAGTGGCGAAAAAGGCCTCCTCATCCAAGTCCTCCATACCGTCGAAATTAACAGAATTACCTCCTGATTTCCGAACGCTCTGTTGTGACCCTCTAGAAAGTTGTCCTAACATTACACCTGGTTGTACCTCGGATTTCTTGCTCCCTTGTGCTGTAGCGACGCTGGTCTTCGATGCTGCGACACTGGACTTCGAGGCTTTTGTTTAGAGGTGTATGAAAATAGATTATGTCGAAGGTGAAGGGGATGCTCTGATTAATCATGTGAGAGAGCATAGTAGAGAGCATGGCACTACGTTCTGCTTCTCAAGAAAGCTGATTTCCGATGATGATCATCTCAACATCCTAACAAGTTGTATCTATCTATTTTTCGTGTTTGTTAATATATTTTCTACCAGCGAAGCCTTAAGCATTCATCTGCTGAGTACCAGCTGGTGCAACGTTATCTGTAGGACGACGCATGGAGGCCCCAGCTTGACGCGTCATGCGGTCGTCGCTGTCGGTGCTGAGATTTGACGCTCTCAGGAGGTCGCTGACCCCAGTATCTCTCGCCCCCGGACCAACATCGCCTGCGCCGGAAGCTGCAGACGGCCCATTGTCAGCACCTACCTCCTCGTCATCTGTACCACTGTTTTTGTCAGCACCTACCTCCTCGTCGTCTGTACCACTGTCTTTCATCAGGTTAGCTACTTCCGTTTCCATTGTGATTTGGTCCGGAACTTGGTCTCCATCTAGAAGACCTGGCGTATCTTGCTTCTCTGGTGTATCATCATGCTTCCCCTCTATTGTAGTGGGTTCTGTAGTAAAATTATTGATGCCGTCACTTCCACTATCTTGGTCTGAGCCTCCTGTCGAGAGTAAAGAAGGCTTTGGAATGTCGACGTCTGTGTTCGTTGTCTTCTTCTTACTAGATTTCTTCGACGAGTGCTTCTTTTCCACGACCTCATCCTTAGACGTACTACCATCATCTTTTTGTGCAGAGGAGGAAGGCTGTGCAGAGGAGGAAGGCTGTGCAGAGGAGGAAGGCTCATCTTTTGTCTCACCAGCATCGGCTTTGCTCTTTTTCTTGTGATGATGTTCATGCTTCTCGTCGTCACCTTTCTTATCTACTTTGTCGCCTTTATGATCACTGCTGTGACTATGATGCTTTCTTTCACCATCGTCTTTATCGGTGTGCGAGTGATGGTGTCTGCTCTTCTTGCTGTCGCCCCTGGGTAGTTGTAGATCGATTGATTGATTGATTGATGTGCCTGGCATGAGGTCGAAGAAAAAGGTGTAGAAGAAGTTCTTTCGACTTCTTCCTTCAATGCAAAAAGTTCCTTGTGGTCTATCAAACGACATAAAAGCCAAAATTTTCTAGAAATTATAATAGTACTCTGTCGTTTCTTTCGAAACTGCTCCATCCAGTTCGCCTGCGGCGTGCTTCATAAAATCGTCGAAGCCGGTTGCGTCGACGTCCAAATCATCCCCACCAGCTGGCGCACCAAACGACAGAGGCTCGTCTGACTCTGATGTCTTCCCTTTCTTAGTCATCCCTTTCAGGGTTTTATGCGCAGTCTCGAGCTTCTCTTGTGCTGTTTCGAGGAAGATGACGCAGGGCGTTAGATGTCATTTCAAGATAGTCCTCATACTTTCATCTTGAGGGAGGTGGTTGAAAGCTATCTTATCTTGTTGAAGAGAGCAGGTTGTACGCATCTAGTGGTTTTTCTCAGCAGCTTGAGAAGATCAGAGCCAAATCGTCGGTGAGCAGTGCGAGAGCACCCTTCTGGACAAGGCAGGGGGGACGTATCCTATCAGTTTTAAGTTTAAAAGTTGCTATGTATCGTGCAACAAGCAGAAAAGTAACACTATACTCACCAGCCCAGCAGTGAGGAAAGGCCTACTATCTATGCTATTCTATATATGAAGAATGTATATGTGTGAATGTAAGTACTTAAGTAAAACAAGCAAAGTAGAAGGAACGAACCCTTAAATTATGTCGCGACTGCACTACTGACAAAGATTGCAACACGATCTCCTTGTGCGGCCGGTCGCCTTTGGGCATGCGCTTGTATGCTTTTTCGGTCTGTTTTCTCAGTTTCTCAGACGTCTCAGTTCGGATCATTTCTCGCAACTCTCTGTCCCCTTTTTCATTCTCGCCAACATACGGTGTATGAAGCACAGGCAAAATTCGAGAGACGAGCTGTGGAACAAATTGGAAAGGTTGGATGGATGATGTTGTAGTCGTGATTGTGTGCATGTACTTTAGTATCTTCTACAGAGTATCTTCGATGTTGTAGTTGCGTGCAGCATGTCTACCTACCTTCCTTCTGCCAAGTAAAGATGAATTGGAAATAGAAATACTATAACCACCCCCGGCAAAGAAGTTACTTGTACAATCAGCAATTTAACAAAAACACATTCTATTGTCCAAGATAATCTACCGATTCCGCCAATTCCATCGCAGCCTTTTGCAAGCTCTCTATATGCTTACTGGCTTTCTTCGCCTCATGCTCCTTCTTATCCGCGTCCTCTAGTTCGCTCACGTCTTTTGCTTTAGAGGTTGCGGCATTGCATTCTTCGGACCATTCTTGCCTCCCTTCATCCGATTGGAAACAAGAATGGTACTAGTGCAAGAATGGTACTTACTCGTGCACGAATTAGGGTATTAGTGGTGTCAACTAGTGCAAGAATGGTGCTACTAGTGTGAACAGTAGCGCTTCCTTAATCACTAGCGCTTCCGCTTCCTTTTTCAGCTGTCCTTCGCCGTCCTCGATCAATTGCGAAATCTGTGCCGCCTCATCTTCAGTGTCAAGGTTTCTCTCAGCGAAGCCTTGGAGGCGTTCCGTGAATTTCGTGAGGGCATGGTTATGCCCTTTGAAATCCGAACTGCGCCCTTCGGACAGCGACATTCCTTTTGTTTGTCTTCGTGGTAGTGCTGGTTGCTTGAAGATTACAATTCAGCTTCAGGTCATAGAAATCGTTATTCAAAGCACTGCTCGACGACGTGTCCATATGTACTATGCATCTACTGTGTGTATGCGGGACGATCAAAGGAAGCATCGGGACGATTAAAGGCGTTTTCAACTTTGAGTTTTTTGACATGATCATCCGTCGATCCCGTTTTTTGACATTTACATCCGATAAGTCTTATAATCATCGAAGGCGCTTAGACGATACTATAACCGATTCTCTCGCTACGCGACCACAGAAGTACAACCTTTTTTACGTGATCACCGACTCTACCTTCTCACAGCCCTCGTACCACCACGAAACGAAAGGCATTTACTGTTTAGAGCTCGTGTGGCTTCTTTCACCAGTACACGGAAATGACTCGTCGAGCGAAGAGTCCTAGCCAGGCCTTGTGCAGTAAGCAGCAATGATTTTTGTTTCCTTGAATACGAGTGTTCTTTAATCTTAACTAGACAGTTCTAAATATAACAACCATTGGACACGACGAGCATGTTGATATCGCTTACATTCGTATGGCGAATATGACGTGCTGGTGCAACAATGTTCTTGTTCTTGTCACCTCCTTCGTCAAGAGACAAACAAAACAGCAATCCCGCAAAGAGAGGCCTCCAAACTAAAATCCAAAACTTAAAGTACTAGCTGTATTGGCAATAGGGTTGTAGTTCTAGTTTTTCGTAGCCCGATCGCGTTCTTAGAAATCGTAGCTAGTTGTAGGATTCTAAAAATTCGGTAAAACTTTCAAGTACAGGTTTAGATAGAGAGAGTGCGATCGAACCTGGTTGTCGCAAAAGCTCTCATAGGTTCCTCACAGGATTAACATATGAAAGAAGAACTGTTGTAGATGGAAATCATGCAGGCGCTGCGCTAGTAAGATAAAGGTTAATTTTGAGTTGTCCTAGTTGTCCGGAAGAAGAGAGCATCGAGTGATGCTATACAGAACGCCCATTTTTTGAGAGAAACTGAAATGAGAAATCTATATATAATTTACGACTACTTAGTACACCTTGTCTAAAGATTTTGCTTGTGGGAATTTTATTCATCGGGCTCGGATGGGTGTATGGATACAGCAGAAGACCAAAAAAGGACCGACTAGTAAATAGCAAGGTTGGTTTGTTTCTCACACGCTCCACTCCAAGTTACATATCGTCTAGGGCCACGTAATGGACCACAGGTGACGCGCTTGGGGGAGCGACCCCCCATACTTCAGTGCCTTAAACTGCTCTGGCATTCAACCTTCCGCCTCTAGAAGGCTCAGATCAACATAGATTTGCGGCAAATTTGTCACCTATGATTCATAACATAATCACAGACCCAGCACAACAACCAAGCTGTAACCGATGTTTATATGATCACATAGCAAATCACCGAACACACAAGACCGATGAAACTTATTACGAGTCGTCTCTTCATTTAATCCGAAGCTTCACATATTCCGATTATCACTCTCATTAAGTCACAACCAACAGAAGCTTGAAACCCCTTCCACCACTCTTGACGTAGCAGAAAGCGCTCAAAGAGAAACTCTCACGTTTTATGCTCTTAACGTCTCTCACAACACTGGCATGACTGTCCTGTACCTGAAAGCATTCAGATTTTTCAATCTCTTCATAAGCACAAGACAAATTAGCGGCGTTGCGCTAGTAGTCAGAACCTGAGACAGAGCTGCGCCTCAGTCTGGTTCTAATTTTCGTTTTTTATCGGACTTTTACTTTTTCGTTTTGCTTCTCGTCGCTCAACTTTTCACTTAAAAGACAATAAAAACAGCTCTCCACCAGAGTATGCGCTGGAGTTCCGCTCAATGCTTCCAGCGTGTCAACTACCTAGCCTGCCTGCAGAGCTAGCCCACTTTTTTCATCCTGTTTTCGGGTGAGGGGATCGGGCCTCTTCATCATCCTTTTTCCATCAAAAATCTTACTGCCACCCAAGAACTATAGAAAGCTGTCGAACTATACACCACAGCAAGGACAGTACGACAACACACCCTTCTCGGCAGACGACACAAGGGACAACCCCCGCCACGGCCAGACATACACCATCGACCTTTTACCTTGCCACCATTTTCACACCTTGTTATCTATAGATCAGCGGCCACCGAGCAGGGGCAGAACTTTCTATTCGAATAACGTGATACCAGACCAGAAATTTAGGATTCTCATTGTTGTTCCTAGAGCATCATCACAATATATTTAAGGCAAGACCGATCGAAAAAAAAGTAGGATCAATGAAAAAAAATCAATAAAGAGCGCGCTTCCCGTTTTCGCACTTTTTTGGAAGCACGCAGAGAAAAAAGAGTCTTACATTCTCTATTCTTATTCTTATCATTATTCGTGAACCCCCTAGTAAGGAGAGGCCGTCAATTGCTTGCTCAATGGGTATAACTAGGTAAAGTGAGGGCAATCAACTGTATTGAAATACTTACAATATTGGCAGAAACTAACTTCAAAAAAAGACTAAGCGGAATTTATACAAAGAGGAGGAGAAACAACTTCAAAACAAAGCATCAAGCTCTTTGCTGCATCAAAATAGTTAACTCGTGCCTATTCAAGCGTCAACTAGATCAACAAGGAGGGCAGCAGACTAAAGTTCCCGGGTGTTCTTGCGGGTAAAGAAGAAGGCGAAGCTGCGGAAGGATCTTGTCGAGAGAAGAAGATCCAACAAGAAGGAAGTTAGCTAATGTCGTGCTTACAGTTTTCACGTCGTAAAATTAACAAATTTCCAACGTTAAACACGAACATAAAAGCCCTGTGACTAATGGCGGCGTCTTGCTTCAGGTCTACCTTATTCTTCCTGGTCTTCCTTGGATGAAAGTAGGAACGAACACCGACAAAGCCAACAGACTTGCGCAGTGAACCGGTAGGCACCGCTCTCACTAAGCACCACAAGAAAACAAAAGCCGAAAGAAGGAGTGCGTTGATGTGGGACTGCTTGCCCGTTCTACTTCGATGGCGATCGCCCTAAAGTCACGGCTTTCAATCGAATATATTCCGCCTTCAGCTTTCAAGAGCAACAAGGCCGCAGAGAGAGATGGAGAGTGCTGGCGGTGGTGAAAAGAAGAAACGAGAGATGAAAAGCTAAAACTGATCGATACTCGCTTCGCAATACAAAGAACTAAGTATCATTTTTTTCTCCCTACTATTAGTTGAAAGCCTCCATCTTCTATTCTTGAGGAAGACCTGGTGCCCAAGTCAGCGCTACCACAACGTTGACACTGTCCATGTGTCCTTCTCCGCCTAGGATTCCTAAGAGAGAGGACTTTCGAGTAAGAACATGCTAAAAAAAATCAATTATCAGAGATTGCGGTCACCGACATTGCGGTCACAACGCAGTTATTCTCAAGAGAAAAATCCTCAGTAGTACAGGGATCACACACCTTGGCAATCAGAGTTATGTCGACGTTGCATACACATATACATGCTTTAAATAAATTGTATTTTTTCCGACTCATATTCTTTCTAAAATCGTCGTTCTTTTCCGAACTGCATCTTCATCTAGAAACGTTGAGTACATTTTTGTTAGCCGCGGTATGAAGATGACATCACCTTACTCAGAATATCCTGGGCAAATAATGCCTCGACGCTAGAAGGCGCTACCCGAAAGGAACGATAAAACTACCCAAGAATACCTGTTAATACTCGTAGCAACCCCCCGTGTGAGATCCTACTAGCATTAAACCCTTTTCAGAAAGAACATGTACTTGATGTACGAGGACATACTTATAAACTTAAAAAACTACCAAAGATTTCGATCCCAAAATAAAATGGCGCAAAGATATGCTTGCTCACCGCTAGGACGAATAGAAGATATGATTCATTTCTCTCGAGCCTAAGATGAGGTCCTTCTCAATGTATTTTTTCACTTTCACGATTTCAAGATTAACGTGTTTTTTTCCCTCTTCCAAAGTTCCTCTGAGGAACAAACAAAATCTTCACTCAACGAACCCTCTATCTTCTTGTGCTTGTATCTTCTTGTGTATGCAGCTTCGCTCGACAAAATCTATTAGATTCTTCAGAGTCGTGGACATTACTCAATGGAGACATGTTGATGCTTGACGCGTACTCGTACCTGGCGTTCTCCGGTCAATGTTGTATTCTCTGCACACACGGAAACACACACAAATTTCGAAAAAAGTGTTAATGGGAAACGGGGATCGAGTTGAGTATTCATGGGTAAAAAACCAAGACTTCATCCGGGTATTTTGAAAAAAGAGAAACTACATCATGCGAAAATTATAACCCCATAGATGCGCCTTAGTAAATTTAGAGTATTTCTTGCTCGATAAAAATTGAAGAACGTGTGGACATATTCCATTCCATGAAGTCTAACACTGGCTAGCATACCAGCACCTAGACTATGCGATGCTCTGCATCCTCAGAAGAGAAGACACAAATCCGCCTTTAGTGTGTATTCCATCACGAAAAAAAGGTCATTACTTTGTTCCCAAAAGATTCTTACTAACTTCGGCTCTCGTATTCTCAATATGGAAAAAGCATGTCACTATGTCGTTTTAGATCACGCCACATTCATTACCATCTACCAGTGTTACTTTCGCCTCCTCACGATACTAAAATATGTAAAGTCGTGTCGTGCTTCCTCTAGCTTGTGCGTTCTTCTAGGTAGTATTATCATTCACCGAGAGCGAGACATAGTAATACTAGTATAATAGGACCATTACTTCTACAACAAGAGAGCCTTTGCTCTATGCCTTTTCGCTTGTGTTCAGCGATATTTTCGTGATACAGAACTAGATCGTATCGTCATTTGAAAGCAAGCCACCTCCACCATTGTGTGAGTCGCATTCCAGTAAGGAAAACCCTGACGCCACTCCCGAACGCTCACTGCTGCGTCCACCGAAAGAGTACTCTGCTTCACAACCCGAGGTTTCCGACTGCTCATAGTCCTCGTTGTAGTTGTCGTAATTACAATCATGATGGGGATAGTCTTCTTCTTCTTCTGATTGTTCACGATCGCCAGGAAGTTCATCGCCCTCGCGGTCGCGAGGTCCATCTTCAAGCCGATGACTATACAAACCTGCAACTCGAGGTCCATAAGATGCTGGTCGAGGCAATGCGTCAGAATTTTCTTCGTCTTTAGAGGTGTCGGGAATGCATCCCACAGATCATCTGGGTCCCTTTTCTCCAGATGACCTTCGAGATGCTAGTACACTCATAACGCTCATAACGTCATCTTCGTCGCTTAAGGAAGGAAAAGGCTCGTCTATGCCGGAACTACCTAGAGTGTTGCTCGAAACGGCTTTAAGCAGTCGTGCGTCCTCATCTAGTTGTGTCAGACTGTTGTTCCCTCTATTTGTTGCACCAGTTGTGCCGCGTATTTCTATTGCGCTATGCTCATGTTGATGCATAGCATCAGTGAGAGGTATATTTTTACCAGCTGCGCGATTACTGTTTCTATTATTACCCGTAGCACGCTTCCCAATCCTTCGTTTCCGCGTTCTCGGTACCAAACCGGTAAACCTCTTCTGCGCAGTTCCATCTGAGGTTTTCAAATGTTTGAAATTCAAAAACGCCCTGCGAAAGGATCGTTTCAACCGGAGACACCAGAAAGTTCGCACTGGTTCGGCAAAGCCTTTACACAGGATGCCACAGCGATGCTCGTAGTCAACGCCTTTGCGAAAGCCAACTCGCTCTAGCTCCTTCTGCAGTATAGGTGTCAATTGATGCCACTCATTTTGCTTGTTCTGGTGCGTTAGATGCTGTTGAGCTAGAGGGAGAGCGCGGCTGCGAGCGTGCTGAGTATCACTATCATGGTCTACTACGTCGATATTGTCCACATGTCCGTGTGCCCGCAGATCCTGAAACTCGACGTCTCCATGTGTCCATGATTCTTGGTTCTCCGGCAAGTTTTTCCGCGGTGTTGGTGTAGTACTATCACGAGCAGCTGCAGATCTGGCCCAACCTTCAGCAGCACGAGCAAGAATTTTAGAACTAAGAGAAATCCACCCTGCAAAGCCTTCTAGAACCTTTTTCCCCGTGAATGCGTGTGAAGATGGATTTCGTGTAGCCTTAACAATAGCGGCCCCACTTTCCACTCTCCCTACCGTTGGAGTCGAATTGGTAGTGTTACTCGTCGTGGTCATGAAGTTACTCGAAATTTGGCATTCATTGCTCAGTGTTCGACTCCCTGTCCGCGAGTGGCGCCACTTCTTACTAGAGCTAGCTCCTTGGATTAGAGCTCAAAAGACTTCACTTCTTGCGTATTATTCTCCCAAAACTTCTAGACACAAAATATAGCTTGTAGAAATGGCTTGTAGAAATGAATTCACAAATTCTTTTAAGCCTTAACTCGATTGACGTCATTCTCGAGGGTGTTCCGCTTCGCTCTTGTTGAAGCATGCTTTTAGTACGCGCTTTGGGGGCAGAGCCGGAGCCTAACGAAGATGTTTTCAAACCTCGTGAAAATGAACAGGCCCTAGCATTAGTGGTTGAAAGTTGACCCCCATCTAGTGGCTCGCATATGATCTATGGCTTTCCTACTTGCTAGATATGCTCATAGAGATGCTCATAGAGATGCTCATGGAGATGCTCATAGAGATGCCCATAGAGATGCCAACTTCCAAGCCTTAATAGTAGATCTCCAATGCACTTCGCCACCCAAGCATCCGACCGCTGTGCTACAGCTAGAGGAGGACCTACAAGCGGGTATCAGATGATGATGATCCGGAAGATGTTGCACATTCTCCGACTTCAACGCAGAGAAACTACTACAACTACTAGAAGAAGCTGCACTGGTACTTCGAATTGGTGCACCTAGTACACCATCTTCTACAGGTCCACTAAGTGGACAAAGCCCATCGGTTTCAGGGGAAGGCGTTTCCGCTCCAGCAATTGTGTGATCTAACGCTGGCCGTCCCCATTGACTGCTTCTCAATTTGCGGTCCCCACGGGTCCGACCGTTGTTCGTACCAGCTGAAAGAAGAAACATATCCCTGGCTGAACATCCTGGATAGACACTACGCCTCCCAGCTGCACCTGCTGTATTTACAGAGGATGGAATAGGACTGCGACCGAGAGCTCCATGAGGAGCTTGCTGAGCTGCTCTACTATAGTGAGCTGCTCCAGGACCTAGTACATGAACAGGATTGCCCAACGTCATACTCCTGCCACGACATGATGAAGTACTTGAAGATCCTGGTTTTCCTCCTCCGAGTCCAACTTGTAGTTCCTCCACATCTACTCCTCCTCGCGCTTTTACAGCATACGAGGATTTCTTTTTTGCCTTCTTGTCGTTTCGTGGACCGCATATGGAATTTCTGCTCGAGGAATTAGTCGTGGCACTCGAAAGATTCCGACCCAATGTGGGCAGGAAAGCAGTTGTGATCCGTCGCTTGGCATCCCTTACGTGAGGCCAGCTCAAGGCAGACGCTTGTGTGGCTGACCGGATTCGAGGCTTTTCTCCCGTTTCTTGGCCAAGACCTTGGTCTTCCCCATCCTCCCCAACAGCCCTTCCACTAAAGGCAAACGCATCCACTAGAATTAGATCTAGGATGAGAATCCATGATCTTGGCCCCCTCATCTCGACCCCTACTTTGTTCCCCTTGTATTTCATGAGAATACTCAAGGCAAAAGGGGATCAAGATGCCGAGAATGATGGATAAAAGCTAACCATAATAGGAAGTCGTTTCTTGCTCGTGGTGTTTGCAACGACCAAGTACGGGTTCTCAGGTGGTCACGCGACAGGCCGGCTCTCGTGCTTTTCCGGCTCCCCGGAAAATTAGGCCGTAACGCGAGTGGCGGGCGACTTTCCTTCACTCCAGCTTTTTTCTGAGACCACGTACTAGATGTTGACCCGTTAATATAATTGATGCAGCTCTTCCGCGCCTTACCCTTGGTATCAGTTCCAAGCACCTTGACATCAGGGCCACCCACAGTCACGCAGCTCGAACTGGAAGAATCATGCTCCTGAGAAGTGGCAGCAACACCATCATTGTCGAGAACAACAGCCCGCGAGGACGCACAGGAGCTTGAGGCTGATGATCCCTGGTTGCTGGAGGATCTAGGAGGATACTCCGGGATGCAGTCCATGGGCTCCCGGAACACCTGCGCTCTAAAAGGTGGCGTCGAATTCGTACACCTCCCTTGCTCCATAGGCGAGAAGGTTTGATGTTCACCCGGCGATGGTGTACCAAAGCCAGCCGGAGGGGGACTATTCCGAGCAGCTGCGTAATGTGCAGGCGATTCCGCGGTAGTTCCTCGATCATGTTGAAGAAACGCTGCTTGTTCTCCAAAGACTGGAGGTACCATGCGGACTGTAGGAAATTCCCCAGTAGAATTGACGGTCTTCATCTGCGTTGAAGATACCACAGTGCCATTGCCATCCACCTCATCAGGTGTAGCTGCAGGCGTTGTGGCGTTAGAAAAGAAGCCATCTCGCAAGAAGTCTTGTAGAAGCGATTCACAATGAGGGTTACGCATGCGGACACAGCCACGTTGACTGCTCTCTGTCTCTTCGCAATCGAAGTAAGGTGCTACTCGCGCATGGGTAGCTTCCGACAACAAAACGCGACCTTCCTCACATTTCCCCTCCATCCTAGCTGCTAGATTGACGTGTGCGCCCCACAGATCAAACGTACAGTCTTGCGCTAAGAAACCGGCATAGGCAGGACCAAAATGCATACCAACTTTCAACTTTAGCTTGCGAAGAAAACCTAGTTTTCCTTCTGCTTTCATCTTATCCCACATCGACACTGAGCCGGCACCCGGCTCTACCCAATAGCTGTGCTTCAACAAGTAAGGCAGATCTTTCTTGAAGTGTTTCACTACACGCAACGCGAAGCAGACACAACGCACAATGTTTACAATCAATTCGGTCGCTGTTTTTGCGTCATGAACTAGGCCTGTGCCCGCCATGTAGCAGTCGCCTATCGTCTTGATCTTCTGGACGCCGTAAACAAAGGCAAAATCGTCTAGAGTCGTGAAAACCTGTTGCAAAATTTGGAGGAATTCTTCGCTGCCAATGTTGCTACTCATCTGCGTGAAATTCGAGATATCTGCAAACAGAATAGTCGAATGTCTCCTCAATTCGGCATGTTCTACTTCTAGACCTTGTCGCACTCGATCCTCTAGGCGCTCTAAGACTACTCCTGTGACCATGGACTCTAAGATATGGTCGTGGACTTGTAACGTATCAGAAATCTCCTTTTTCTGCGTCTGCAACTGATGAATCTCAGCCCAGCTACGTCGTGCGCGGCGCTCACAGACTGCAGAAGCGAGGAGTAAGACAAGCACGCTCGCTGTGGCGCCGAGAAAACCATAAGGGACTCCAGCACCTGTGCCACTACCTCCACACCAGGGACCCGACGGACCTACAACTGTCGATGCAAGGAAAGCCGTTGAAGAAGGAGGTCCGTGTTGAGGAGGTTCTCCCCGAGTACTGGCGGCTCCACTTCCACCTCCTCCTCCACCTGAAAATGCCGCCGCACTTCTAGTACTGTTTACTGATGTTGTGCTGTGCTGCCGACTAGGCACGCCAGCGGTCGTGCTAATAATGTCCTCGTCCAGGAGGCTTGCGCTTTCGGCTAGTATGTTGTACTCATTTAACCAGGGAGACTCGGTACTTCTACTCAGTTCGGAGCAAACACGGACCAAAGGATTTTTTACTTCGACCTCCTCTTCAAGGTCTCCTTGTAACGAAGCACTGGAGGTGGCTCTCCCTCCACGTCCTGCTGTTACCTCCAGGACAGGACGATCCCTCAACGTCACCACACGCAAGGAGCCGAACAAAACAACGTCTGCAAACCCAAAGAGACCAGAGAGATGCGAAACGTCGACGTAGAAAATCCTTGCAGGGAACCAACGGATCAGAGTCAAAGGGTGTTCTTCGACTCTCCTAGCGTTCCCTGTACTACCTGGACGCGAAGGTCTCCTTCCAGTAGGAGTCCCAGGCTCAAAAGCGTAGCTTCCTGTTCTACCACGCAAAGTGGGAGTCCCTGGAGGTTCTGCAACAGAAGTCGTTCCTTGTGCAGGGACCTGTTGCTGTCCCTGCACGTCCGGTGACGACAAGAACGCGGTACGGGAAGCAGCAAGAGATGAAGAGAATTTTTCCTGTGTTCTGGCACTAGTAGCTGTCGTTGTAACACCTATTTGAGCTGCATAGATCGCATCTACTGGTGAAGCTGTGCCAGTACTTGTAGCACTTGTCGTTGCATTAAGAGGAGTGGCACTTGCTGTTGTCGTGGCGAGCAACTGTAGTTGATTGGCAACTGGTACAGTCTCCGGAAACACAGCCCCAAAAATCCACTGCGCAGTGAAGAGCAGCACACATAATGTACACAATAGCGCGAAGGCTGGCATCGGCAGAGAGGCGCAGACGAAAACTGCAGCTAGAAGCAATAACGCTGGAATCCACGAGTTAGTAGCTAAGCGGCATTGCGCCAGTGCTTCTTCGAATTCGTCAGCGGCTAAATAACGGCTCGTTTCTTCATTTGGAGCTTTCTTGTTCGGACTGCTCTCAGAATCAGTTGCTCGCCGCGGTCCGCCACCAGCTTGCCTCGCATAGGCAAACGCCGCTGTCATGGTCACGGTCGCCGCAATCTGGTCTGGCTGCGAAGCAGAGGCGGTTGCGGCACAAATTTGGCACGCCCTCCATTCTGTATAGCTGAGGCGCGCTAAGCTGCTACGCAGCTCGCGCTCCATCTCGTCCTGCGCTGATTCTTCATCGTGCAATGCACGTGTCCGCATATTATATTGAGCAGACATTACCGAACCTCCTGTCGCACCTGTAGATAGATACGGAATGTTGTTGCCGTTGTTGCTACCAGCTTGTCCTCCACCAAGACCAACATCATGTATAGAACTCGCTGTTGTAGTTTCACCAGTTATAATCCAAGGTTCTTCTTGAGCAGACAGTACCGAACCTCCTGTCTCATCCTCAGATTGTGGAACTTGCCTCGGAAAGGGCGAGTCGCCGGAAGTAGCTGCCCCAGTCTCGGAGGAGGACACGGTAGTTGACTCCCGATTCATTCCCTCGGCGACTGAGGAAAGAAACGTTGGACGCCGACGCCTTGACCGAGCACTCGATCCTCCACCACCAAATCGAAGACCCGCGATTGAGGAACTAGGAGGGACGCGGTCGAGCTCGTCGTCTCGAGCTTGTAGTGCTAGTTCTGCCTCCAGCTCATCTGATTTTGCAAGGAATGCATCGAAGTGCTGTGCCAGTGCGGCCTCTGCGAGCGAGGCCCTCACCGCACGACAGGGGGCGTAATAAACGAACAGTAATGGACTGGCGACAACTGCAGACAAGACGATAATCGCGGCAACAGGGACGACCTGTGCGAGTGACAGCCACTTACTGAGGGCTTTTGGCGGTGCACCCCACACACTGCGGCGGAACCAGGAAGCAACAGACAGCGCTAGACAGTTGCAGCAGGACTTTCCAGAAGAAGATAAACCTTTTGCTACATTCGGAGGATGCCCATTGTCGTTCGTTGAATAACTTCTACTGGCATCCTGGTCGCTGTTTTCCTTTGACGCGGCAAAGACTCCTTCATCTTCCTCCATGTCAACGTCCGCCACTAAAGCAGCAGACCTTGCGGGTGAGACACTACTTTTCACACTTCTTCGATGAAGATCTCCTCCACAACGCATTAATAAAGATGAACCTGCTCTTGGTAGCGGCGGGGCACCTCCACAGAACCTTGAAGTATCAAGATTCACGACACTGGCTCTTTTTGTGTTGTAATTCATGATCTTGTTGTTTACTACTGGACCCTTGCCTGCGTCCATGCTCTGTCCACCTGCTTCTCGCTCTGTCTCTTCCAGCCTATCTAAACGATCTTCTAGCGTGTCGACTCCGCCACGCAATTGTAACGGACGATAACTGGGCAAACAGCTTTCGCGGAATTGAGTGACTCTGCGTATGCGTGGCGGACTTTGCGTTCTCGTACTGTTGCTCCTGGTGCCAAGACCTTCACTGCTGCTTTCGTACGCACTAGAATTTTTGCGACTTTTCATCTCCAAATATTCTAGCGAACTATAAGCGGGCATCGGAACAGCAACTGCATTGTCTTTTAGAACAAGTGCTGTCTGCGCAACGGAAACTTCTTCTCTTGGCGCAGCGAGAAGTGATTCCCGCTCGTCCTCTAAAACATCTTCTAAGCCATCTTCCCCGCCTGCCGCTCGTAAAGCACCCCCGTCTCCGGTACAACTCCCAAAAAAAAACGTTGCAGATGAGTTCGATGAAGGTTGTTCAGCAGGTAGTTGCATTGAGGGAGGATAAATAGAAAAATCATCCGCTTGACTTCTGCCCCTGCCCCTGCCGCGCCAGACAGACCTCCGCATCTGATTCGTCGTCGTTCTCCTCTCTGTACCCAGACCCCCATCTTGACCACTAGACACCTGGCGCCCTCCTCCTGGTGTCTCAGAAGTTCCTAGATGTTGTACCATGCCAGGTGGACTTCTTCTCATGTTTGGACTTTGTGTACTTTGGATTGCACCAACGTGCCGCTCCTGTAAGCTCAGCGCATGATCTTCATCTAGCAACGACCTCTGCTCAACAACCGTATCATGTTGAGGAGCAGGGAGTTCTTCGAGAGTACTAGGTGGCTCTTGTTCCTTTTTCTCTTTGTAGCATCTCAAGACAACATGTGTCAAGAGGAAAACTACTAGCGAGCAGCTTATCACTCCGTTCCAAAGAATGCCAGTACTGCGGACTAGCGATGACGTAGCGCGATACTGCAGGACAAGTGACGCTTTTGTTTTTAGAGCGCTGGCCTGCGACAATGGCTCCCAAGGGGAGGGAGGGTGTCCTGTTTGCTGTAGTTGTGGTCCAACTTCTGCAGGTAGAACTTCAACTGTCGAACCTTCTGAGAGTGCACGCTGCCTCCTATTTTCTCCTGTACTGACAGCAGCAGCTTCTGGAGAGAGAGACTCCACACTGCCACTTGTAGTCGCCCCAGCAATAGCACAGAGAATAAGCAAAGTCACAACGAGCACTCCAGAAAGTGCCGTCACTATGAGCTGAGCCTGGTGGACCCACATTATGCTCCGAACAGTGGTCTCCTGCTCATAGCACTCCTCCAATGCTGGGTCCTTGAAGAATTTCAAAGTAATTGCATGCTGGGAATAGTCAAACGCGGCTCCCTGGTGTCCTCTATTGCCCTTGTAGTTCCCTTTACTTGCTCCTCGAGAAGTTGCGGTATGCTGATTCTGGTCTCCACCAGAGTAGGAATCCCCTACGAGGACTACGCTCTTGTCTACTTCATGCTCATAGAAGTGGTTGTCGTCACGCGTGCTAGCAGTGCCAGGACTTAGAGGATAATGATTCTGTTGTAGACCACCGCCGCCTCCATACGCAAGATTCGGTGCAGTCGATGATGAGGACCCACCTTGCTGATAGTTCCCTCCTCCAGCATGTGTGCTGCCTGCACCATGATGCTGTTGTCCGGGTCCTCCTCCACCAGGACATGCCATCGTACTAGCACTACTTGGCTCATGACGGTAATACGAAGATGCAAACACATCGGGAGCATTCGATTGACCGTCAAAGTCGTGTGGCTGATGAAAAAGATGGGACAAATTTTCACCTGTCCTGGGACTATGGTGTAAACTCTTTGCCAGGCCGCGGTCGGTGTAACCCCAGGAACCCCCATGGTCGTCTTTATCTGGTGACCTGGGATCTCCATAGTACTTACCATCTAGCAATGGGGGCGCCTGTGGGAGCCTTGCTCCACGAACTCTTTCAGGCCCAGCAGAGGAAGAACTGGACCATCCATCGCACACTTTTGGCGAGCCGCCTGGTGCCGAACATCCTGCAACCGGCTGCTCACCTCCCACGTTAACACCTGGTGAAGAAATATTCATCACAGTAATAGAACTACCACGTCGGCCACGGGCACGCATTGACACGTCTCCAGTTCGTTTGTGATGTGGTAGGTCTTCAGTTCGTTGGTATCCTATGTCTCCATGTGATGTGTCTGCGCTTCCTCGCTGGTAGGATCCCCCACTTGCAGACAGATCTTGAAGGGAACCGCCAGTAGCCGAGGACCATGCTGGCACGCGTAACACAACCCGAGGAAGGGAAACCTCGTGCGAGGCAGAAACTGGAAGCAAAGCCGGCACTTCGTCATCTTGGTCGGATGCTGAACAACCGCCAAGCAAAACACCTCCAATGCCTCCACGGGTCTGTATAATATCATCCTTCATCTGCTCTGCGTCTGAGCCACTGCTCGTGTTGATGACATGACTCGTCAATGCAGGTGTGCTGTCTAATGTACTGGAATCTAAGATCGTTTCCTCCTCCAGTACTTCCTCCAGCTCTAAATGCCCCACTGGAACACCACGACTGCCAGAAACAGCAGCATGAAACTCCTTCTGATCAAGCTCTTCTCCTCTACTTAGTGCTGGCCGCCCTGTGCTCATGTTCTTGCTGGTCCTAAGATGCTCCTCAAACTTCGACTGCAGCTCTGAAGAGACACTTTTCAGGAGTGCCAGGTGCTTCAGGGACTCCCTAGTACTGCTCTTCGTGGACGAGTCTCTTCTATGTCGGGTTTTACTCTCTTGAGTAATATCGTCCGCACCGCTGTCGAAAATTGAAGTTTTATCATGTCTTGGAGGCAGTTGTCTTGTGCTATGCCTATAGTCCGAGCAGTCAACCAAGACTGTGCCGTGACTGCTCTCCGCACCTCCACAAACAGAAGAGCCAATGCTGCCCCTTGTCCTCCGACTGGTACACTTTCTACCCACGTAGCAGATGGTATAATTCATCTCCGTAGATTTTTTTCTACCGCTCCACCTCGTGGTACTTCTAGAGAAGCCGACAGGTCCCCCCGTGACCGTGTGGAAGTCTACTTAACTCCTGCTCTTATTGTCGCCGAGGATCACTGATTGAGTTGCACTACGATGTAGAAGCACGACCCCCTGGCGGCTGCTCCTGGGCGAAGACGCAATGTTCTCTTTTTCCTCTGGTGGAGTCGTCGTCTCCAGTAAAGTCATCGTCTTCCGTTTCCGCGCTACTTCACCAGCACGGTCTGCTTCAGACACAACGCAAGAGGAAGGTTCACGCGCTTCAAGTTCTGTGCCTTCCCTGTCAAATGCCACACTGTGAAAGATATCATTCGTCTTGGCTACAGCGGGGTCACGACCATGGTCCTGACCACGACGCGCACGAGACGACAATTCTTCAGGTCGTTCCGTTACTTCTTCGTCTTCAACTTCACCACTAGAAAAGCATTGAGGTGATACTGGACCGAAAGCGCGGACAATATGCTCTTCCGGTAGTCCTCCAGTCAAAGGCCCTGTCGCTTGCCTCGAGACGTCGCAATCACCTCCACGCCCAGCTGACAAACCCATACCCTCCGAATGCTCCTCGATATCTGATCATAGAGGAGAATAGAGGGAGTCCAAGAAGAAACAAGTTGATGAATTTTTTGCACAGTTGTTGAATCTGCATCCAATATAACAGAATAGTTCTCGTCATAAGGCCCTATCGTTTATGCTCTATACTCTCATCAGCGAGTTACCCTAGTCAGCCATCATCCAAGTCCTTTGAAAAAATGATGTACCTGGCAATGTTAGTTTTTCATCATCCGGGAGAAGCAGCGGCCGTGTAAACGAAGTTGTCTTGGGCAAGAAAAGCGGTACGAAGGACGTCGACTCCCGTTCATCCACATACCCGAAACCGCTGAGTCGCCTGCATTTATTTTGGACAGAAGAATCTTTTTTGGTGAGCTAAAAAGAGTGAAAGTTTTTTGCCACAAACAAGAGAAGATGATGAAAACACGCATTTTCATCTGACAACGACAGGTTTGAACAACAGGAACAATGATCAAGGAGACAACTACGACATAAAGATCTGAAGAAGATAAGCATAAGGAAAAAGCAGCTTCTAAGAGAATTAACATTACGACGATTCCGTTGACAATAATGAGCTCGCGTATTTCCTTGTTGACGACGTTGGTCTCGGAAATGCGTTATAACTCCTCCTCGCAGTCTCTGGCAATCGCAGCGTCGTTCTCCTAGGATCCTGCGTCGACCCTGAAAACAGGATCGAAGTCGTTGCTCTGAGCGACGCTGCGGTTGATAATGAGCCATGAGTTGAGAGCCCCTGCGAGGTGAACGGACGTTGATGGTGACACTTCGCGGCGCCACCGACTTTGGAGGACTCACTAGGAGATATTGAATCACGTGGAGAACTCCTTGGACCACTTCTGCCACTTTCGGATCGGCTCTGTGGTCTACTGCTCGTGCTAGTAGTGCTCAGTTCTTGTTTAGGAACCATATCTACAACAACTGCCGGAGAAGATGATGAGTCATCCACTGCCTTCTGGCTTCCTCGCGCACTCTTGGGGGCGCTACTTGGACCACTTCTGTCACCCTCTTGGAAAGAACGCTGATGCGAGTCACGGCCACTTTCGGATCGGCTCTGCGGTCTACTGCTGGTGCTTAGCCTGCTACATATCATCTCTCCCTGCTTCGATGCAGCTGCCCTCTCTACGAGAGGGCTCGTTTTTGGCGAGGCACCGGAGACCACTGCTGGTACAGCAGTAGTTGTATACTCGGCTTCATACGTCGAAGGCTGCTGCGCCGCTGCTCCTGGAGAAACCGAACATTCATGCCTCGAGCTAGATGACGAACTCGAAGATGCTTGCTCTCCAGCTGGTGCGGATGCCATCTGCGATGAACCAGAAGTAAGAGCAGGTGGATGTAATTGTTCGAATTCTGGTATGCTTCGCGTTCGCACCCTAAGCCCTCCCACAGAATGGGCTAGAGGAATGCTGAACGCAGGAATTAACATCAGCCCATGCGAAGAGGCGCCAGCTGAGGATAAGGAGTGTACACACAACTGCTCTTCTTCTAGGTGGGCGCTAGAGAGTGCTATTGCCGTCGAGGATTCGCCTATCACTCCTTGCTCAAGATGTTGGGATGTTGAAGTATTGAAGTGCTGGGGACCTTCCGATGAAGCATCCTGCGAAGGCCGCGAGACAACATCAAAAGTTCCTGTATCAGTGCTTAAAGACTTGCGACGAAGCTCTCCAGCGCTCTCCTGGCCTGAGTGCGGATCTTCAAAATCTGGTGCAATCACATATGAAAGCTTCTCAGCCAGAAAGGGGGAACGAGGTGGCGGAACCGAAGTCAACGGCACGTCTTCTTCGACTGTGCATGGCGGCTCCCAGTATCTAGCCAAGCTGCCACGCTTGCGAGCCAGACTACGTGGTGTCAGTTGATGAGGTTCCCCTCTTTCTCCAGCATTATGGTGTTTGTGGGTCTCGCCAGAAGATGAAGGTGATACAGATGTAATTGACGAGAGGGCACCCGAGGTGCGAATGCTTGAACCGAAACTAATATCTGGCGTCGTCGGGTGGACCCAGGGACGTAGTTGATCTTGAACTCCATGAACATCGCCTCTGCCAAAAAGTGGAGTCTGTGTCTGACTAGCACCATAGGAAGAACAAACGGAGTAACGACCAACGTCGTGGAAGTCCGAGGACATTGCTGTGTAAAGTAGGCAATCAATAAAGTAGGAAATCGGATGATCAATACATAGGATAGGAAAGTTTCTTATAGATTAGGGAAATAAAAACTCAAGGTTTAATATTGCATGATCGATACAAGAGGAGTCAGGAATTTAGAAGGTGCACACCACCCGGACCCGTCTAGTAAATAAGTAAAAGTATGTAAATAAATCATACCCGAAACTCCTCGAGATACTCCTTCGCTACAAACTTTCTGCATCGATGAAGTTTCCTGCGCTGTCTCTTGCTCTCTTGACCGTTGTTGACAAGTAGTTGTATTTCCATCTTCGTTGGCGTCCCTTTGTTCTCCCGCATCTCCATCATCGGAGGTCTTCTGATTCTCTAATAGAGCCATCAATTTCGCTGTGAAATCGGGACCCACTTCCGAAGACCTTTGCTGATGTACTACTTCACTACGACGAGGACCTTTAGTACGCATTCTTTTCGACGCAGAAGAAGAACCACTGCTTAGAGCATTTCTTGTATGTAACTCATCCTTGTTCTGTAGCCGTTCCGTGTTCATAAGGTTGAGGACAGGCTCTCTTTCGAGATGATGACCGATAATTCCACTGTCCTGTTCGCTCAGACTCTTTTTATTCGGCGATCGCATCTCAACAAGACTAAATATCTCTTTAGAAAAACTACTGGGCTTCTCTTTTCTCCTTGAAGACGCGGATCTTTCACCACCGCCAACATGGAAAACGCCAGGTCCCTGCTCGTGCGAAGTAGATGGTCCTCTTCCGGGCTGTACGGGTCCTCTTCCGGTTTCCGAGGATCTAGTCAACATAGACCTCGCAGTAAAGAACTTGTTTGTGTCTACTTTGTGGCTATCCTTGTCGTGGTCAACCTCTCGTGTAGAGACCAGTTGTAGTGTCATTGTCTCGCCACCAAGCGTATCAGGAGTATAGAAAGATGAAGAAGCACAGGCCGCAGGTTCAATCGCCTGTGCACAAGAACTCGAATACAAAGTCCTCGCAGATGTACTTGTACTCGCAGGATGGCCACTAGCCGCGTCGCCGTCTGGTGACGGAAGACTGACACGCAACATGCTTCCTGTTGACGCACCGTGATGTTGATCCAGAGTACCACCTGCACCGCTCGCAGTTGCACGACCTCGTCTTTCTACAGCCGCTCCTCCTGGTGCATCAGTACCTTCATCAATTTCGCAAGACCACGGAGCCCCCCTGTTGCTAGTATTGCTATTGCGGAGGTTACTAGCCCGCTTTGAACTGGATGAATCCTTCGCATCAGGT
The DNA here is from genome assembly GCA_905178165.1 of Amoebophrya sp. A25. NCBI lineage: Eukaryota > Dinophyceae > Syndiniales > Amoebophryaceae > Amoebophrya > Amoebophrya sp. A25. The sequence goes on from CAJINU010000091.1 coordinate 500,379, forward strand.
TGAGGAGAAGACACCCTCAACCTGTTATCTGCAAAGGACATCATTGTTCCACTAGGAATCAATGAACCTCCTCCTGTCGCGTAAGCAGGTCCTGTTTGTGCAGCTCCTTTTGTCCTAGTAGCAGCTACTCCTGTATTAGAGGTAGGTTTTTGGTGCTCGCTTACCCCGCTTTTTATGACTTTCTCCCTTAGGAGAGGCATAAAAAGCGGTAAGAAAAGCACCTTTAACCTACCCTTAACTGTACTAATATCTCTACTTGCTTTATTGAGACCGCTAGAAGAAGAAGAACTTCGACCATGGTGCGCAGACAGTGCAGCGGAGGACGAAGAGGGGTCGCCGACGTCGAAAGCAAACTTGCGCATTGGCGCAAGTGCTGTGCAAGATGATGGACCTGGATTGCTCGCCTGAGAAGAACCTGTAGTGTTGTTCCGGTGATGCGAGCCACGCGTCCCCCGGCTCTTCATTGATATTGTGGGCGGCAAATGAAAAGAACTCGAACTGCTACTGGGTCCACCACCTCCACCACCTGCGTGTAAATGAAAAGAACTTGAACTGCTACTGGGTCCACCACCTCCACCACCTGCACAAGATGATGAGAACGACGCAGCTGCAGTGTAGTTTTGATTCATATAAGTGTTCACGTTCATCGGGTTCCCGTATGAGGAGGATGCACTAGTATTCATCGTGTTCATCGTATAATTTGAGTGATAGGAGGGCGAGGACATATTGTTCAACAACATCGTATTTTGATAATTTGAGTAAGACGAGGACATATTGTTCATGCTCGTCGTGTTACAATTATTGTAGTTCCCCATCGAGATGAGCGTGGTGCTGTTCTGCCCTGCCGTACGAGGCGTCGTGCCACCAAGTGAATACTGGCCACCTGCTCCACCTCCGCCCGTAGAGGCATAGTTCGTTGTCGAGGAGCTTAGACCTGCCCCATAGGTGGATCCTCCACTTGTGGTTGCGAAGTCTCTCGTAGTACCCCCTCCACCACCAGTGAAGACGTAATAATCTCCACCACCCCTACTTGACGAGGAACTGAAGATAGGATCTCCTAAACCATGCGGTGGCGCCGCGCGAGCGCGGTAACTCCGACTATTGGAGAAATTGATCACAGCGCGTCTTGGAGGTTCTTGTTCGACTAATTGCTGGGCATCCAACAAAGATTCGTCAGCCGTCCACAGCTGCCCCGCGGCATTGCTATAGTGCTGCTGATGATGCTGTGTAAAAGTGCTGGAAGGATGGGTGGGGATGCCTAATGGAGGTGCAGGAGGAGGTGCTCCAGGAGGTGCGGTTCCAATGGACGTAGAAGACGTGCCAGTGCTAGCGAAAGGCCCTGCTCCGCCATGTCTTTCTAGCGGTCCTGAGGATGCTTGTTGTGCAGAGGCTAGCAGAGCTGCAGACGAGGAGCTAGATGACGAGGAGCTAGTACAACTGCTACTAGTTGCTGTTCCAACAGCAACATTGGAGGCAGGGACATGACTGGACGAGGAAAGTAAAGAAGCGCCTGGTGGATGCTGAGAATCAAAGATAGCCAGCGTTGTAGTAGCACTTGGGTGAGGCCTCGAAGATGTGCTATGCAAGGAACTAGTAGGACCAGGAAGAGAGATATTCCCACTACTTCCCTGTCTGTTACTGCTCCCCCGCGGCTGCTGTGTGCTAGAGAAGGTTGTTGGAGTGCAGCTCCCACTGCTCCTACTGTTACTACCGGCTTGCTGTTCCACCAAATGATCCTTAGGATAGTTACCACTCGAAGACGACTCCCCAACAAGAACATGCTTGTCGCTCGTACGCCCAGCTCGATGTTGACCTCCTCCTGCTTCTCCTGCTTCATGGTGCTTGCTGCTCGCACTTGCCAATCCTTGCGTGTGACCCCCGTCAGGCCTCACGTGACCACCAGCACCAGTGGACGAGGAAGGACCCTGTCCTTTGTGCCGATCTTGCCTCGCGCCATCAGCACCAGTGGACGAGGAAGGACCCTGTCCTTTGTGCCGATCTTGCCTCCCATTGCCACTATTGGCACGATGACCACGAGACCAGGCTGCGATGTCGTGCAACAGGAAAGAATCACGCTCGAACATCTTGGACTGCTCTGATCACTGTTTAAGTGATCACGACTGTCTCTTGTGAGACAAGTACTAGTTGAGATTATTGTTGAAGATTAAGTGTAGTTCATAGGATAGGATAGGATAGGAGTTAGCTCACCTGCAACAAGGTAAGCGTATAGGCATGACGCGCCATCAATGTAGATAGGAATAGGAGATGTAAAAGTGGTCACACATCCTCCTCGCATACAACTTTCTAGATAGTTTCTTCTAGATAGTAAGAACTTTTTAAGCAACATTATCTTGTTCATCTTTCTGATACTGAGTAGTAGTAGTAGTTTAAGTTAATCACTATTTCAATATGAGAACATTTTTCAACACACTTCGTCACAAACTACCTCAATACGGATAACTCATCACTTCAAGATTATAGAATGTAGTATTATACTACTAACTAGTATATATATAATGCTGATGACCACTACAAAAGAAACGTCGTCCTTCTTCCTGTATCCAGTAGTTATTTGTTCTGGTACATATTGAATCATCACAAGTTGTACACCAGCGCCGCCTTACACAGCAGAAGTGTTCGATAATCATAAGTGCATCACAACATCACAAAAATAGTTCCTATGTATGAACTGAAGAAAACGAAAAACGTTGGAAGATCTCGGTCTACTTACAGGCTGATTCGTCACAGGCGCTTTGTCAACACACACGACCTGCAGCAGCTCCTCCTTCTACTCAGACATAAGACGCGATATTGATTAAGTTGCTTGTTCTGCAAAAGAACTACTTGCAAAATCTTTGTAGCCTATCTCTACCGAAGTGAGTCACAGCTGTCGCAGCTACTTCTATAGCTTTGTGTGCCCAATCACCTCATTGTACTTCCTCGTCGCCCTATTGTTGGATGTGGAAAAAGTAATCCTCGTCGTTGGTGTTAAATCCTAGTGTTGAGTGATGTGTCGAAATAGATGGATGGTGGATAGACGCAAAAGTTATCATTGGTTTACTGGCAATGGTCGCACGCTGCTCAAGCAATCGTAAACAAAGCAACGAATCTCCGGTAAAAAAATTGTGACAAGACAAGACGCTCTTGTTACTACACAACAACCACCACGACCTGCACCACCCGGCTGAAGATTCGAAGTGTAATATGTGCGCAGCAGGTAATGGTCATCTCTTGATTGTACTCAGGGCTTATGGTGCTTTCTTGATTTTATGTTCACTATTTTTGCTATCTTCAGCATAAGAATTCGAGTTGTATGTCTTCTTCTCTAAGAGTTCCTGTAGTTCTTCTTCTTGTATGAAGCGATCACCGAGGACGAAGGATGACATAAATAAATACTAATATTTGTCCATCTCTCCACCAAGATGGGCTTGAAGATCTCTGAAAGAACAAATTAAGGGATCGCTGAACAACAAGCAAAAGATTAGAAGTCCAGTGCAGCAATCCTGAAATGAACTCTGCAAGTTCGACTGCGTCAATCTCCTCAGTAGTACCCTCTGCATATCATTTTCGCTCCTGCTGACAATGAATTACAATTTTGATTTTCGTCGAGCATGGGACTCTGATTCGCATGACGTCAAGGAAAGGAGTTACGCACAACATCTCAGAAGCAAGAGTAGTATTCGTTATCGAGGAAGCTGAATGGAATTTCATCTCCATTTTGCCATACTCGACACTGCTTCGCGAAGCGTGGAGGCTCAGCGTCTGGTCTCAGTATGCTCCCAAGCATCTTCGTTCTTCTGTCACTCCCTATTTGCACTGTTCCTCCGTCAAGAACCAGTTGTCTTTCTTCAACGTCCAAGTCCACCTTGACGAAGTCTTCGTGATCGTAGTTGACGTCGTGCTTAAACGTGGTAGTAGTCATTTCAAGTAAACGCGTTCTGTCCTCGGAAGATGGTGTCGCCTCGTGTCGGGGTAGGGGGTGCTGGTGCCTAGGTGTTGTGTCCTCTACTTCTTGTAGTGCGCCGGGAAAGCTGGTGCTACAAAAAGTTAGAGGCAGCGACTTTTTCGCATTAGTCGGACTAGTGAAAATTGCGCTCAGCAGCCGTAGGATTTCTCTTTGACGTGCCGTCGTCTCCAGGATTTGCTCCTCGCAGTCCGGAGGACCTGAAAGGGAAGAAGTACTAGCGAATCTCCCTCCGAAGAATTCCCAACAATTCTCCCTTGTTGTCTTTGCTGAAAACGGGTGTTTCACGTCGACCGGAACGTTCTCTCTCAGGTATCGCGGCAACCCAGCACGTCCAGTCCAATGCTCTGCTGTCGTTTGCGCTGTTGCTATCAGGTACCCGTGGTACAAAAGCAGACCAAGGAAAAGACTAGCGAAGCCCAGTGCGGTAGATCCTAAAATGCTCCACTCTGTGCACGCAAGGAAAGGGCCTGGACGCGGACTTCGAGAGGAGAGAATATCTCGGACAAGCACGCGACAGGCATGATCTGACGTAGAGGTGGCAGTCCTTGTTGACGTATTTATTGGTGGCGTCATTATTGTAGTTCTTGAAGACGTTATTGTGGCTCCTACTGTGTCATGATGATCTGACGTAGAGGTTGTGTCATGATCTGTAGAGGTCGCGGGAAACAAAATCGCCTGGACGTGCAGGAGACACACGATACTTCCAATGAAGAGGAATATGACGAATCTTCGATGATTACGTTCGCCAATAGAGCCACCAAGCCAAAAGCAGTGATGATCGAAGGTAAGGACGCAATAACCACAGCTTTTACAATGTCTGCATCTTATCGGCTGAAAGTGCTCGCAGTGTTTGCAGTAGCGGTAGCGGTTCAGAAGTGGTCGTAGTTGCGCTCGTTGATCTTCGTTCAACACGTCTTCCTGAATGGGGCCTTCCTTCATCTTGCCGGTAGAAGTTGTCTCCTTCGCGACTCGGCTCTCATCCGCTCCTTCCACACCTAGTGCAGCTGCGATGGGTGGAGAAACTCGTCGACCGCGGAAATAGCCTGGACGCGCTCGGACTGTGACTAGGAGGTAAGCGAACAATCCATGCAAAGCCACCTCCAATAGTTTGCTCCATGTAATAGAGAGGCAAAAGTGAAGTAGAAGGGTAAGGGTAAGAAAGAATGTTTGAGGGACGAGAAGCTTTTTCCTGGAAGTTCTGGTTTCTAGTGGCAACTACAAGTCGTGGTCACTGCTTCTACAAACGATCTCAACCTTCTACTACGTCCTCCAAACGGTCACGGTCTCAACGTTCTTCATAAAAACCTCCTCCGAATCCGAAAGTAGAGCCTTGTTCTCCTCCTCCGCTATTAGACATTCGCCCTAAGCAGGTTCGTAGCTCATACCATACGCCCCAAGCGAAACAAAACGCGGCAAAACCCCAAGAAGATCTAGTGGCACTGTGGACGGTTGGCGGAAGGCCCTTGACATGTGTAGGATCTTCCATGCCATAGAGCTCGTGGAAGAAATTTTCGTGAACGAGCTGGTCTACTGTTCCTTGTAGCTTTTGTTCGTCAACATCATCTGGAGGGATGAACTCGGAGTTGCATGTCCGCACTACTTCAGAGCCGCGGATAGGGTCGTTCTTGGTCGCATGTCCGCACGATGGTGACGAGGAGCTGCTATGTTCTCTTTTCACGTCTAAAAAGATACTGCTCTGCTCGACGGGCCATTGTTCTCCGGAGGGTCGAAAGCCCCCCGGATGCAGGGTACGGACAGAAGGCATTTGCTTTTAATTGTCGAGAGAGAATCTCTACGAACTTAGGAATTGATCTCTATTCTCATCGCTTGAGCAACAACCTTAGAAGTTACTCAGGTCAAACAAAATCTCCAGACACAGCTGATGGCTTTCTCTCTCACGCGTGAAGCCCCATTTCCCTCTCCGAGCACCCACACGCCGGCAAATCGTTTTCAAAGGTTCTTTCATCATGATCTTCATTTGACCTAAATACATGTCTTAACATCATTGTTGAACCACACACAAATAAGCGGGTAAACCTTAGATAGTCAAAAAAGTTCCACATGAGACGAAACAACCCCGAATACATCATATTTCATCTTCTGAATCGTCTTCATTGGCTGTATTTGTATTTCCGTTACTCCCTGAGTTATCCCTACTAGTAACTTCTGGTGGCGCCACTGCAGGTTCAAGAGTTCTACTTGCAACAGGAAGCGTTTCACGCACTTCTTTTCTCCTCATCTCGATCCAACCTTGCCATCGATTGTCTGCATCAGAAAAAGGCTTTTCGTCCCCTGTTTTCAGTGCTTCCCCTATCCAAGCTGCAAATGCCGCAGCGTCGACTTCAGGGAGTATGTCCCAGTTGGGACTTTTTTCACGCCGCAACCATTTGAAATCTTTGACGTCGTCCCAGCGATTGACAGAAGCAGTACTACCTTTTTTATTTGCTGCTCCTTCGACCATCTTCACTGCTGTTGAATTATTGTCGTTCATATTCGTAACAGAAGAAGTATTTTTATCTACCGGTGCAAAGAAAATCTCCTTGCAATCCTCAATAATCGGACCACTGGCAATGTGTACACGAAAGAGGCAGGCTGTAGAGGTGTGGATGCGAAGCTGCTGTAAATTGGCGAATTCGAAAACGCTGTCCTGTGAGTCGTGGAGCAAGCAACTGCCCCCAATCTTGTCGGCCACAACGATGACGCTGGAAAGGACGTTGCGGACCTGGATGATTTGAAGGCAGTTTTCTTCTCAGTGAAGAAGTACGAAAGACATGATATCAGGTTTCTTCATAACAGTCCATGGGAACAGAATTCTATGATCATGATGAGAGAGGTACTACGTCCTATAAAAAATGTAGCAAGAAATAGAAAATCAAGTGTAGTACGTGCAAAACTCCCACAATGCCCTTGACTGTCACCACACAGTTTCTCAACTCCGCCAGATCTACATCATTGCCGTCGTCTACGGTGATCTGCAAGGACTCTCCCTTTTTGTTGGATACTACTGTGTTTGGCACTGCTGGGACCACTGCTGTTGCTGAGCTTGCAGCAATGGAACCTCGCCCCTTTTCCTCATTTTCCACCGCCGTCTTCTCCTGTTCTTCTCTCCTCGGCTGCCTCACAAATCGAAATTTCTTAAACGGTCGTCTTGCTCGAATGTCAGCTAGCAGAGTCCTTGTTCGACGATGCAGTCGTTCTACATGATACTTCGCGACTAGTTTTTCTGAGTCGTCACTGAGAGCCGAATTCATGCGCACTTTTAGCGCTCACCCTTATCCGTCTTGAGACTCATCCCAGGGCCCTCTTCCCCCTAAAGAGCCTCTCTCCTAGGACGAGGACTTCTCTGAAGATGGACCATTAGGGGAAGCCTTAATACTTGTAGTGCCAGGACTTTCCGCTCCAACTCGTTCATGTCCTTGCATCTTCGAACAGAACCTTCAAGTTCAGCCAGTTCCGACTCGACTTGGCTGTCGGCAGATTGGGGGACGGTCATTTTCTAGGTAGTTTAGACTATAATGATGTGGAGGAAACAGCGATCAACATACGAGTTCTTCTTGTTTTCAATCGGTGCATTAAGATTAAGATTACAAATTTTTCGATTAGTTCGACGCACCAGCAGCGGTGGGCGCAGAGAAAGCAAACATTTCACAGACACAAAGAGAAAGCTATAGTTCTTCTTGTTTTCAATCGGTGCATCTGGAAAGGAGTCGCGGTGAGAAATTTCAACGCTCAAACCTTTTCGAATTCAATCCACAAACGTAAGAAAAAGAAAAAAGTATCAAGTCGTTTTCAATGGCTCAAGTGCAGACTCGCGAATTCAAGGCTCAAGCACAACTGTCGCTGCTATGTACCTTCGCCAAACAAGGCAACACCAGGTACAGCAACAAATAGTAAAGTCTGCAGGTTCCACCTCATGTTGAGCGAGGGAAGTGTGGCACACCACTGTGCCTGTGTGAATCACAATAAGAATTGCGTGCAAACAAGTTGATGCTCGTCGGAATTTTAATCCGCAAGTTCGAATCAATTTCGTAGCATAGTCTTTTCATGCAAAGTAGAAGTTGAGTATCTTTGACTCCATGTAATGAGATCCAACGTTTTTTGACGAGGAAACATGACCTCCTTGTTATAGTATTAGGACCATGCAGCGGTCCTCATCTATAGGATTCCTCATGATTTAATAGGGTGCCTTTACCTAATATTGTAGATTGAATTACAAAAATTAAAACCACTCTTCATATGGAAAATTCGTCGAAAAAAAAGCGAAACGATCTTTACACGTGAATTGCGGACACACAGTTGATACCTAAATTCGTTGTGCTACCGAAACGACCACAATCCCTTGTTGCTCATCTTTAATTGACGCTTATGGAGGTTGGTTATCGACGGATCCATTATCAGGGGGAGAAGTCTAAAAAGTAGCTGTTTGTATATTTTGTAAATAAAAAGTTGTACAGAACAAGCATGTCTTCACACGAGCACACAATGCGCGCCCCCGCTTCTAATCATACATGCACTGCAGATATGCACTATGGCAGGAGGGGGGGCCTCTACGAATTAGGAAGATAATTGCATAATCGCGCCTCGTGGTGCGCCTGAAATTTCAATGCTGCGTCTTCGAGATCTCCATTTGATGGACTCTCTAAAAAAAGCTTTGATTTTAGTGTAGTTGCGCACCAGTGTAGTTCATGCAACTGGTATAGAAGATAGCGACACTTGTGAGAGAGTACTAAATATTATTTCTCTACTAATCATGCTGCGAGACAATATTAGGAAAATATATGTTTGCTTATCTACTATCGCGACGGAAAGATTAACTGGTGCTTGTACTTGACTGCTTTTTCTATCATCCGTACGGTACAACATGATACACGGATATACGTAGTATTCTCCATCGTGTGAAAAAGGTGCTCTTGCCTAAGCTGCTCTTAACCCGAAATCATCTTCAACTGCGCTAAGAATTATCATGTACGAAAATTCGTCTACTTGTTACAGATAGTCCTCAAAAAGCACAACTACCCTGACCTCTCTACGAGTAAGTACAACGAAAGAACATGCTCTTCACGCTTCCAGAAGCTCGATCTTATAGATGTTGACCTTCTCGGAAAAGAATTCGTCCGCAGGGTCCAGCCCACCGGACAAGAGACCTTCGCCAACGCCAAATCCGTACTCGGCGCATGCCTCGACGAATGCATCCCATACTGCTGGGTCGCGTTCCTGTGGTGGAATTATGTACGCTTCTGTTACACTACATTGTGGCAAGAACATCAGTTTCGCCTCTTTTGGTAATTTGTTTTCTTGCTAAGCAATGCATGCGCTATTGAAGCATCATCAATACCTTCTGTCCTATCCAAATCTGCAATTTCTCAAGGTCTAGTTTTCCACTATCGACTAGCGCTCTGAGCACTTTCAAAAACTGGTGCACAAAAGGATGGGCCCATATCACGTCAGTGGCGATAATAGTGTCGATGGCAAAGGTTAGAGGTGGAGGGATAGAGAGGGAGATAAAATAGCCCCTGGGTAGGGAAATTGATCGTGATTTTAGTTTCATCCTGTTCTCTTTGATGATAGATTTGAGTCAGTGAGCCTTAAGCTAGGCAAGGCCGGGAGCCACGTCTCGGCAGGCTGCTGCCAGTCCAAAGTGGTGTAGGAACAGGCGCCTTGCTTCGAAGAAACCAGCCGTGTGTGTTGATTAGAAGCGTCCCGAAAGAATACTTATCGCCTTACCATCATCTACTTAATACCTAAACTTATGAAATAGAAATCAAGTGCAGGAGAGTTGGAGTACTCAACAACGGCATATACCTCCCCTCCATAATCATGGTAATATTCAGTCGCAGCTTGTGTTCCACGTCCGCGTTTTCCCTGTCACTGAGGATGACTTGGTTTCCGCACATGGCACACGCTAGACCACCAACACCAGTACCACTGCCTAGTTTTAGAGCTCAACACAATTCATTATTCTTGCCTTCATTTCTTCAGAATCCTAAAAAGGAAACTAAAGAAAATGAGCGTTGCAAACGAATTGCATACTTATCGGGCCTTAATAGCTCCAAGACAAGTTTGTGTCGGAACTCCTCGTTTTTCTCCACCCATTTCGCAAAGATCATGCCAGCATCCCAAACTCGCAAACCGGTCTCACCAGCATCAGTGGGATGTCGCGAATTGAGAGGAGGTTAGAAGAGGAAAAGTTGTCACTACAGTGGAAGTTTAATAAATTGCTTGTAGGGATACACGTACACCCAGGATATGAGGGAAAAGGAAAACTAACCGGTAGAAGTTTCATAAAGAAGATAAGACCGACGAATCGGAAACTCTAGCTAGGTAGGTCGTGCCGTCCAAGTATTATATCGATCGATTTTAGCAACATCCCAAGTTGTAGAAATAATATGGCGCGATCTTTGAAGATTCATATTGTTGCATGATTGATTCATTCGATTGATTAATATGCCTGGCAAGAGCTCATGTTAATTGTTCCAGATCATAATACAACGGACACCCATTGATCTTGAATTCTCCCTTCATGAAGTCGACGTCCATGGCTAGGAGGCGACTGGCGGGAACCTTCGCTTGGTACACTACTTTAGCACCTGGAGGAACGTTCTGGGAGTCGCCTGGTGCTCCTTCTGTTGGTATGAAGAAAGGAAAAAGTGCACGAACTTGGTCGGATACTCAAGAAAGTGTTAGTGCACGTATAGCTACTTTCCTGTACTTATAAATCCTACTTCCTACACTCAAGAAATTGGCTAGGATTCAAGTAGGAAAGTAGCTATACATCTTTCTTGAGTGTAGGAAGTAGGACTTTTTCCTTTCATAGTTGGCGTTGGGCTTTTTGCCTGCGATGGCCTCCAGGACATGAGCTGAGGCATTTTTATCGACGTTGAAAAGCCAGAACCCAAAACGCGGTTTTCTGGTTTCGGAACCATGATGTTCGTCGAGGTGGCAGGGGTTTTAGAAGACTGACAAAAATACACCTATAATAGGACCTACGGTATAGGATAAAATAGACTTTTGAAACCACAATTTGAAGATGCTTGTTCTTGTTGAATGCAAATACTATTTGTGCATAACTGGAAGCATCGGCACGCTGTTGAGTTTTGCAGGAGTCAATAATGGCTTGCCTGTGTTGATACTTGTGTCGAAAATCTTCGAGGGTAAGGCTTTCCCGGGAACTAATTTCGGCTCAATCCGAGGCGTATCTGGTACGAAGGTGGTGAATCCTGCTACACCTTTCAATTGCGGGCCTGCGCTGGTAATGAGGTTTTAGAAGCGACGTCAGGAGGTCTTGCTATACTCACATCAAGTCTTCTATACAGCAAGGTTTTAAGAGGTTGATTGATTGACTGATGTGCCTGGCAAGAGGTCGTTGTTGGAAGCAGTCTATTTCTTCTTTTCTTCCTTTTTTGCTCCTTTTTTGCATTTTTTCTCATGTTTTAGGACACTCTCCTCGACGTCGACCATACTTCAAATAAAGCGTAAGTAATTATCTACTAGGCCGCTAGAACATCAACTTCAATGACCACATCTTAACTCAATCCCGGACCAAAACCGCCACCAACTTTCAACACTGGCGCCGCCGTATTCGTTCCTAGGATACCACTGGATAACCAACCCTTTTTTTTCCTCATTGGTAAGGGCGATGGGGAGTAGACCTCCTCTTCGATTAGAGCGAAGGATAAATTCACCTGCTAAATGCACAGGAGAGCAGTAGACCTCCTCTTCGATTAGAGCGAAGGACTGTTGATCTCTTAACTCGACATCCGCATCCTTCGGAACATCTGCGTGTTCTTCAGGTGACGAGATTCCTAGATTTTTACTCCTTGTACGTGGAGAGATGTACTCCAAAGCTGCTGAGGTTTCCAAAGCTTGCGAATCTGTCGAGAGTTTACTGCCGTTGGCACTTGCTTCGAGAAGATTAGAGAAGAAGGATTCGTATCCTCCTAAACGTGGCAACGTATCATTTCCTGAGCGTATCATTAAAAATTACAATACACCTACGTATTATTCCTGTGGCAACGCATTATGAGAAATTACAATTCACCTAAATGGAACGCCCGTAGAATTTTCCATAACCACTCCCTCCTCTGGCAACATCGCACCTCGTGGACGCGTCGGACTATAAAGCGGGCCTAAAGCATTATGGACTGTATTCTCTACCTCCGTTCCATCTGCAGCGTGGACTGGTTTTACGCCAGAAAACCTAGAGTAAGTGATGATGATGAAAACCTAGAGTAAGTGATGACAATGATAGCAGTGGTAGTACTATGTACCAAATCACGAGGTAGAGAAGAATGATGACGATGGCGACGATGATGATGATGATGATGATGATGATGTTAGTCGATTCAGATTGGCCCTACGACCTCCCTGAGTCTCTTTTGAGTAAGTATTTTAAGCATGATCATGGTCTTGATGGATCTTCCCATAACTTATAAGTACTTAGTCTTCTCACCCGAAAAATGTTCCAACTAGGTAGTTCCAACTAACTACCTTCCGGTTGACGAGAACGGCTGCAGCTTGGGCATAGCGAGGCCGAAGCCGCCCATGCTTCGATCCGACGTTGGCATGGTTTTCCGCTTGGTAGATGATGTGTTATCCCTTTGCACGTAACGAAGGAGATGTCTTCAAAAAATGAATTATCCCTTTGCACGTAACGAAGGAGTGAGACGATGTCTTCAAAAAATGAAAGTTGTGTCCGCACAGCTCTATTATTTGCTTTTCGGCATTCAATTTTTTTCCAGCAGTAGATTACCAACTACACTTCACCTACAACGAGTCGTGATGTCCTCTTGTTTTTTTCATCTCATCTGACAGTTCATCCGCTTTTTTTTTCGATTTCCGCTTTCACGATAGACTCCTCATCTGAAGCTTTTTTAGTACACAGTCTAAAACCTTTCTCTACACACTATCAGAAGTTACGACTACTTCTCTTGCTCCCTTGGTCATGGTCATGCGCTTCCCCGGTGACACCCCTCCCTGGTCAAGTGTGACGCAAATCTTACACAGAGCAATGGAGGCCGCCTTTCTGCAGGGAAGCAACTGTTCTTCTCTTTGAAAACTTTCTGTAGAAACAGCATCTTCTCTCATCAAATCCAATTTCTCGGCACGTGGTCGAACAAAAGCAGCTACCTCCAGTGCAACAAGAGCTACTCGGCATGCATGACTTTCAGGCACACACTCAAGGTGATGCGTTTTGTTATATAATTTTCTCATCAACATGTTGTTTGAGGCACAATATTTAAGCAAAAGAACGAAAAATCTTGCACTTTCACACAACTTCACAAGTTTCAAAGGATACCGCAAGATATCTGATGCCATGGGCTGTTCAAAAGATACCGAAAGATGATGGTGGTACCGCTCTACCATTTCTGTTCGGTGAGATATTACCTAGCTCGAGGAAGGCTGGTGTAACTCTACGTCAATCTTCATCTCTGCCTATGCCCTTGTTATAGAACAGGCTATACCTAAACTTAATATTCCCTTGTTATCTGATTGTGTCCTGGAACTCAGCACCGTGAGCTTCCCGGACCAGTCTCCTAAGTCGTGATAGAGTCGTGTTCTCATCGACCATTACGAATCCGGCGGGGCTTAGAGAAATAAGAACTTAACGCAGTTGTACTAGAAGAGTATCTACTTCTACTGTAAAGTTTAAGCGAGCATGGATTTTCGATAAGAAGCAGGAACTACGTTTCTTATTTCAAAATTGGCAGGACAGAAGGAGGAACTGCCGTTTACCAACTAAATTCAAAGAATAACTATTCAGTTAAGTACTACTTAAATTCAAATCCGCCCGTCTGTCGTAGGGCGATTTTTTTTTCGCGGATAAAAACCCAAAAAACACGACTAGCAACCTCTACTGGCTTCGGCGATGGTTCTTTCTTCTCCTCCTTCATTTCCTCGTCCACTAGATTGCAGAAGCGCTGCGTCAAGGCTTTCAGACTGTCGAAGCCGGTGACTCGGAATAAGTGGTCCACTTTGAAGATGGAAATGGATTAGATGATGTTGAAGTTGATGTTCTGCTATACACAGCAGTAGCATAGTGTTTAGATTATCGGGGATGGGCACTAGTTAAGCTGCGCGCGTCTCTCTGTTACAGACTGAGAGCTCCCTATGAGGCTGGTACTGAAGTGGTGAGAGATGACCGCGATGGTGTGTGGAAATGCGAGGAGTGAGGAGGAAGAAACCCAAGATGGGAAGGGGGAGAAGTAGTAGATCTCATGGAGATTCTGAGGACCCCTGAGCGATTTGGGCACGAACCTTCCACGCGACCCAACTGAGAGGACCAAAGGGGCCACTGAAGGACGAGGGGACGAAGCTGGAATGACTACCATCTTGCCGAGGGTTGATGGCCTTAGTTTGGTGGACTGGTGCTGGCTGTGAAGTGATGCGTACTCGTATCCTGGTGCTGTGATATACTTAGCCGCGTTGGTACTCTCAAACTGGACAGCCATGCGCTCCCTGTTGCTTCTTGCCCTTCTCGTCACCTACTGGGCGGCCCCCGGCTCAGCTGGCAGAGCCAACTTCGTGCGCCGTAGAGTCCAAGAGGCTCCGGCATGGTACTGGGGCCGTAGGCATGTCCACACCCGTTCCGGATGCATCTCTTCTGATCATTCGCGAAGCAAGTGATCCCCTGAGGCCATAGTGGATCTTTCGGAGGAAGGAAGTCTTTCGCTTATATCGCCCCCGATGAGGGCCTATCGGAAACCAACGCGGGAAAGTGGTGCGCCATTTTTCCCAGTAGTTTCACACGGAAGAGCGGCTCGCCCGCTTCTATTCAGCTTAATTAGCGAGAAAGCAAGGGCCCCGGCACTGGCTGGGGTGCTTGCGCTTGGGTTCTCCGTGGCCGTCGCTCGTCGACAGGCAGAGGCTGGCGCTCTTAATGGAGAAAGAGCGGAAACTTTTTGCCATTAGTTCCCACGGAAGTGGGGCCTTCTCGCTTCTATCAACCACTCAGCCGGCCACCCCGCTTGCCTTCTGCGAGTCTGAAACTGTCAGGGCTTAGAAGCCGCGCGGCATTCAATACCCAAAGGCTTCAGACTCGTGAGAAGTCCCTCCCGTGTGGTCATCCTTTCCCTTTCCCTTCTGCAAGTCTGAAACCATGACGGACTGGACACCTGTCGACCCATCGCGGGCCGGCTACTCGTCTCGGCAGCCCTGCGCCGCGTCTGCTGTCGACTTATCGCAGGCCGGCTGCTAGGCAGCTCCGCGCCGCGCGTCCGTCCTCGACTTATCGCGGGCCGGCTGCTAGGCGGCTCCGCGCTGCGCGTCTGTTGTCGACCTATCGCCGACCGGCTGCGAGGCAGCTCGGCGCTGCGCGTCCGTTCTCGACTTATCGCGGGCCGGCTGCTAGGCAGCCCGGCGCTGCGCGTCTGTCGTCGGCTTATGTTGTCGCGGAATTCGCGGCTTCGACAGGGGGCGGCTTTTTAAGGGGACCACCTTCCCAACCTGAAGAGCGTCCCACTCTTAGACGAGTTGCGAGGACTGCGCGCCATCTAATGGCGGAGACAAGGCCCCAGGCACCAGCCTCGCGACAGGCGAGCAAACGAGCGCACGATCGCAGACAGCCAAAGCGCCGAAAAAGGGCGACCGCTTAAGGGGATCACCTTCCCAGCCCGAAGAAGGTCGCACCATTTAGGGAATTGCGAGGACTGCGCGCCACCCAATGGCGGGCGCAAGGCCTTAGGCATCAGCCTCGACCCGCAAACAACCGAGCGCACGATCGCGGACAGCCAAGGCCACGAAAAGAGGCGGCCCCCCGAGGGGGCACCCTCCCAACTTGAAGAGGGTCGCGCCCTTTAGGGAGCTGCGAGGACTGCGCGCCACCTAATGGCGGGCGCAGGGTCTTCGGAACCGGTTTCGCGACAGGCAGACAAGACCACGCCGCGGAATCTAAGGCGTGGCCTACGCTGGCCTCGACTGAGTTCCCAGCAGGGAGAGGAACCGGCGGAACCTGGTGGGGATCTGACGCGAATCGCGAAGGAGTTACAAAGGGCCAGCGCCTTCCCTGCATTAGTTTCCCGATAGAGGGCGGCCCCGTCTTCAAGGGAGGGAACCGTCCTGGACCAGTCGCAGCCCCTTCCTTGAAGACAGACGGGCCGGGAATGCAGTGGGGGCCTTGGTCTTCATCTGCAAAAGGCGGCCGAGCGATGTGGACGCTGGCCCCTGTGCAGTTTGGTTCGGATCGCCCTCGAACTATAGCGCCCTGGGGGTTTGCTTTAGGTCGCCCTCTATATTGTACTACGGGAAACCAATGAAGAAAAATGGTTACTGGTTTTCACCACTAGTATCCGCGGAAATTGTATTGAGGCTCTACCGCTTCCACCTGATGCTACTAGCGAGAAAGCCGGAGTGTTGGGGGCAATTGAAGTCAGGCGCCGCCTGCGGCACGCAGTTGAAGTCGGTCGCCGACTTATCGACTTATCGCGGGCCGGCTACTAGGCAACTTTGCGGCGCGCGTCTGTTATCGACTTATCCACTTATCGCGGGCCGCCTAGTAGGCAGCTTTGCGGCGCGTGTCTGTTATCAGCTTATCGACTTACCGCGGGCCGGCTACTAGGCAGCTTTGCGATGCGCATCCGTGATCGAGTCATCGCGGGCCGGCTACGGGGTACTGGGCAGTCTGGCGAGGCGCGTCTCTTATCGACTTATCGCGGGCCGGCTGCTAGGTCTAGGCAACCTCGCCAAGACTGCTCGCGGGCGAGGTTTGACGCATCAGCTTCGCAACCCGGAAACAAACGGCCGCCCGATAGCACGCTGTCAGAGCTTCGAAGAAAGGCGACCTTTTACAAGAATTACGCCCCCCCCTCGAAGAAAGTCGCACTGTTTAGGTAGTTGCCGAGACGCGCTCGCGATCTAATGGCGGAAGCGAGGTGTTACGCATCAGGCTCGCAACCCGGAAACAGCCGGCCGCTCGATAGCGCGCAGCCAGAGCTTCGCAAAAGGGCGACTTTTTAAAAGCACCACCTTCCCCCCTTGAAGAAAGTCGCACTCTTCAGGTAGTTCCCAAGCCTGCTCGCAATCTAATGGCGGGGGCGAGGTTCTACGCATCAGCTTCGCGCGGCAGGCGAACGCGCTGCAAAATCGAACGCGCGACCCGCGCTAACATCAGCTAAGTTCGCAGCATGCGCCGGAACCGCCGGAAACCAATGGAGATCCCACGCGAATCGCGAGCGAGATCCAGCGGGCCGGTGTCCTCTCTGCGTTGGTTTTCCATAGGACGGCATAGAGGGCGAGCCCGACCGCAAGCGCGCGCCCTGGGAGAAACTAGTGGGGAGAGAGCGACGGCCCGGCTCTCCCATGAGTTTCCACTGCAGTGGCGACTTTCGCGCTTCTATCATACACCTGGAGCGAGAAAGCCAGGACCTAGGGGGGGGGTAGGGTCGAGAAAGGGACCCCCTGGGCTTTGCGGGATTTCTAGTCGTGTAGGCAATTTGGTTTCGCTTCTTTACCATTTTGAAAACGTAAACAGAGGAGGCGCCAGCCTGTGTTAACTTCGCCTAATTTAGCACGACAGCACAACTGTGACCGCAGTGAGCACATCCACCAAAAATAAACCGGAGCAGCCTGGAGGAGGAACTTGAGAAGCACGCGATAGCGCTAGCACCAGCAGCGTGGCAATGGCTTGACTGTCAGCAACTTTTTTAGGATTCAGCTGACTGAGATCACAACAACAAAGGGCAGCGGCCTCGCGCATTAGCTTGATTATGAGTTTCCTCTCCCCTGTTCACTTAGTTGGGAGCTTTGATGTGGCGGACGAGGGGCAGCAGCGTTCCCCTGGTTGTGCGTCTCCGTCTTAGTCTTAACCTCAAGAGGGACGCGGAAAATGTCCACAAGACGGCGAGGGGGAAAAGCTCCTTCGGCAGAAGTTCGCAGAGCTTGGCAAAAAATGCGGCAGAAAGTCCAAGAGGAAGGGGCGGCAAAAGTATTCTTGGTGGCAGAAAATGCGGCAGAAAGTCCAAGAGGGGGGCAGAAAATGTTCCCGATTGTCAGAAAATGCGGCAGAAAGTCCAAGAGGGGGGCAGAAGGTGCCCCCGGTTGTCAGAAAATGCGGCAGAAAGTCCAAGAGGGGGGTGGAAAGTGTTCCCGGGTGGCAGAAAGTCAAGGAGGGGGGTGGAGAATGTTCCTTCCCGGGTAGGCAGAAAACGCGGCAGAAAGTCACAGAGGGGGGCGGAAAGTGTTCCCGGGTGGCAGAAAGTCACAGACGGGGGCGGAAAGTGTTCCCGGGTGGCAGAAACTCTACCAGGGGAGTGGGAAACGCTCCCGGGTAGGCAGAAAATGCGGCAGAAAGTCCCAGAGGGGGGCGGAATAGGTTCCCGGTTGACACCAAATGCGGCAGAAAGTCAACCAGGGGGGCGGAAAATGTTCCCCCGGCAGCAGACCTGGCAGAAAATCAACGAAGGGAGCAAACCGGGCAGAAAATCAACCAAGGGGGCGGAAAGTGTTCCCCAGGCGGCAAAACCTGGCAGAAATTCAACAAAGGGGCGCGGAAAATGTCCCCGAGGAGGTGGCGAAGAAACCTGGCAGAAAATCAACCCGGGGGGCGGAAAATGTTCCCCAGGCAGCAAACCTGGCAGAAAATCAACAAAGGGGGGCGGCAAAACGTTCCCGAGGCGGCAAGCCTGGCAGAAAATCACTTAGGGGGGCAGAGAGTGCTCCCGAGGCAGCAAACCTGGCAGAAAGTCAACCAGGGGGGTGGAAAATGTTCCCCAGGCGGCAAACCTGAAAGAAAGCCGACCAAGGGGGTGGAACCACAGGAGCCCCAAGAGTCACAGGAACCACAGGAGCCACAGGATACCCAAGCACGAGGCCCCGGCAGGAAAAGGACCCGCCTGGCGATCGCTTGGCCCCAGATAATATCCGCACTGGAAATCCCGCAAAGCCAAGGGGTTTCTATTCTCAAGCTTAAGGGTGGGGGGGGGTCGGTAGTTGATGGTCTTCGGCTTGCAAAAGAGAAGGCCAACGGACTGCCCCAAAGGCTGCGCCCCCTCCCATTGGTCTGGAACCTGTGGGATTTCCAAACCCCTGGACTCTTTTTAAACCTTGAGGGGCTTCAAGCTTACAAATAGCCAGCGCCTTTCCACGCGACTGGAAAGAGCGTGATCACGTTACTAAGCCCCTCGTCATAACCCAACTGCCTTTATTAGAAGATCTCTCTTCCTATATTTTGGAAGGTCCCTAAAAAAATGAAAAATTTTTAAAATATGTTAAAAAAATATTTAAGTACCTGGATTTCAAGCTATAATTATTAAGCTTATTAAGGATCTTGATTGTGTTAAGTTTTTAAATATCTTAAGCACATTTTTTTTGGTTTCAAAAATTTTTTGGGAATTCCATTTGTGGGCAAATAATTATCTTGCGCCTACTAGATTCTGCAAGGAATAAGACCGGGTGGCAATCTTAAGCCAGTGTCCTACTTCGGTCGTTTTTGTTTTTTGTGCCTTTGATTTTCGAGGCCGAGCCTCTTGGTTTCTTGTTTTTAATTAGATCGCTTGTCGGCTTCGGCGTTAGATTAATCACACTGACGCGGTTTTTTTTGATGCAGATCCACCCAGTTGCAATAATTCAACGCGGTCGGTGCCTTCTCCCCCCGGGGATGTACCCCCTAGCCGAGCAGGCGCCTACTTTCCGAAAATCTGAATGTCTCAGCGGTAAGCAGATTCATCCGTACATGAAGAGTGCTCAATATGGAACTATGGACGGAGTAATGGAGTGAGTGAGAAGAATTCCTACAGAGAAAGGAAGCAAATGGAAAGCGGGACTGCGTTAGGAACTGTGATCTACAATAGTGTAGTTGCTCGAGGAGGCATAACAAGGTAATGCCGAGTGAAGGAGAAGCGGACAACTCGAGAGAGGTGAACTGAAGATGAGAAGGGATAAAGAGAAATGGACAAAGGGATAAAGAAGGGAATCAAGAAGAAAGGAAGATAGACCAAATAAGGAATATTAAAATCTGACCTCTTGCAGATATGAGTCATGACCTCAATGCGAACCAACTCAACCATAGTTTGGGTATCCCGTATTCCTGTATGGTCGTGTATCTTGTATGTTGGTATCTTGTATTCCGGTATGTTATCGCTCTGTTATTTCTCATATCATCCTACGTAACATCAATCTGAGATTATTGTATCTATAATTGGTATCATCCTTTCGGCTTGGAATATTAGTATTCTGATTACATTTGTCATTCAAAGGAAAGAACAAATGCATGGGCCTTGTAGTGGATCTCTTGGTATTGGCAAGATGAATGCCACCATCTTGGGATAAGACTTTTCTCATCCCGCGGCAAATCTCACAGGAGATGGTTTTCCTCAGGTCTTCGAGTCTGAACTAATCCAGAACTATTTGTCATAAAGGTTCTAGCAGTTGACAACTTGGGAGTGACATACAACGTGTTCGGACTTACTCTGAAAAGAGACACTATCACAATATCAGGTGGGATCGAGATGAACCATCCCATCAGGTCACGGAATGATCTCTGGTTCCAAGGGGAAGAAGATGATCATCACTGCGTCGGTAATCGGTCTCAATTGAGAAAGAGCCCAAAGAGTAATAGATTGCTTAGGCATAGATGGAGCACTAATAAGTATTATCATCCTCCTATAAGAGGAAGGAACCCTCAACGACAGGAGGGAAAGCAATCACGATCACTCACACTGGTAGCGGAGAATACCGCGCAGGATGTGTATTTTAATAACGATTCCTTCTTTCCCGAAATAGTAGAATTTCCGGAAAATTTTTTTAATCACGACTGCGAAGTAGATCACTTTTGGATACAGTACCTAATCCCATACCACAAAATGGGCAGTGACAACGATGACGCTGGCGGCAACGCAAAGCAAGTCCCAACGTTTGCGGGCGACTTCACCTTGCTTGAGACATATAAGAACAGTGTCCTCCTCTACTGCGTTAGAGCCTCAAAAAAAGAGGAAGGAGCCAAAGTGGCAGAACTCATCCATAAGCTGGAGCCATCCTTTGCGGATGATGTATTAGCAAAGTACCACGGCGGCCTACAGGGTTTATATCAAGAAATGGCTCAAAATCCCAAAGCGGGGGGCGCAATTAAAGACTTTTTAGAAAAAGTAGAAGAGGCTGCTGTTGGCGACAATGTAGGTACTAGAGTCTTGTACCTCTTCACACAATTGGTACGAATCTCCCAAGAAAAAGGGGAAACCCTCGATGCGGCTATGCGTCGCCTGGAACAAAAATCCAAAATCTTCAATACCAGCATGGAACGCATCTGCAGAGATGAGCTTCACACTCAACAAGCCAAACTAACGCTTGGGGCTGGGCTACGATGTCCCATCTGCAAGAAATTCCCAGAACAACATCATGCCACACCGTATCGATTGGACAATACTTTCGCCGAAGTCTGTCCGTTTGAGGCTATGCTGCAGGTGTATGCTGACCTTGGACTCCAAAAGGATCCCATGTCATTTCCAATAGTCCCGACTGAACTTCTTTCGGGTATCATTCTCTCGTTGATCGCAATGGGAAACCTCACTCTTACGAACAACGACATCATCAAAATCTGCACTGATTCGAATCCCTTCGAATTTTCAGAAGTCAAAAACTACGTAACCAAAATGAAAACGGCTCGAGGAGAGGTCCAAGCGACGAAATCTGGTAAAGAACCTCATCATGTTCTGGGTACAGGAGCTTCTTCCTCCAACACGATGAATCCAGTTAATCACATAGGTGAACACAACCAGGATGACGAGGATGAATATCAATACTTCCCGGAACAACCCGAAAGTGAAAGTGAATATGAAGAAGATCCAGTTCATCAATGCTTCTTCATCCGGCGATCGCAGAGAACTCAACAGATCCGTTCTTGGGGCAAAGGTGCTCCTCTCAGGCCTCAGGTTAACAAGTCTTCCTCTCCTGATGTACGCGCAAAAACTTGGGAGGAGATGCGTCTCATTCGTGCGACCCCGGGCGGCTTCGTTCATTTTTGGCGGGACTTCGAAGGGGATTTGATGAGCGCAAATGCGTCGCCTCTTACCTGCTGAAGGGCTTGCAAGTGGACGGGCCTCGCACCGCTTCGGCGTCCTCTCCGACAGACAGCTCGCGCCCCTCGCCTTGGGTTGTGACATTTCCGGCGGCCCTTATCGCTGTGCGTGCAGCACCTACCTGGCAGGCTTGGACGGCGCTACAGAAGCGACGGCGCAGCAGCTCGGCGACAGGAGCGACCTGCTTCTAAGTATGTACCCGCGCAGCTGTGCAGCGTGAAGGAGGGAGAAGGGAATGCGCCACGACTCGCGGCCCGCAGCGTGCCCGCCTGTCCGTGTCCTCGCGGCTGCTCGTCTGCAGGCCTACCGTGCTCGTTCGTCAGAACGGGGCACGCGCTGCAGCCTAGTGGACTGGCGGCACATTGCAGCGGCTCACGCTTTTGCCCGTGGCTATTGGCCGGCTCTTAGCAGCTCGGGCTGGGGTCGGTTGATGGGCGGGGCGTGGTCTGTGCGTTGTGCTCGTCTCTTCTGTGGGTAGCTTCTCGATTGCACGAGAGCCGCGACATGTGGCTGCACAATGGGCACGCGCACACTCTTGCGCCAGCGCGACGGGCCTGGCCGAGCGGTAGAGGGCGGCCGCGTGTCTAGTCGTAATCATTCGGCTTGCTGTTTCATGTCTTTGCGCTTGTCTCTTAGTGGGTCCTTTTCACATTACCAAAAAAAACACCACAGCTCGTCGAAGACGCTTTGCCTGACTTAGTACATTGCGGCTCACTGAACAGCGAAACCTTCAAGTTCTACGTCGAGTCTACTATTGTCCGAAAGTGGATCGAGTGGAAAGCAGAGCAGCCAGCTGAAACACGCCACAAACTTCGGCTGCTGATTCTCCTGGACAGACATCCGGCACATGTTAAAGCCTTCCCACCGGGTACGAAGTTGAGGACAGACATCGTAGTCCTATACGTCGGACCGGAACTGACGAAATTCACCCAGCCAGTGGATACCTCTCAGCTTATCCGTTCGACAAAAGCTGCGCGGCGTCGTTGGCGATTAACCGACGACATCCTTGCGGAAGCGCGTCGCTTGCGGGAGCTGGTTTTGGACCGGCAGGAAGCCGTTCAGGGAGAGCACGAATTTGTCCGCTGCGGGTGGCCGATCACTTACCGGGTGACGAAGCATAAATGGAGCAGCAGACTGCGGGAATTTTATGAGGTTCATAAAATGCAGGACCTCAAGGTGCCGCCTCCTAGCATACCAAAGGAATGGTGTCCGCATTGTCCTGCAGTGGAAAAGCATTACTGCGCGTTCCATCAGTTCCAGCCTGCAACAATAGGAGAGCACATCATGCCGCGATACTTTCGGAGACTACGCGTTGCGCCTGGGGAGCAGCCTTCTGCTGCGCAGTTGGTGCAAATCGATGAGGAAGATTTTTGGAAAAATAAATTATCATCGATGGGGAGCACGTACCCGGTGAAAAGCGCAAAGGAAGGAAAGAAGACCATCACGAGCAGCCCCCTTTGTACTGCAGTTTTATGGCTTCTCGTTTTCTTCAATCGCTTAGTACTTTTAGATTTTAAAAAGACAGCCTTATCGCCAGGAGAGTACGAAATAAGCCTGTCACGCTCTGCAAATAAATTTTTATTTATTTTTGGTGAGGAATGAATAACTCCGCTTCGCTTCTATCCCGCACTCTCATTTTCCTCCTGTGCCAACGATGTTTCATCAATTGCGGTCGCGCCTTTTCCTCGTTCAGCAACTTCCTCCACAAGCGCATCTTCTAGTAGTGCATTTTCTGGCGACGCCAATAGCGTTTTGACGCGTGAGCTGAAGAGCTCTACCTGTGCCGCATCTTCAAGTAGATCGTCAACGACCTTGGCTGAGGGCGTCACAATTTCGTCGTCGTCGCAGGGAACTTCTTTGCCGAGCACTTTAGTTTCTACGAACTCATCTGGGCGTGGCGCGAGCGCATCGACGTATACACAGAATGAGGGTTCAAGTGGCGCTATTGCAACAACAGCTTCGAACACGGTCCAAGGTGTCGCTGGTGGAGGTTCCGATGCAATTTCACTGGCGCCTTATAGCACTACTTCATCGTTCCCGAAAAGAACTGCCGGCACATCAAACAGCAGCAGTTGTCCTATGTTTATACCTCGAGCTGCAAAATCCGGTGAGCCAAACGCAAAAAACATCTCTCGTCCTTCCTTGAGTTCCGGTACGGCGAGTGTTGAAACTGCGGTGCGAAGAGAGTCTACATCTACGCGTGACAACGAGCAGATGTCGGCGAACAGGGAGAAAAGCGGTTGTCTCCTGCAAATTGGCAATCAGTGTACACAAGCACGAGGAGGCACCAGTGACGCGCAGAGCGTCACAAACCGAATCGAAAGTTCGCAAGCAGTGGCACCAGAATTAAGAAAGAGAGTTGAAATATTTGGTATGGTGGGAGTCCCCTTGCCGAGTACAAATAGTAGATAACGTCCTTGAGTTCATCTCGTTACTTCGAAGTCCAGAACTTCGCTAAAAACGTTATATTCTTATGAACATCACACCAGGAACACTTTTTTTGACTTCTACACCTTTCGTTGGCATCTCTAACTTGAATTTCCGACGAACTAAGCGCAGTACGCACTACGGCATCTACGCAGAATATTAATCGAAAGCGGAAACAAGAAGAAATAGAAGATGGCGAAGCGCAGTATTGGCACGGCCTAAAAGATGAAGGTGAAGAAAGCGCTGAAGAAGATGCACCAGGCGGGGTTTTGGGTGAGTCAGAAGAAGAAGGATACTGGGCAGCTAGAGAGTATTCCTCAGATGAGGATGTGCCCTTTTAAATGATAGTTTGTCTTCTGCGCTGTAACTTTGATGTTGAAAATGATCTATATTTTTTGATGCAAGTTTTTTTCATCAGCATAACACGAGGTGAGAGTTTATTCTGTTTTTTTATTTCTTGTTGTAGTTGTAGTTGGTTTCTCATCAGCAGAACACGAGGTGAGATTTGATTCTGTTTTTTTATTTGTTGTTGTAGTTGTAGTTGGTTTCTCTTCCTTGCCGTCTGAAGAAGTTACTTTTTACGTATGCTACGGCTCGTTGTGTATGTTTCATTGAGGTGTTGATCGTTTGGGATTATTTAGACTGACATAAAAAGCGTGAGTGTTGTGTTCTTCAAGCGTTTCAAAAACATACCGTTGACAACATGGATAAGTTGGACTCATTCAAATTTCTTTATTTTAGGTGAGAAATGTATGAACCGGAATTTATGTCGTCTTTCAAACGAACCAGCAGTAAGAGTAACTTGAAATTTGCATCCCGCTGTGGCTACGCTGTAAGCTGCGCTTCGTTGCCTGTGCTTGTGTTCTCGTGAAGACGGTTCGAAGAAGTTAAAATCATAATTTCCGTCAGAAGAAGGTTCCAAAATGTAAAAGAAGGTCATGGAAGGTGAAATGTGTAGAAGTAAAAGAAACTTCTTTTCATCTTTGATACAGCTTAGAAGCTGCTTTTACTTTGGAGAAACTGCTTTTGATCAAACAAAAAAAAATTTTCAAATATCGGTCGGTTCTACACCTGTGGAATCTCACACCACGATCCACAGCACATAAGACACATTTGAATGGTGTTTTGTGATGCCCAAAGGAAGATCTTACACATGTGTGGACGAAAGTCTCCTGATGGAGTGGCAATCTTGTTGGAGTTTACGTGTATGTATGATTGTAAATCTGTCATATATGCTCTAGATAAGATTACGTCACGAAAAAATCACTTCTGCAATCGTGTAAAAAAAGATCTATCTTGCATGCAGCAATTGCTTTTCTCTCCACTTGTTCTCACCTCGACTGCCTTCACGATTGCGTTGGTGAACGCCTCTGGACGAATATATGGTCAACCGCTGCCTCCCCTCACGCTTCGTGGAATCCCCACAGACGAACGCATCATCGCGTGTTGGAGCAGTATACCTTTGAACATCATGTCCGCCGCACCTTGTTCGAGTATGGGGAAAGCCTCCCGCCGCAAGAGGTAAGACCCATAGAGCGGTGCTTCTGTTGAGTCAAATTCTCGCTGAGATAGGTTTAAATCAATGTGAGTTCATGTTTATGAAGCACTTCTTCTTGGTTTTGTTCATGTATAAAATTTTTTTGTTGTCTCTCTGACCCCCATATCCCTTCTCCTCCTTCCCTGCGTGCAGGCTTCGCTCCCCATCCCCAGCGAGGAGTGTACCTGGCAGTACTGCGAAGAAGAA
Source organism: Amoebophrya sp. A25 (assembly GCA_905178165.1). Taxonomy (NCBI): domain Eukaryota; class Dinophyceae; order Syndiniales; family Amoebophryaceae; genus Amoebophrya; species Amoebophrya sp. A25. The sequence goes on from CAJINU010000091.1 coordinate 526,522, forward strand.
AGTAAAAGTGCCAGCATCTGCTGCTCCTCGAGGAAAGGCCATTTTGATAGAACAGTCTGGTGCGCCGGCAACTACGGCTCGCGCGAAACGCTACGCAGAGCGGCACGCAAGAAAAATAGCAAACGTTCCTGGACTTCAACTTCTACATAAACGTGCGACTTTGAAAATAGCGAAGCAAACTGGAAACAACGAGGATGAAATATGTGATACGGAGATCAAAGTGGCACCATCTCGTGCTGAAGGAGATAGTAGTATTTTTGGGGGTACGTATAAGAACGACCAGACCTTACCTGCAGCAGCGACGCAATCCACAACACATGGACAATCACTTATTGGCAGAAAAGACGTAGCGGCAACTCAAGAGTACACTTAAGTATCCCCCTGTGGTCGTGCCTCTGTGCACTTGACGATGTAGCACCTTCAACATGAACTTTTGGCATTTGTTTTTTGCTAATATTTATATGTGCATATGAGATACCATCGATATTTACGGATTATATTTAACCTCTTCCCCCCTATGCAGACTTCACGTGGCATCCGCTTGTGCACCGGTCCAGAAAAAAATAGATTCCGAGAACAATAACGATGGCAACCTCACGTGTGGGCAGCGTTTGTCTTCTGGTTTTTTAGCAAGAGAAAAAAAAGCCGATAGTAGTGACGAGCGCATACCCCAAGAACCTGTGCAGCACGTATCTGCTATTGGGCAGCCACCTACGCAGACAAATACCCCCAAC